>CM041645.1:38531805-38566285 GCA_023333625.1 Bothriochloa decipiens
TCCATCGGCGAGAAGCTCGAGGCGCACGAGTTCGACGAGTGGATCCGCGAGGTCGACGTCGCCCCCGACGGCACCATCCGCTACGACGACTTCATCCGCCGCATCGTCGCCAAATGATAATGATCCCCCGTCCCTTTGTTCGATCCCCCGCCCGTCCGCCCCCCGCGCTCTTCTTCGTTTGTAATGACTTCGTCTCCCTCCCGTCCCCGTGATTTGATTTTGTTTCCCTCTTATCTATGGCTGCCTCATTTGAATTCAATTTCGTCAAACTTTTCCCTAGGGTTTGGATAAACAGATAATGGTTGGTGTGTGAGTGTGTGTGATTATCACCCAATCAATGGATTGATTAATTAATGGATCTGGCTGATGATGGTGCATTTGCTTAGCTACCTGTAATGTAATACTACTACTGCAATGTAAAGTGTGGATCTGCTTCCTTATTAGCTGTTTGGCTTGCCTGATCACGAATCACTGCTATGATTTGCACTGCTTTTGTAGGACTTCCAACGTTGCCTAATTGTGTTGATTGCCACTCTTTCAATTTCATGTCATGGGATTGTTCAAAACATTGTCTTACCTCTGATGATAGTGATTTTGGACCTGTGGTTTAGTCAATCGATTTGACCAATTGTCCAGCAGTCCCGTTGGGTTGTTCCTTATTTCGCTAAATTTAGCACTGTCATTGTTAATTTATTGTAGCCATATTCACATTTCACACTAAATTTGTATAGCTGGTTTTCAAACTTCTTCTTTTGGTCCCATGTCACTGTTACTAATAATTTGATTGATAAAAGAACCATTAGTAGTAATTTGCTACTTTTGAGACCATGTTGCTGATAAGCAGAGACTTCCATATATACTTGATGAATTGACCAATTACATCTTTCAGTTTTGCTCATAACTTCATAACTTACCATGAACAGTATCTTATATCTTCATTATCAATATTAATCATGTCTTGTGCAGTTTTGGTTTTCATCTAAGCTCAATTCACATTCTCCATGCTTGTATTGAAACACCTTTTTGTAAAAGCTATATGCTGTTATATATGGAGTATTTTTTTTAATAACTTCATAATATGATACATAGAAAAGGCAGCATTCTGATAATAAGATTTGGTCCCTTGTCACTATTGTTGTTAAGATCCTCTGTTTGAGAACATGAACAGTAACTTCCTGGCTGGAAGTTCTGTCATATGTATCTTCCCTCGAAGCTTTTCATGGTTGTCAAGGTTGTCATGAAGCAGTGAAGCACCATACTGAAGTCCTCATTCACCTTTAGCTACAAGTTAAAACCAGGTCTTGATGTCGTGTTGTTGATTCTATAACCTCACCTTACTTTCTCAATTCATTAATTAAGATGCCCTCTAGATAACCTATGTTATTACATTGATGTAGATGATGTCAGTTTGTCAATGGAGAAATAATATGTGCTGTTTTGCATGCTCTCCCAAGTTTAGGGTAGTCTTTTATTGCAAATACCTTGCTCCTAGGCATTCCCTGTGCTCAACATAATTGAACAAAAAGCTTTTAGATATCATCAGAAAGCTTTTGCACCTTCACTAAGGCTACCATGAACCCTCTTTGTATCACTGTAGTCGGATAGGCTGAATACTTGAGTTTCCTTTGCTCAGCAATGTTGAAAGAAATGTTTCAGATATTGCATAAAAGCTTGTGCATTCTTTTGACAGTAATCTTGAACAATCTCAATGATCTTAGCTAAAAGATAGTTTGTTTTCACGTTCTTGATGCATCGATTGAAACGGTTGTTTACATCGCCTTCTTGTTTGGTTAATGGAAGCTCAGATCGTGTTCTTATTTTGGTTTGAATACAATCTTAGTACATTGCATTGTTCTTTTAGAAAAGCAGTATGGTGTAGAAGTAACTCATGAATTGCATCATGTAAATGATGTAATCCTCCAGCTCTGTACGGTTTTCTTTTCTCATATAATAATACTTGTTGATGGTGATGGGCTGATGACATAGTGGGAGTAAACTCATGAATTGTCGAGACTCTCCTTTTCTGATGACACGAGGTCAACCCTAGTTCCATTAACGAATAACAGAAATACAGAAATATTCAGGTTTAGAAGGGTGAACAGGAGCCTGGTCATACAGACTAAACCTGAGCAGCTAGAAGTCTGCTCACAGCGTAGCTCGGCCTAAGAAATTAAAAGCTTAGCAAGCTGTTCCACATGCGATGGGAGGTTCCTGTAAATATGCACTACGTACATCAGTTGTAGAAATCTAATAGTAAATAGATTATTAACACTACGTATATCTTTTGGATTGAACATTGAGAAACTTGTCCCGGCAGACAACAATTTTAGACGTTGGATTTTTGGTTGTCTGTGGTAAATTTCCCTGAATAGCAACCAACCAGGCCATAATCTGTTTGCTATTCTAGTTCCTAGGCACCTAGCTTGGTGGTGGAAATGCGTTCGTGTATGAAAATTCTTAGGTTGCGTTTGATTTAGCGTTTAGAAAGTGTTTCTGCTGCCAAAATAACTACAATTTGAAGTTGTTTTTTCAGAAGCAGATGCTTCCACGTAGTACAGTTTCTACAGCACCTTAGATCTTACTTTTGGCTTCAGATTTCTATTTTCCTAAATGGGTTAGAGATGCATTTTACTATTGTTTCAAGTAGATAAATAAAAGAAGGTAGGTTTCATAATTATTTCAACCAAACAGCTACTTCTCACTACCGGACTCACCTTCTTTGCCGAGTGCCTGAGGCACTCGGCAAAGGCTTATATGCACTCGGCAAAGAGGTGTCGGCAAAGACTTCTTTACCGCCAGGTAAGCACTCGGCAAAGTTAACGTCATCTGACGTCTTCTTTGCTGAGTACTGACGTGCCAGGCACTCGACAAAGAATTTTTATTTTTTTTTAAAAAAAACGTCTTTGCCGAGTGCCAAGAGCCCAGACACTCGACAAAAAAATTATTTTTTAAAAAAATCAAAAGTTTTATTACAAGGCATAATTACAGGCTTGTAATTTTCATTACAAAGCCATAATTCGAAAGTTTCATTACAAGCCATAATTCGATTTGAACAGCCTGAACAACAATGGATCAAGAAAAAAATATTGCTAATACACTGAACAACCTGAACTAATACAAGTCACTGTAAATAAATCACGTTCAAAGCTCTGCACTTGAAACTTGATAGAAGCAAAAAAGCAATCGATCTGCAGTAGCAGTAGGAGGTTAGCACAATCGGTCAAGCCGCAAAAGAACGAACTGAATAAAAGAATCGGCAGGGTCTGCACTGCATTGACTGAGCAATGCGCTCTATATTTTGAAGAACAAATGTTTGAGTACAGTTCACCTGTGTTCTTCTGCGTAGCAGGCAATAAAAGCAATGCCACAACCAGATTAAAATTTTCAAACCTATGGATTCTAGAGCTATCATACAAATGTGTAGTCCTGAGATGCAAGAGTATTGTGCTACCGGTTGTAGTCTGTAAGCATGGTACAATGCTAAGTGATATGAAGCTAATAATGGTCCTGGTTCATTGTTAGCCATCTACATAGTAGGTGCTAGTTCACTAGAGTAAAAGGAACCACAAAGCATGTCAGAAGAGTCATCTAACTATTCAAATATGCAGTTTTTTTGTTATTTTATTTCATGCTACAAAATGGAAGTTGCTGATCCAATATAGAATTTCTTGTTCAGCAAAGATTAGTCTAGCTGAGAAAGTTTCTGTACTTACCATGTGCTAATCAGGTGTTGTTCACTTTATTGGTTTGGAGGGTAAAAATTCCTCAGATCAGAAATGAGCACCCCTGTACTTCTGGATCAGCATTGAGGATCTGCAAACATAAGAAGAGAAGAAATATGGTGATAACCATGTCAGCTCCATCGTTTTGTTCAGTATGCCACACCATTTGTCATAACCAGTCAATGAAAAAAATAGCATGCTGGTGTAAGGGATGTTTACTGAGAACCACTAAGTCAATAAGAAAACATGATATCTTACCCAGCTCATTCAAGAACTACAGAAGTTCACATCACTTTGTCACAGCACTATTTTTCTTCAAACACCAACACGTTTCCCCAAGGAGCAGCAAGAATCATCCTTTTTTCAACCACAAGCACCAGACCACAAATATTACACACTCAAACATGGCAGAGAGCAAAGTACAAAATTAGAGATACATTGCTTAAACTAATCTATCTTAAGCTACATTCTAGTTGTTTTCCAAGATAAAGTCACAAGAGTGAAGTTGCAGTGCTACAGATGTAAGAAATAGAAATCAAGTAACTATCCTAAGGCCCTGTGATGGCAATGCAGCAGCTGCTGCACATGTGTAGTTCCTCTGCAACCTAGCAATGCAGCAGCTCCTGCACATGTGTAGTTGAAAGTCCCTAGTTTGGTTTTGGGTAATTGATGAAACCTAAGGACTAACCTTGTTTCTAAGTGGATGATTTAGAGAAAGATAGTCTATGCCAAGTGGAGCTCAATGTTGAGGCATGACATGAAGTTATGCAACCTAAGCATGGTGAAGATCAAGATGGGCTTGGCTCGATGGATCGGTTGGAAGTGTGAAGGGCAAGTTGAGGCTTCGAAGCGAAGGACCGTGCGACGGTGAAGCTTGGGCATGACTTGGCGCCGATGGACCGACCAACGGTGAAAAGCAAGTAATATCAAGATCGATGGACCAAGACCGTTGCATGATGACATGGAGTGTCACGTATCATGTAAAGGCTTGGCGGTTGAAGGATCGACAAAATGGGCTCAAGGCAAAGGTATAACCTATAGGGCCATTTTATTTTTTGCACTCAAGACACCATAGAGGGTGTGAGTGGTTTAGGATCGATAGCCGAACTATGAAGAGGGGAGATCTTCGGTAATTCGGTTCATGAGTGCCACTAGGTCCATCATTTCATGTGATTGCATTTAAGATCTAGTGCGCGATGAAAGTCCTTTGAAAATTCTTTTGAAAAATGCTAACACACATGCACATGGAGATGTCACTTGATGGTGTTAGCACATTTGCAAAGGCGACGGTATGATTGTAAGGTTGAGTTGGGTTTGGTAACCGCTCATCCACCCCCCGAGCTTGCGAGGGGGGATTCGGCGCTTCGGGAAAATGAGAGAGATATTTTCTATTGCGCCAGATGCAAATTCGTTGGAGAAAAGAGGGCGTCGTCGTCGGATTGAGAATGCTCATATTCTAAGTGTCGGACGCTGAGCGCCGGACGCTACACAGAGAGTACCGGTTGAGAGACAGAGCGCCGGACGCTGCGCCGGACGCTTGCGCCGGACGCCGGCTCGGCACTGTTCAGCATCCGACGCTCGTGAGAAATGAAGGCCGAGGTTTCAGCGCGTGTGAAGCGTCGGACGCCAGGGTGTGCATCCGGACGCTGCTCAGAGAGGGTCGCAGAGCAGTTGGTGTCGCCGGACGCTGGTCGCCGGACGCCGAGGGGTACTGCCGGACGCTGACGTGTCGTGGGAGTCGACTGTTGGAGACTGAGCGACAGAGGCGCCGGACGCGTCCGGCGCTAGCGGCAGACGCGTCCGGCGTGTGTAATCGAGCCGCCCAAGGGGCAACGGCTAGTTTCAAAGGATGGGGTTATAAATAGAAGGTGGCCGGCCCTTGTGGAGGACTCTTGGCTTTTCTAACACTCTTGTGCATCCTTTGAGCTAAAGCTTCTCCCTCCTACTCATCTCTCTTGCTTGATTGCTAATCTAGAGTGAGATTGAATGATTCGAAGTGCATTGCATGAGTTGATTCATCTAGTGGCACTTGCGAGTCGTTCGGCCGGTGATTTCTTGTTACTCTTGGAGAGTACCGCTCCTAGCCGGCTTGGAGGTTGTTTGGAGGCGTTGGGAAGAGTTGGTGATTGTTCTTGCCCACCTCCGGTGATTGATTTGTAAGAGGTTCTTGTGCTTGTCCTCGGTGGAGTGCCAAAAGCAACTCTAGTGGAATGCGTGTGTCATTGAGTTACCACGCTTGAGAGTGGTGTCTTGCGGTTCCCTTGCGGGGGAGTGCCTTGCGGGACAAGTGACTTGAGGGTCACACCGAGGATCCATCTAGGTGTTGGTCGACACAACCGGTGACGTAGCTTGTCAGTGCACAAGTAAACACCGGGTGAACAAAAATAATTGTGTCATCTTCTTGTTCCCGGTGATTGGTCTTCATATTGTGATTGTTGTCATATTGTATTGATTACATATCATCTTGGTGATTGGCAACATCTTCTCTCCACCGTCGGTATAAGAATCACCTCTCTACCTTGCATTACTTTCTAGCACTTATCTTGTGTAGCTTGTTTTAGAATAGTTGTTCTTGCTAGCTCTATAGATTAAAAAGTAGTGACATAGCCCTTGAGTGACATAGAGATCATACTTATACTAGATTTGTCAATAGGAGGCTTGCTCACCTTGTAGGCTAGGCAAAACCACGGTTACGCCATTTGTTATACTAATCAAGTTTTGTCTAGTGGCTTGTAGAATTTTAATAGGCTATTCACCCCCCCTCTAGCCATCTAGGACCTTACAGTAGTCCCTCTCTACAATTAAAACAAGATAAATGGAACCATTCATGAACGAAGTTCACATGTGTAACAAGATAAACGCAGTTCAATTTAAAATAGAACACTAAAGCTTGTGTACACTTTGTGCAGTATTGTACCATACAGTAAGAGCCAACAGCCCAACACACTAAGGTATCTAACCATTGTGTTGCAGAGCGACATTTTGGAATATTAAGAAAAACTCTATTCATCTTGCCCAGGCAAAAAACACTTATAGGAACCAAAATTACAGAAGACAAACTCTATTCCAGTGAAATTTGCTTTCAAGTTCTATCCTGCACATCTATCAGCCTACTGTAGACATCGGGAAATTTGCAAACCAATGAACTTTATGAGAAAACAAAAACTAAATAGATCAGGCAAATAACAACAGAGAGTTGAAAGGTATCAGAGAATTCATTGTCCAAAAGCTAGAGAAGCAGTAGAACCTATAATATATAACCATTGTTTTTACATATATGAAGCACAATGCTTGTAAGTCCAGTAACACATATGTAGTAAGCAGGATAATATATATATGAAGTACTGTGTATTAAACTCGACAAATTTTGTTTATTTATTTGTTTTTTTCCTAATTTTTTATGAGGACTTAATACTTTATTTATGATTTTATTTTAAAATTTGGTCTATTTTTGACTTTTTTGCTATATTTCGTTAATTTATTTTATTTACTTGAATTTTTTTGGATAATCCAAAATTGAACTGCAGGTGTATAAAATAATGAAACATAGCCACTTAAAAAATTATATTCATGTTGGAGAGTGTATATTAAGGCCGTATCTAGGAACTCACCCAAAATTTTGAATGTCTTATTCACGAAACATGACCATTCAGTTACGAGAAAAGTATTTTTTAATTATATAAAATACAAACAAAGTCCGAAAATCATCAAACTTGTCGAGGTGTCATGATATCACATGAAGAGCCTCTGATAAAAAAAATTTAGAATATTTTGAGCAAGTTATGACGTCGGATGTCTAAAACCCAGACATCTCCACATGGTGATCACATGTGGAGATGTCTGGGTTTTAGCCATCCGACGTTATAACTTGCTTGAAACATTCTCAGTTTTTTACCACAGCCTTCACATACGATGAGATGACACCTCGCCAAGTTTTGTGATTTTCGGACTTCGTTTGTATTTTATATAATTAAAAAATACTTCTTCCGCAACTCGATGGTCGTGTTTCGTGAACAAGGCATTCAAAATTTTGGGTGAGTTCCCGGATACGGCCTCAAAATACACTCTCCAACATAAATAATTTTTTGAATGACTACATTTCATTATTTCATGCACCTGCAGTTCAAAATTACTTTTCGACAAAAATTCAAGTAAACAAAATTAATTTAAAAAATAAGCAAAAAATTATAAAATTTTTTAAATTTGAACATATGATTCAATACAATATATTAGGACCACAAAAAAAATTTAAAATTAAAATTCAATCCTAACAATCGGCAAAGAGGGCCTTTGCCTAGTGCCAGACTGAGGCACTCGGCAAAGAAGATTTTGGCACTTGGCAAAGTTTGCGAGAATGAGTTTCCGGTAGTGTGTTCGCAACTATAGCTCATAACATCTTTTCGTAGCTCACAGTTTAACTAAACAACCATAGCATGTTGCGTAGTCGGTAGTGTATGTTTCGATAACATAACTGGATGTTATACCTTCACCTTCGCTTGCTCACACAGTCGCTGCAAAGTTTGTATGGATGACATGAATTCATATGTATCGTATAAGAATTTTACGAGTCATTTCGATTTCATAAAAAAAGCACATGAACATGAAAAAAAACCCTGAGTTGCAAATAGGACAAGTGCTCACCTCACCTCCCCATTTGGATTTGCGGATCCAAATCAGCGCTCTCAGACTCAGAGCTCAAATTAACACGTGCTGACACGAAGCCTTTCAGCTGAGCTGGCAGCCAGATGCAGAGTAATGCCAGGCACACGCAGGGTTCTTCAACACAAACTACCGAAGAGAAATGAGTATCGGAGAACAAATACACGAGTTGTTGTTCTAAAACATGTCCAAATTTTGTGTTCAACTTATAAACCGTAACCACTAGTATCTTACCAGTGCAATCCTAAAAAGTTGAAACAAGCCAATTCTAAGATGTTTGATTTTATACCACAAAATAAAAGAAAAACAATTCCATCAGAGAAAGCTTCAGATGACGAATACCGGGCCTAAACATCCCGAGCACATGGGCGAAGCCCAACAACCGGCCCAGCTCGAAACGGCGAAGCCCTAGCGGAAACCCTCAGCGCCGCCGCTTACTATAAATTGCCTCTAACCCTAGCAGCAGCCCTCCTGCTAACGCCGCACGCGCCTCCTCTCGCCCTCGCGCCGCCGCCGCCGCCGCCGCCTTGCAGCTGCTGCCGCAGCAAGCCCCCGACCCCGCCGTCGCCTGAGGTACACACCAATCCGCCGCCATGGGGCGTATGCACAGCCGCGGGTAAGCCTCCCTCACTCCTCCCATCCCCTTCCTCTCGTTAGAGCTGTTCCTCTCTGTTGAGTTGAGTGAATTCCGTGTGTTCTAATTGGTGCGTGTCTCGGTGACGTAGGAAAGGTATCTCGTCATCGGCGCTGCCGTACAAGAGGACTCCTCCGACCTGGCTCAAGGTCGCCGCCACCGAGGTGAGTTGTTCGTCCCTCTCATTCCCGTGTGGTTCGATTCGACCGATGCGGTATTGTCGATTGACGCGCTCGATAACGCTTTGGATTGGCAGGTGGAGGAGATGATTACCAAGGCTGCGAAGAAGGGCCAGATGCCGTCGCAGATCGGTGTCCTGCTCCGTGACCAGCACGGCATCCCGCTCGTCAAGAGCGTCACTGGTAGCAAGATCCTCCGCATCCTCAAGGCCCATGGTGAGAACTTGACTCTGCTGTTCCGATTCGTGTCTGTGACGTGTGGTGTAACTGATGCATCATCGGATGTGCGCGTGTAGGGCTGGCGCCGGAGATCCCTGAGGATCTCTACTTCCTGATTAAGAAGGCTGTGGCGATTAGGAAGCATCTGGAGAGGAACAGGAAGGACAAGGACTCCAAATTCAGGCTCATTCTTGTTGAGAGCAGGATCCACCGCCTTGCCCGCTACTACAAGCGCACCAAGAAGCTCCCGCCCACCTGGAAGTAGTAAGTCAATCGGAGCCCATTCCTGCCTTCTTTTGATTTCAGTGCCTGAACCATAGAGTGAATTGTTATTTATCTATTTATTTAGTACTCGTTTATTGCTGTGAGTATCAATGTGCACCGATTGCTACTTGGGAATTGTTGTAGAAATGTTAGTGTTGTGTTATGATGATCAGTTGAAGCTAGATAGCTTATCATGGTCTCTCTTGTATCAAAAAGAGCGAAGATTTAGGCAAATTGTGTTTGCTATTAGACTGTTTTCTGATGATAGTCTTAGTGACCACAGATAAATCGACAAAATACTATTTACTTCAATGCTAGATAGTCATGTTTATTGTGCCTGTATTAGTGGGGATTGACACAATTTTGTTGTATATTACAATTGTACACTGCTGATAGCCTGATACACTGTGAATACTCAACATTGACAAAGTAGATTGTCTTTGAAATACTATTAGCAGTCACCAGTCAATGTCTTTGTTTTCATTGAATGTAATTAATGTTGAAGAGACTAGTTTTATGTTTGTAAAATCATGAGATTTATACATTATCAAATGTTGAATTGAATAAAGATTAGTGAATTTGCGGACCTACGTTTGTTCTTAAAATCAAGAGTTTCATTCAGTTATACTGCATAGCTAATTTGCTGACGAGCAAATGTTTTCTTCACTGAAACTCTGAACATGGCCCATCTGATTAAATCAGTTATTCCATTGTTATTGCAGATTAATTTACACTGATACTGTGCAGAAATTTTCTTCTGTTTGAACTCAATTGTTTTGAAACTATTGCGTATTTGCTGACCTTGTTTTCTTGCTTTTGTGCAGTGAGTCAACCACGGCCAGCACTCTGGTGGCCTAAGTGATATCCTTCGCTGGCGTGGTCTTGAGCACCATTGAGCTTGTTCTGGATATGAATTAATGTAATGCATATTATGTCTGGAGCGGGCGGTTTAGATATGAATTTATGTCTACTTGTTACTTGGAGAATTTCATAAACCATTTTTGGTTTTGCAGTTCTGTCTGTTAAACGTAACATGCATCCAGGTTTTGTCGCCTACAGTGAGCGTTCACTGCTGCTGCACCATCATTTAGTACTGTTCCTTGTCCCCCTGTAGCCTGGTTTTCTATTTGGTTATGACTATTACTATGAAAAATTGGCCACTTAAACCATACGTATCAGATGTGCTTTTCTCAAATATAGCGAAGTATATGCATTTAAAAGAATCTGCACGCATTTGTAAGCTTGTCTTGATTTTCTCACAATCGTATGCCTTGATATTGACGCCCGCTCTAATTTGCTGTAATGATCAATCACGTCATTGCTAGCTCCTTCTCAAATTTCCTTCGATCATATCATGGACTTTTGAATGGCTGCAAGGCCTTTACGATGCCATCATTCTTTTTTATTTTATTGACCTTTGAATAGCTGCGCCTTTACGATTCCATCACGATTAGTAGTGATCCCATCACGATTAGTAGTGTTTGTCAACATGAAGTTCATAGGTTTAGCAGCATATTTTTCACTGGTTGCTAATCGCAGCTGGCATGCATGAAGCATGTCCGAGATATACCCACAGCAGCATTTTGCCCATTACGATGTCAATCGGTTATATTAACCCACTTCTAATCTTGGTGCATATATTAACCCAAGCAGCATTTTGCCCATTACGATGTCAATCGGTTATATTAACCCACTTCTAATCTTGTGCATATATTAACCCAACCCACTTCTGTGTCTGTCCCAACTCCTAATCTTTCCATATCTGGAAAAGTCGATTGATATGCATAGAAAGAACATCTCCCGAACAACACATCACATAATCTGCATTGGCCTCCACCCTAGGAAAGTGGTAAAATTGATGGTTACCTAGCCTCTTCCAAGCATTCTGTCATGCTCGGAGGCCTCTGGCTACTCCCAGCCAGTACTGGCGGCCAGTCGCTGCTTACCTGACGACCTATGGTCGCCGCTGGCCTTGCCCTGCCTGTTGTGGCTGCCTAGTTAATGATCTGTGGTCGTCGCTGGCTACACGTTTAGAACTTGCAGTGGCACCGTTTGACGAGCTATGGCTGCCGCTAATGCAACGGTGCCGGCAGCGCCGCTGCTAACGTGTAGTGATGCCGCCTGATAGGCTATGGTCGCCGTCTGCTTGGACCTGCCTGTGGCTAGTCATGGCCAGGTTGTCCGGGTGTGCGGCTGGAGGGTGCAGGGGATGGCCGCCGGCCGACTCTGGCCAGGGGCAGTGGCGGGCTGACGGCAGACTAAATCTATGCGCAAGGAAGACCGAGCTACTGCCGAGAAACCTTCATGTGGAACTACTTTTAGGAGTGACATAGAAACGGTTTGAAAAACCAACAAATATACTCACCTTTTTCTGCAACTTGTAAAACTCATTCATTTATGATTTTTTTGGAACTATCGGAGATGCTATTATTCAACAAATCTTTCTTACATGTAGTCATGCGCTTGCCAAATACTCTTTGTATTTGCTGATAATGTACAATTTACAGTATCAACATGATATCTTAAACTGAATGCTCAAGAAGCTACACCTCAATCTATGATCGCCACAACTTTGTTCAGGAGGTTCAGGGCAAACACCGTATCTTCAGAATTCACCTTCACAGTAAGATCCACTGGACCTGAGGCATGCCCTTCCGCAAGAATGGTAATCAGGCAAGGTTTTGAAGTGCTTAGGATTTCACTGCTGAATCTCCAACACAGGCCAGTGGCGTCATCGACACTGAAGGTTACTGGCATATCCATTGAGACAAGGTGAACACTAGTGTTGCTCATTATCTTTGAAGCAACACTCTGGGCCACCTGAAGGTTCTTATCGCTGTGCTCTGCACTGTCCTCGTGCTCTAGCTTCTGAAGATGATCTTTGAAGGTGCACCTGTAGCAATTTTCACCAGATCAGTTCTAATGCACATTGTCGATAGATGCCCAATTTGGAATCGAACAAGGTTGAACTCCACTTACCTCCTAGCATACTCAAACATTCCCCTCAAATGGTTTCCCTTGCATAGGAAGGTATTTATGTCCATGGGTAGTGGCCGAACAAAATAAGCAATGTCAGGATGAAGTTTTGCTGGATGCCGTTTCCCGTTGCAAAGCACAGACAGCTTTAGAGGCAAGAGATGGTGATGAAAATGGACCTGAAGAACCATCTTTGCCATTTGTTGTGGAGCCAGCGAATGTATCTCTTCCACAGGAACAATAGTAGGGACACTGTGAAAACAATTTATTATAAATGGGCAGACAAGTAATATAAGCCAACAAAGATAAATAAACCAACAAAACAATTGCATCATAAGCATCTGGCCATCTGCCTCTATAAATGTTGTCATAGAAGTAACTAAAATACAGATGAAGATGATATACATACCCCGAAGATCCTTCTGATGTTTGGTCTATAGAATCAACACTACTAGAAGCCTCTTCAGATTCAAGGGTTATATCTGTTAGCTGCTGTGTAGTGACATTCTCAAAATATAAATCCACACATACTAGCAAGTGTGATCTGGGTGAAACCTCAGACGAGAAGGCGTACAGAACACTTAAGCCATTACTGCTAGATGAGTCTAACAATGTGTGCAATTTAGGTTTTCGCTCAAAGTTGCGGTTTGTAAAAGAAACTCTGGCAGATGATGTCTGTGTCAAATTCTGAGCAACTGGCTCAGCTGGAGCCTCATCAAGCCATGATTCCAAGGTTGACTTAGACATCAACTCAGTCAAATCAGTAGAGATGAGATCTGCCAAATTTTCCTCAGTATTTTGATCTGTCTGGCCTTGCTGTATACAAGCATCATATATCTGTACCAGTGGAGCATCCTGGTTATCTTCTAGATCCTGATGGGATTCAACAGTATCCCTGTCCGATAGGCCAGCACCTTCACTCTCCGAATCATAAACAGAGCTGCTCTCATATGTTGAAGTTACAGAATCAGCATCAGAGTTATTACTTCCAGATAGTTTGGCCTTGCCTCTGGTTGCTTCTGAGACATTATGGTTTAATTCCATACTTTGAGGCTTTGGAAGTGGTGCATAACCAGGGGCTGCATGAAGAACAACCTGTGAAAGGGAACCTGGAAGATATATGCGATAGTTGCTTGCTGAATCAGATGTTGGCTGCAACTTCCCATTAAATATATGATCAGCTAGCTCTTTATAGATATCACCATTTTGAGGTTGATGCGAGGGCCCTTGGTGAGTCATGTAGCACGGCAAAAGCCTTGATAGTAAACGAGCACGATCACGAACATCATAATTCAAGTCACATGTAGCCAACTCAATGACATACGCAACTATCCTTTTGAATTCTTCCATGTGTTCTTCTGTACAGCGCATTATAACCTGGCAAACAGTAAAGCTATTACCGATCTCCAGATAAGATATTGGAGTGTTAATTTAGGATATACCTTGGCAGAAGAATTTAGGATTTGAAGCTTCGTTTCCACCACTTCAGCAGCGAAGGACCACGCAAAATACTTGAGAACAGGAGGAACTATCTTTGTAGTGAGATCTCCCATGAAGCTATACTCCCCAAACACCCAAATGATCAAGGATCGTGCTGCAGGCTCCTTGATTTTGTCCAAACTGCGAACCAAGCGGACTATTACCTGCATAGAAATAGCTTAATGAAGATTAAAGGTCACAACATCAAGAAGGAAGAGAAACATATATCTTCTGAGGGTACTGGATCAATTGCCTAGTTGGAAGAAATGCATATAAACAATAGCAGATAGTGTAATTTATGTAATTCATATATTCCTGCATACAATTCTAATATATGATTGAACATTACAGCATACCCGTAAAAATGATACAAAAAATGAACAGCATTTTAATTCTGATGTTATGACATTCACACTTGAGTATGTTAGTTATCTATTATCACCAACAGATGACTATAACTAAAAGTAGTTGTTGACTAGGAACTGAAGCATCGGTTGTACCATATAATCAAGATAACAGACACCTCTTAGGATGTTTTGTTGGATGAGCATGAAAGACAGCTAAAATGCAGGAGTCAAATGGACATGGGAGGGGTAAGTTCCCAAGTCCCAATGATGGATGGTAAATTCAAATAGTCAAGACTCAAGAGGCCAAAAGAATCAGATAAGCTTTCATACATGAAGAAGAAATCAGAAACTTTGTTTCCTAAAAGTTTAAAACGAAAAGCAAAAAGAACCAACAGGAAACAGCCTGGGTCAAACTTGGGTTTAGTTGGCATGTGAAAAGTACTTTTTGGTCAAGAAAAACAAGTAGCATATTACAAGATTCGAGTCGATATATAAAATACTAAATAGTACCTTTTCATGGGATACTAGATCCATTTTAACTATTGCTTTGATTGACAAGATTGCTTGAACCAAAACAGCATCTTCTCCATCTAAGTGAACTGAGTTACTAATAAATGATTCTGTAATATGACCAAGATAAAATATTAATTCCAACAAGAATGGTTTACACAAAATATGCATACATGAAGAATATTACCATAAAATACAAGTGTCAAAAGTCCCTCAAGGCAAGCGGTGGCAATAGAGGGAAGTTTCTGGGCACACAATGCAATAGCTGCAACGGTGTCTGCTACAAATTTCCTATCTGGGTCTTTAATGTAATCCTGGCAGTAAGAGAACACAATGTCACAAACATAAATTAAAAAAATGACAAGTCACTTTTCTCCAAAATTGAAATTCTTCACCAAATTGCAGGTGGACAATAATACTTAAATCTTATTAATTTTACTATAGGTTGCATTTGACTCCAGGCAAGGAGGATCTGTTCCTGGATAATCCCGAGAGTGCATTTAAAGAACTCAACATTGAGCACACAGAGCAACAATTAATTTTGGAACCATTCATGAATCCTAGACAGACTGAAATAATGTGTCTTCAAAATAGATACAATGGCATACTGTCATTACATGATCTCAAGATTTAGCAAACATTTAGCTATAGATTTCATGTTAGATGTATACAACATTTTTTAAGAAAAAGTCATAAAAAAACATTGCAATTTGCAAAGAGAACTCAGCAGATACAGTGCCCATTGCAGCTACAAGCAAGTACCTGAAATTCTTCAAAAATGGCCAGAATAGATGGCTCTGTGGCAATAGTGGTCAGTATTTCAAGCTTCAAAGCCCTTGTCTGGTACGGATCTGAAGCATTTATAAAGAAGTCCTCATAAAATGGGGCAAACAATGATGGCATCGTCTTGGCAAAAACTAATATGTTGCCAAGCATCTGCAAGAGCAAAATAATAGGAAAGCTCATTCAAAATAAGAAATTGTATGATTTTTTTAAAAAACAAACACTTGTATCAACCAAGAAAGAACCTGATTTCAATCCTCAGGGAAGAAATTCTATTGAGAAGTTCAATTTTAAAATTTCTACCTTCATTTAATGCAAAGTTGCATTTAGTTGTCTGTGCCAAATTCAATTCTTCTTTAACAGAAACAGAAGGCAACCACTGGAAGTGAAAATCATGGAGAAATTACAGGTAGTCTTTAAGTTGACTTTGAACTGAGGTTCTTTGTTATGCAAAAGCAAGAGTAGAACTTCTTCAAATGGTTTGATCAGGAATTAACTAATCTGAATAAAGTCCTATTAATCAGCTAACAGAAGATGGCTCTGAAAATTGTTTGAGTACTCCGCCAACAGTTGTTTTTGGCACCATATATGCGCTTTGATTAAATTAAGAGTATAAAAACAAAAGAGTAGGTATCTAAGAAGTACCACATATGCTGCATCAGGAGATGACCGTAGAGTAAACAAAATTGGGCCAACAATTCTCTTCACGTCCCCAATAGGAGCCATGATCCAATGCACACTTGCTGCTGCAAGTATAACCCCACTATTTCGACTCCATAGAAGAGGCGACGTACATTTCAAAAGAATTGAGACATCATCATTGCTGTCTGTGGTGACAGAAGAAAAATTCAAATTATTGCCTTCTCTATCAGAGGGACCTGAACATTGTTCGATGTAGTGCCGGAACAGCATGATGCTTGATATAGTATCAGAAATCCCATTGCTGACAGAATCAGGTTGGGTGGGCATGCTAGCAACAGCATCTGAATCTGTAACGCCCTGAGTTTCCATCAGTAAATCTGAAGCAACGAGTAAAGAATCCTTGACCAAGCCATGTCTGGCTATTACATAACGCAAGAGGATCTCAATGAGGACGATCTGAGTCCATTCCTCGATATCTGGGAGCGTCTCACATAGCCTTCGGAAATGTTTTGATACTAATGGTAAACAACTTGGACAGACTGACTTAAATGCAACAGCCGCAGCTCCAACTACTCCAGGGGAATTGTCATTGAACAAGATGTCCACAATCTGCAACAACAGCATCAACAGGGCAGGCTTGAGATATGTATATGGTATGCAGAGTTGTTGCATAAAGAAGAAGGGGTGGGACTATACTAAAACAAACCTCCTCTAAAGCCGTACTTTCATCAGGAAGCAAGTCGCACAGCTTACAAAGTGCATAGGCAGCACATTTCCTAACATATGCAGATGGATCCCTGGCACACTTCTTGATAGCAACCAACACAAGCGGAGCAACAACATGTAGCCTAATGCCAGCCATAGTGCGCAGGGCCCAAGCTCTAACCAGTGGGTTTATATCCGATAAATCCTTCTGGAAAATGTTAATAGAAAGAAGGGCTTCGTTTTGGCGCCTGAAGGGAATTGATTGAGAGGAAAAGAAGTGAAAATCAGTTAGTATAATCATTGAACTGTAGTCCTAGTTAGGAGTAGTATGATCACTCAGTATAATCACTGAATTTAGTACTAGTTATTAGGAGTAGTATAATAACTGAACGGTAGTACTAGTTTGGAGCATTGCAGAGCAAGCACACAGGACATGATATGGAAGAGGCGGCGGCCTGGCTTACTTGTCAGCGTAGTGAAGGAGGTAGAGGTAGACGAGCTTCTTGACCTCGAGCGACTGCGACGCCACATTCTTGACGACCTGTCCGCATTTGTAGTTTTGTTCAGAAGAAAGTAAGGGAAGCAAGCAGAGCGAGTTGAGTTGAGACTTGAGAGCAGACGCGGGAATAGCTAAGAAGAGGATAGGACTGATCAGGGAAGAAGAGGAAGAATAACAAGGGTGACCTGCGGGAATAGGTGTGCGACGTCGACGCCCTGGGCGATGAGGGCGAGGAGGCGCTTAAGGGCGTCGACCTTGTCGGCGTCGAAGCGGGAGTCGAGGAGCTCGGGGATGGAGGCGTCGTCGGGGTCATCGTAGAGGTGCGCGTCGGTGCCCATCCGCCCCACCACCCACGAGGCCGCCGCGCCGCTCGCCTGAAGTCCGAACATCCTGTTCCTGCGGGGCGGGCGGGTCCGGGTCCGGCGCGGTGGATCTGGATCTCGCCGCCGGCCGTTGGCTTGTTTGTGGCCGGACGACAGGAAGAAGAAAAGAGTAACGAACCAGATAGGCGCTGGTGGGCCACAATTGCAGTGTCTCGGACTTTTTACTGCTCGGGTTGCTTCTGGGCCTATAATGGGCCCTCTGTACATCTCAAATCCAATTCATTCCCTCAAACGGGCCTTAAGAAAAAAAAAACTGTGAAAGCGAGGCTACTACGGCTGCGGCGGTTCGAGCTCCGGACTCCAGAGATGGCCGGCGCGGGAGGCGGCGGCGGCGGCGGCGGCGTGTTCGGCGACGCGGAGGCGCTGGAGGGTGTGCGCTCCATCGTGCTAAAGCCGTCGGAGTCGCTGGACGAATCGCGGTTCACGAGGATCGCCGGCGCCGACTTCAACGACCCGGGCCTCGGACTCGAGGGGCTGCTCGCCTCGCTTGCGCACACGGGGTTCCAGGCATCCAACCTCGGCGATGCCATCGACGTCGTCAACCAGATGGTACGGTGCCCGCTGCTCTTTTCTTTTTTTCCCTTTCTGTCAGAAGGACGAGTTTTTGCTTGGCGCCACGGGTCACTGTAGCAACCTAGCGAAGAAAATTTTTTTTTAGAAAGGCCACAAAAGCTTTGCCGATTTTTATTAGAAGAGCAAAGAAAACAAAACAACAATTACAAGACAAGGTTTACAACCATTACCGCTGCAGCAACTATGAACTACTCTTACCCCAACTAGCCACCTAAATCTATTATGGCTCGCAGGCCTACCTAACCACTTGAAGGCCAAAGAAAGCGAGCTAAATAAAAAGAGAGAGAGAAACCTAACCTAGCGAAGAAAATAGGAAATTGATTCATGTGATTTTGTGCGATGGGAGGTCTGTTGTAGTGTGTTGTTAATTCTCAGCAAATTAATGTTTAGAGGCCTGCAGTGGCGGAAGGTGAAGCTAATTAGGGGAGTGGGATTCTTGTTTTTTTAAGAAAAATGAACAAGTGAAATGTATAACCAATTTGATTGTAAATTTAGCAAAATCATACCAGAAATTACCTAATAAGATTTAGTGGAAAATATTGGGGATTAAAGGAACAACCTGTAGGAATCTTAGTGTATTCTGTCAAGTAAACATCTGTAGACTTTCGATTGGAGTAAGCTAGAAGTACCTATATGACATTAGCATGCCCCAGCATATTTATTCATTTTCAGTTTTGTCCAAGTGTCTACTATCATTTGCAAGGTTCTGATATTTGCTATGCTGGGCTGAACTAAAGTTAGGTTGGAGGTTGTCGCATGAGAAGCCAAGTGAAGATTGTGATGAAGCTGAGCTTGACCCTAAATATAGAGAATCTGTGAAGTGCAAGATATTTCTGGGCTTCACTTCAAACCTTGTGTCTTCTGGCATCCGGGATATAATCCGTTTTCTAGCTCAGCATCACATGGTAAATTCTCCTTCTGTATCACAAGTGCATATTTGGAATGAAACGAAGTTTCAATATCTCTCTGTAAAGTGGTCTGCTTGAAGCATGCCTATACATATCTGTTCCTAACACGACCAAATGCATTGAGCTCTAGTGTTCTAATGTCACTATCTTTTTCTATGAAAATGTATGTTCTTTAGGTGGATGTTGTTGTTACAACTGCTGGGGGCATAGAGGAGGATCTCATTAAGTGCCTTGCACCAACTTACAGAGGTGATTTTTCATTACCTGGAGCACTTCTGCGGTCAAAAGGACTGAACCGAATAGGAAATCTGTTGGTGCCAAATGATAACTACTGCAAGTTTGAGAACTGGATCATGCCACTCTTTGACCAGATGCTACTGGAACAATCTACTGAGGTGAACATTCCTACTGGGATAAAGCTACATAATATTTCTTCTGGCTTAAATAAAGCTACCTGCTAAACATGGTTTTCATTTGCCATATACAATGGCTATTTGATTCTACAAGTGGAATATGAATATGCCTTTTTCTTGTAACCTGTAAAATATTTCTTGTAGAAGGGTCTGGATTTTTTCTTGCAACCTGTAAAATATTTCTCTTATAGATAAGAAGGCCACAAGCATGAAGAAAAGCCTAACATGAAGTCAATCTAAAATATGGTTCAAAAGTTTTTCAAAACTATTTGTCTAGCATGTCACACTAAATATACTTTTTCTTGGCCTTTAGAGTGATGACTGATGACATTTTTTTTTCTCTTTCTTCTAGCAATATGTGTATGAACTTGAACAACCAGACAAGTGAGATCTTGCCAAACTAAATGTATGAAGTATGAGCTATTAATTTCTGCAGAAGTTGCTGATACCAATACAGATAAGGTTTCACCTTACTGGATATTTGATGTTTTAACTCAAGAGCAGCCTGCATTTTTCACATATTAATTTTTTTTAATAGATTACCTGCCATCTCCTATTTATGAAAGTATGAACAACAGATCTTTTGTTTTCCAGCAAACAAGTAGTTGACCATATTTTTATTTCTTTGTCATGAATCTTTACCTGCAGAATGTTTGGACACCATCAAAGGTGATAGCTCGTCTTGGTAAAGAAATAGATGACGAAAGCTCCTATCTTTACTGGGCATACAAGGTAATATGTTTTTACATTATCTGTATATTCTTAGGAAATATTAAAA
The DNA here is from genome assembly GCA_023333625.1 of Bothriochloa decipiens. Taxonomy (NCBI): domain Eukaryota; kingdom Viridiplantae; phylum Streptophyta; class Magnoliopsida; order Poales; family Poaceae; genus Bothriochloa; species Bothriochloa decipiens. The sequence goes on from CM041645.1 coordinate 38,552,479, forward strand.
GAACTGCAGAAATGGGTCATGCTGATCTATTTACAAATTATGCATTGCTTTATGTTGGATGGGAAAATTAATAAAAATTCGACTAGTTATTTGAGCATGTTATTGTTGCTTTCAAGTGGAATCTATTGGTGCAGTGTGTTTGTGTACCTGAGTAATACAAACTGTGCATTGATTTATGTTATTTGAACTGTAGTTGGTCTACAAATGTTCATAGCTCAGTTAGTTATTACTCTTGATGTTGAAAGACTATGTGCCTTACTCTTTCCTGTTCCAGGAGGCTAGTCCTTTTCTTATACTGAAGTTATTAATTTCATGAACTACTTTGTATACATCTCGAGACGGTATTCACACTGTACTAACTCATCAGTACTTGACCAGAATAACATACCTGTATACTGCCCCGCATTGACTGATGGATCACTCGGAGACATGCTGTTCTGTCATGCAGTCCGCAATCCTGGCCTTATTATTGACATTGTACAAGGTATGGTTCACTGCTATGTCCTTGCCTTTGCTTTTTTATGTAACATTGAGCTTAACATCTTTTACAGATATACGGCTGATGAATGGGGAAGCCGTCCATGCAACACCAAGGAAGACAGGGATTATAGTTCTTGGTGGAGGCCTTCCAAAGCATCATATATGCAATGCCAATATGTTTCGCAATGGTGCAGATTATGCTGTTTATATTAACACAGCTCAAGAGTTTGATGGCAGTGACTCTGGAGCTCAGCCTGATGAAGCAGTCTCATGGGGAAAGATAAAGGGTTCAGCTAAACCTGTAAAGGTATGCGATCTTTAATGAAGCTTCAGATGCTGATTCTTATGTTTTAGTAACTCTAGTTAAACTTATTTTGATAGAAACAGCATGCTGCACGCACAAACTTTTTATGTTGATTTGTCTTGCAACCAGGTGCAAAACGTCTTAACTTCATTCTGTCACTCCGTGCAACTTTTGCGCTTACAGAATATTACCATCTTACTTTCACTAATAATTGTTGGTTTATGAATGATTATCTGACTGTTCAATTTTGCCTTTTGTGCTAATAGAAGATATCAATTTGAAATTGGCATATTGGGAGAGCATAGTATTGTGCATGGGCCAGTCACGGGATGCCGTTATTACTCTAAAAATCTAATCTGTTGTTTGAAAATTTGGAAAATGCAGGTGCACTGTGATGCGAGTATCGCTTTCCCGCTTGTTGTGGCTGCGACATTTGCACGCAAGGTTCATGGCTCCAAGTGAACATACTGAGAATCCTTTTCAGTGGACTATGAATGGACACCATAATTTTGTTGAACTCTCCAGCTGACCTTTTTTTTTTGGAGCAGAGGTTCACTTCGCCTGCACTGGGATAATACGCAAGCTTTCAGGGACTCGCAGCCAGACACTACCACCATTTGTCGATGTACACTTGATGTTGTAGTAGCTTATTAGACTGGTAGCATTTTTGTTGCAATCAATAATTTATGGAAATAACAACGGAAATTTATTCATCCGAGTCATCTGTGTTAGGAAGAATGATCTCACAACCATTCATTGAGTCTAGGGTTTCCAATATTTACAAGTATGGGCCATAAGGCCTACATGGGTCACAGAGAGAGAACAAAAAGAGTATACATATTAACAACCCCCACCCCTCAAACTAAAGGTGGCTGAGAATAATCTAAGTCAGAAACATTTAGTTTGAGCATATGAAATTGATGCTGAGCTCGAGTTTTGGCCTTGGTGAAGAAATCTGCAAGCTGAAGTTCAGAAGCTGTGTACTGAAGATCAATAGTAGATTGTTGGCAATGGGAGCATACGAAGCAGGCAGCAATACCAATGTGCTTAGTGAGCTCATGCTTGACAGGATTGTTGGCAATGTTGTTGTAGCAAGAACTCTTAGTTTAGCTTCTGCATTAGACCGAGAAACGGCAGATTGCCGCTTGGACTTCCATATAATTGGCGAACCACCAAGAAAGATACAATATCCAGTAATGGAAACACGTTCAACATGATCACTGGCCCAAGTAACATCAGAATAAGCATGAAGCATTGGTTGACTAGTGGTAACATAAAAGAGTTGTCGCATGATTGTCCCCCTCAAATAGCGCAGAACACGAAGCAAATGAGCATAGTGAGAATGTGAACTGCATAGGCAATGTCCAGTCTGGTAGCAGTGAGATAGACAAGACTACCAACAAGATGGCAGTACCGTGTTGAATCCTCAAGAGGAAGACCATATGTGGGTTTCAAATAAAGATTGAGCTCCATAGGGGTGGCAGCAGTCCGAGTGTCGGTGAGACCAAAACGAGCAATAAGTTCTTGAATATACTTTGTTTGAGAAAGATAATAGCCATCAACTTTGGTTTTAACCTTGTACACTCACTTGCAAGTGATGGGGACAACATCAGGAGGCAATGGAATAACCTCTCAAGTACCAGTACGTTGTAAAGCATGCACTTCAGCTGACATGGCATCTTGCCAAACAGGAAGGTTGGTAGCTTCCTGATAAGAAGGTTCAGAAACAGCACCAGCAACAGGAAAACCAAGACAATCAGGTACTTTGAATAGAAGAACGATCCCTCAGGTTATAAGATGGTGGGGAAGGTTGTCATGTAGCAGAAGTATCAACTATTGAAGGGCTAGAAGGAGGAGAAAGGTTGTGGGAACGCCGATGATAATGAAAAGAAAAAGGAGTAATGGTTGAAGGTATTGGTTGTGAATGTGGAGCTGACAATGAAGGTGTAACACCTCTGGTGTTATATTAACTAAAACATGCCATGTCATCATATGCACTGTAAAGCATTCATGTTTAAGTCAACCCTAATGTGCATTAACTAAAACAAGTTTACATTTCATAGGTTGATTGAACTTCTGGAATGTTTGGTCACATGAAATAATAAAACCCTATTTTCGAATGTCAATGCAAATACTTAGTTTATGCTTTATATACTTGAGGTGTAAACTGTGTTTACACTAGTATCAAGCATAGTGTATAAGTCTAAGTCCAACCCTAAAAATGATTTCCATATTTGAAATTAAATTTGGATTCCAAAGCTTATTTCTGAGTCTAGCTATTCAAATTTAAATTCAAATTGGAAATGCTATAAAAGGTTTCTCAAAAGTCAACTTGGTCAACCAAGGGTGTCATTGGGTCAATGACCTAAAAATGTCCTTGGATGATGTTTGTGATCACTAATAACCAACCAATTAAAGTTAGAAACCAAATTGAGTTTAAATTCTATTTCAAAAACCCTTTATTTCAAAATCTAGTTTTATCCCCTTTTTTGTAATTCAAAATCTATAAGGAATTTGGAGATACTCTAAAAAGACAGTTTGTAGATCTTGATAAGAGATACAAAGTTGGTATGTAAAGTTTTTCAAGTTTCCAAAAGGAATTTAAAATTAATTTGAAAATACAGTTTCCAGCATTTATCCCCTTTTGATTTTAAAACCATAATTCAAAAACTATACATAATTTTGGAAAATTTTGTATATGAAAAAGGTTTGGTTTGGAAAGTTAAATATTTCATAGTTTTGAAGATTTTCAAGTTTTATTGAAAAATCAAAAGTAATTTCAAATGCTTATTTCTAGGGTTTTATTCCCTTTTCAAATCTGAATTCAAATTTCAAAATCTAGACAGAATTTGAGGATGCCAGTTAAAGGAAAAGTGTAGCTCTTGAAAAGTTATACAAATGATATTTTTGGAGATTTTCAAGTTCTTATATAGATTTTGGAGTAATTTGTAATTTAAAACATATGGCATTTCTGTAATTTCTGCGAACAGTACCTAACCCTATCGGCGATCGCCATGGCCGGCTTCTCATTGCGCGCCGCCGACCACGGCCGCACCCGCTCGACCGCCAGAGCGCTCATGAACGTGAGAAACTTCATCGCCTTCGTGTCGCCAGTCCATCCATCGACCTTCCCCTATAAATACCGTCGCCGTGGCCGAGTTCTTCTTTCTTCCTCCCGCCGCCGTCGCCGACAACCTCGCTCCGCCGTTGAAATTCGCCGCCGACGCTTCATCTCTATCCAATTGCGCTTGCCATTAGCTCCGCCACGTCCTCACGGTCATTTTGGGCCAGTTAGTGCTTGCTCTCCTCGCTTGTGCCACCCGCACGCCGCCTTCTTCTCCGCGACCGGCCAGTCGAGCCGCCGTGCCATCTCCGCCGTTTGCCGCCGTCGGAGGTGAATATATTTTACCTTTGACCCTGCTACCGTGTTCTCCGTGTCATCTTGCACCTGATGCGCACCTTGGTTTGAGCAGCGCATCGCCGGAGACCGCCGTGACGCCGTCTTGCCATCGGAGCGCCGCCGCCACCATCAGCGCCGCTGACCGCAGCTCAGCCCAGTCACTCCGAGCCTCCATTAACGTGCGCATCAGCACCGGGGTGAGCTCCTGCAGCTGTTTGCATCATCAGTTTCATCAATCCCTTATCGTGGCCGCCGGTAGCCGTACTCGCCGCTGGCGCAACGTTGCCAGCGCCGCCGCGCACATAGCCGCCGATGCTGGGGTTCCTACTTGGCTTCATTTTGTTGTCAAACGAACTCGTCGGAGTACCCTGCGTGAGTCCGTGTGGTCGCCGTCGCCGAAAAACGCTCCGGTGAGCTCTCCCGCCGGGCCGCCGCTCCGCCGCGCCACCATGGCCGTCGGCGTGGGTGCCGCCGCCGCTCAGCCGCGCCCTTAGCCACCTCAATCGACGCACCATGTCGAGATGAGCCCGTAGGAGCAAACTGTGTCGCCGGAGACCTCACCGTCGGCGAGAAATCGACGGTCAACCGCCGCGCCGCCGTCGGTCAGCGCGGGGGTACTGTGCCGATTTTCTTTTTCTATTTTCAGAAAATGATTTAAATGCTATTTTCTTTGAAAAATCATAGTAATTCATATATAGCTCCAAAAATTCTAAAATTTTTGGTGAGTATTCCTTATGATGTCATCTACCTAGAAAAAATATGAAATGCCAAATTTTAGTACTTTTTGCATAAGTTAAAATTAGCCCTTTTAATTAAAAAATAGACCTTCAATGATTTTTAATAAATAAAATAATTAGTTTTTAATTCTGAAATTTGTTTTGCCATCTAATTAAGATAAGAGCTTTCTAAAATAAAATTTTGGGCTTAATTTGATAACTTTAATTTTTATGCCTTTATTTAATGCTTTTAAATAATTAATTAACCCCTTTAGTTTAACTTAATCATTATAAGATTTGGTTGACTTTGGGATTGATTGATGACCTTGGGTCATTAACCCTAATTACCTTTGGCACTTTAATTAATTGTTTGCGCTTATCTTAATCATGTCATTAGGGCTTAATTAATGTTATTTTATGTGTTTAATTAACCTCTTAAATGGCGTAGTTAACCCTAATGAGTTTTATAAGCGAAGTTTTGTTAGCTTGCAACTTTTTCGTGAAGAAAATTTGTACTCAAGCCCTTAATCTGGTCATGCATCCATCGAGCATCATGTTTACTATTCCATCATGTTAAAGCATATTAATTATCGAATAGTTTCCGTTAACGGAGAGTTAACGTTATCGCCCAGATCCGAAGGACGAGCAAATTCAAGAATCGGGAGTTGATCCAGAGTTTGCGAACTTCTACCCCGAATATCAAGGCAAGCCCCGGATGCATTCAAACCCTATTCTATTTATAAAAGTTTTACCGCTTCAGCTATGGTATATTGCATTAAGTAATAGGAGTTGAGTGAAAACCCACCAAATTGCATTACCTGTCTTATTTCCTTATACCTTGTTACCTGCTTGGAAGATAAGTAGTAATGCTTAGCCCTGCTTATCTATTTAAATGTTCAAAGTTAAAAGAATGAAAAAGATGAGATTGGTTTTCTTATTAAAATCTTGATATTAGTAATAAATCGAGTCCGGACGGCGAACTTGCATTGGGAATGGAGTCCCTCTGTAGTGTTTCCGTCTGTTGATGCCCTAGGTCCCGTCCGTTGGTGAACTGTCGATAATCGAGAAATTAGAAATCCACATGCATGAAGTGGTATACGGATGGTTGGAGCCGTGTATATCATGGAGTGACCTAGCGTGGGGCCAGAGATCCCATCTGTGTCATAGTGTGTTTTACTGTGGGGTTTAAGTTCCCATGTATCTCGGTACGCTGGGCCGCAGAGCTCACGGGTGCCATGTGGTGATATACGGCTGCGGTTGTTATCCCGGTATATCGGTTACCTGGGGTGCATCGGAGTTAAAGTCTCCGGTATTCCAGTGACCTAGGTCCCAGCTGGGTATGAAAATGGATTCGAATCGCCGTTGCTTCTCGGAGAAGAAGACTCGATCACTGTTCATCATCGTAGTAACAACTTGAACAAAAATTAAGGATCAATAATGAAGTTGGTTGATAATGGGAGCTAGCCCAAGCAACTTCTCTTTCTATAAAGCTTTTTCGCAAAATTTCTTATCTCCTACGGACCTCATTTTGTCCCTCTAGCCTGCATTTCTTGAGTCTCCACCCTTCTCTTTCGTCGGGTCAGTCTTGTTGAGTACTTTTGTACTCAGGGTTTGTTAAACCCTTGTTGCAGGTGAGCCTCATGGGCAGGAGTGTTTCGCATCCTGCTGCATGACAGTCGTCAAGGAAAGCGACGACGAGTAAAGAGGTTTAGCTCTTGGGCAGAGCTTACTATTTGGTTTTGTAATAAGGCTACCTACTGCTACTCCACTACTATTATGGTTAGTATAGTTTAAACTTATGGTTGTAAATATTTGAAACTCAGAGGTTTGTAAACTTATGTTATTGTAAGTCTTCCGCTGTTTTACTCTGTTGTATATTATTTATATCAACTGTTGTAATACTGCAATGTCTCTCTTCAACGATTGATCCTGCTCGAAAAATCATGGATGATTCGGGATTTATCCGACAGACTTTTTAAATTGTATGGAACACAGTCATGGTTATTTGGAGTCTGTTTAGACAATAATCATACGTGTGGGCCATATGATTTAGGAGGTTCTGCCACAGAAGGTGGAGAAGGAAGTGGAGGGGGTGTGGGAGCAGCAAGAGGTAGTGGGTCAGTTTCAAAAGGTGGGGCTAGGTCAGGACGTGAAACACTTTCAATAGAGGAATCAGAATATGGAATATAAATAGGTGGTAACAAGAGGAAAGAGAGAGACTCAATAGATGATGAGAATGATGATGGTGGTGGAGTAGAAGAGTAAAAATACTGTATGTTTTCAATGAAAGTGGCATCACGAGAAGTGCGAATGCGACGAGCTGAAGGATCATAACAACGATAACCCTTATGTTCAAGAGAAGGCAGAAGAACATAACATGTGCAGCCAAAGACATGAAGATGAATATATCCAGGAGAGGATCCATGTAAGACCTCTCCAGAACAGGATAATGGTTGAAGATTAATGAGGTAGACAACAGTAGATATAGCTTCAGCCCAAAAATGAGATGGAATAAAAGAGGAAATAGGAAGTGTTCGTGCAATTTCAATTATGTGACGATGCCTGTGCTCAGCAACGCCATTTTGTGCGTGAGCTCCTGGGCAAGAAAGTTGCGAAAAGCAGTGCAAAGATACTCCCCCCCGAATCAGAACGAAAAACACGTATTCGAGAGCAAAACTGAGTATGAACCATTTGAACAAAAGACCGATAAACTGATAGCAGTTGAGAACAATGCTTCATGAAATAAATCTATGTATAACGAGAATAATCATCAATGAAAATGACATAATACTTGTGACCACCTTTGGAAACAAAATGAGCAGGTCCCCATACATCAGAGTGTACAAGCTCAAAAGGTTTAGTAGTTTTTGAATCGCTAGAGGGGTAAGGGAGTTGAATCTGTTTTTCGAGCTTACAACCAATACACTCAAAATAGGGATCAATGGATACATGACCAAGAACACCTTGCTTTACTAAGGTAGACACGCGTGAACCACACAAATGACCCAAACAATGATGCCAATTTGGAAAAGTAGCCGCAAAAGCTGATGACGATGCCGTTGAGGAAGATGATGGTGATGCAAGGGATGACAAACGAAGATGATCAAGGTGTAGAGGCCAGATGAGCCCCTATGGCGACGGCCAGTACCAAGAAGAGCTCGGGTTCGACGGTCCTGAATAAAACAAGAGGTGTCATCAAACCCAATAACACAATTCTGATCATCAAGTTGACCAACAGAAATCAGATTCATGGAAGTTTAGGCACAAGGGAGACATCAGACACAGTAAACTGAGTGGTAGCAAGATGACCCTAATGAGTAACTGTGCAAAAGTTACCATCAGTTATTTGAACACTTCGAGTATCGGTGATAGGATGACAAGAATCCAAATGAGATGAATTGGAAGTCATATGAAAAGAAGCTCCAGAATCCAACACCCAACAAGTAGTACCTGATTGTGATGTAGAAGACAAGGAACTGGCTAACATGTATGCACTGATTGGAGGGATGCTGCTATTGCTGGACTCCTTGTGGAGTGGAGCTGCTTTTTGAATGCTGTCAGCTGTCCCACGCCGCGAGGTAGCACGCTTTGCTTTCATTTCAGCCAGGAGGTGTGGGTACTCCTTGAAACACTGCACATCAGGATGATTTGTCCTGCTATGGTGCCTGCAAGGAGTCTTGGCTGGGGCTGCAACTTGAACAGACATGAGAGGAATAGCTAGCACGGAATGCTGAGACAAAGGTGAATTTGCAACAATAGTCTTGAGACGTGTCTCCTCAGCAATCAAAGATGATAGTGCCTCAGAAAGAGTTGGAAGAGTAGGCCTTCCAAGAAGCTGACCACAGATGGGTTCAAACTCAGATCATAGACCCATCACAAAGTCAAACATAGTATTTTTCTCATCATACTTGTCTCTGGAAGCCTAGGAGATGGCACAATCCTTGCATACGGAAGAGGGCTTGGGTTTGGGCACCATGGAGGCAAGCTGACTTGATAACTTAGTGAAGGCAATGTAATACTCATCAACTGACTTGTCCTGCTGCTGCTGAAGATAGTGAAGATTCCGACGAATTGAATAGCAGAGAGCTGAGCTGCTTTGTTGGTAGCGAGCTTTCAAGTGATCCCACATTTCCTTCGCCGTACTGTGATTCTCAAGACATGAGCGAATGTTTAACTCAACATTCATGCCGACAGCAGCCTTCACACGGTTATCATCAAGGCGCCAAGCTTTGACCTCTTTATCATTAGCATCAGTTGAGGCTGCAGGTGGATCCTCAGTGAGATGTGAGGCAAAACGAGCAGCTTCCACCAGTATTTTGAGAGAGAAAGCCCATTCTCTATAATTTTGACCATTGAGCTTCACATCTAGGGGAGGCAAGCCAAAAGAAAAGGGAGACGGTATGGAGGATGATGCAGCACCACTAGGAGATGTAGCTGGTGGCGCCATGGTAGAGGCTGGCATTGCAGAGCAGACCGGCACAACAGATCTGTAAAATGAGCAAAGCAGCACGATCAGAGCAGAGCTACAAAGTACAAAGAGGAGGAGAGCAGATCGGCACAGCAGCAGAGCAGCACGAACAGCAGCAGAGCTGCAGAGAGAAGCACCACTTACTGCAGGAGATAGAGGAAGGAGACTGCACCAGAGTGCCACCTCAATCAAAGACGCAGAGAAGGAGTGCAGTCCCTACAAGCAAGCAGCAGAGGAACAATGGGGGCGACCTTGAGGAGGGGCGTCAAAGGAAGGTCGATGCTACTGAATGAGGTCGCCAGCATCCATCAGGGCAGGTGTGTCGGCTGCAGGAGACTGGAAGAACCTAGCTTTGTTACCATGTTAGGAAGAATGACCTCACGACCATCCATTAAGTCTAGGGTTTTCAATATATACGAGTATAGGTCAAAATGGGCCATAAGGCCTACATGGGCCACAAAGAGAGAAAACAAGAAGAGTACGTATATCAGCACATAATATATATTAACGATAATGACAAGTGAAAGAAATCGACTAACGACCAGTTTTTATAAGCATCATGCATGGACGACACTTTGGTTGCCGATCGCTCGGTGTCGGACTAGTTAGTTGGATGGATGAAAACGCTGGCGGGAGTGGTTCAGAAATCACGCTTCAGTTGTGGGCTTGTGGTACACGCCATCAAATACAACAGATTTAGTTGAGGCCACTTTTAAACTTCTGGATGTGCTTTGAATTTTGCATGTCAGCTGATGCCTTTCTGCTCCAGGAAAGATGAAAGCGGCTACTCCCATCTAGTAGAATCAGTTCAGGACTAGTAATTTGATGTCACCTAACCTAATATGTCTTCAGGACATGGGAAGATGGGGATACCAACAGTATCTGATATACATGACATGTGCCCTTTTGGCTAATAATTTTATCGGGAATTTCCAACTATTTGTCTAAAAAGTACACAGACGAAGATAAATAAAACATTATTATCAATTTAAAAAAAGATTAAATCATGATGACTGCTTAAACATCATTGGAAACAGTACAAAACAAAGTTTCGAGAATCAAGGCAATCTGTAATACATCGTGGCATCATGTTGCATTTTCATAATTCATGATTTCCAAAGGCAATGAATAATTAGCAGCTACATTTATCGAAACCCTTCAAAAAAAAGGGGGATCTTCATATGAAAATGCCAATGGATACAAGTTCTAAGAACTAGTCTAGGCACTTCAAACTTGATGATGAGAAAATATTTGGCCATCTGGGAGGCATCAAGGAGCCGTGTCTTGAAAGAGATTTGGACTTCATACTGAGCCCCAGGTATCCGCAGGCGTTTTAACCAGAAGAACTTCTTCTGAAGCTCATGTACTTTGGCGGTCTGTTCCACAAACTGTTTCTTGACATGCATCGAGAATTGTTCCCTGGAATTCTTGTCAATATGAGGTGATCGCAACACGGTGTACAAGGCTCGTGATTCAGGCAGTCCAACCTTCTTCATGAATGGAATGAGCCCTGAAACCTGGTTGCTTTGGCTCATAAAAGACTTCATCACTACACGTATTTTTGCAGCCATGATGTTACAGCAAAGCACAACTTTTGTCACCGTCTGCAAATACCCTGACACCTGGAGATGGTAAAAATTAGCACTGTCATGTAACCATCAAGTAATGTAGACAAAGAAAATCTGGAGGAATTTAGAAAATGAACCTTGCTATGACATGGGCAATAATTTTATATGATGCTTCAACATAATATTCATCACAAATTGGGTAGCAGAAACAGGGAAAGAAGCATATATACAGTGAGTACTTAGCACTGTCATGTAACCATCAAGTAACAACAAAGAAAATCTGGAGGAATTTAGAAAATTAACCTTGCTACATGGGCAACAATTTTATGATGCTTTAGCATAATATTCATCATAAATTGGGTTGCATAAACAGCGAAAGAAGCATATATAGTGAGTACTTATAGTAAAAGGTTCAGCACATGGATGGTAGCATATCAACTAATGTGCAGTATGATGCTCAACCACACCATGTCACAGATTTCCTGGACTGTGCCCACAGAGCTACTTCGCATATGTCTTGCAGCCACAGTACTTAACTGACCCCATTTAAAAACTTTCCACCATGGAGAAAAGAAAACTTTCTACCATGGAGAAAAGAAAGACAGTAAAAACAGAGGATTTTTTTTCCTAAAATGAAGAAGTATCAGGCTCATGAAAGACAAATGGCAATACATATATGCAAGGTGATAAGAGTAAGTAACGAGGGTACATGGCTTCAGTTGATTGGCAATGAAGCTACAACAGAAGACTGTTTTTTTTTTTTTAATGAAAGGGGATAAATGAACACACAAGGAAATAGAACATACTGACAGAGAGATGAGTGAGTTGTTTCAATTCGCAAAGAGTTGAAGACATATGTCAGGCAATCAGGCATCATCATCAGTCTTAAAAAGGTTAACACTGTGAAGTGGAAGATCGGTAGCTCTGATTCTACAAAGAATTGCAACAGCAAGGCTAGCACACAACCGTCAAACATTTGCAGAGTAACATTCCATACAAGTTCATCCAACACATATTAATATACTTGCCCCAAAGGGTTTGAACAAGTCACAAGCACATCGATAGTTTTTGCAAACCCATCGAAGTGAGTAGTAGGCATAACCGCATAATACATGCGTATACACTTGTAAATGGATTCAGATCCGAATCCGAATAGTAAGTTAGGGTTTGCGCGCACGGTTTCGCAAAGCAGAAAGGGATGACCAAGCTGGGGGCGTACCTGATGGCGCTCGTCGCCGGCGAAGGGGCCGAATTTGAGCGGCAGCGATGGCCGGCCCAGTCGTCTTGCGTGCACGCTGCCGAGTGGGGGTGATGGAAGAAGACCCACGGCCCAGAGGCATATCTGCAAATAATAATATTCACAAGGGGTCTAAGTGAAAATTACCTCAGATACTCCGTAAGTTGAATAAGATCCAAAACCCTAATCCGCCCCCCTCTCTCGCACTCGCGCCTCTTCCCTCTTCGCGCCGCCGCCGCCGCCGCAAGCGCCAGCTCGCCGTCGCCCGAGCCAAACACACCAACGCCGCCATGGGGCGTATGCACAGCCACGGGTAACCCTCCGGCCCTCGTCCTCGTAGCACTGGTGCTATTGCTTCTACTCTGGTGAATCTCTGTGCTAATGGCGGCTGCGTGGACGCAGGAAGGGTATCTCGTCGTCGGCGCTGCCGTACAAGAGGACGCCGCCGACCTGGCTCAAGACCGCGGCCGCCGACGTGAGAGCCTTCTCCTCTCCCTCGACTCCATTCCGTTCGGACCTCATCGGCTTCCGTTGTTGTTGGGATGGGATTACTGATTTGGTTGGTTGATTTGTGTGTGTTGTTGGTTCTCGTCTGGTAGGTGGAGGAGATGATCACTAAGGCGGCGAAGAAGGGTCAGATGCCGTCGCAGATCGGCGTCCTGCTCCGTGACCAGCACGGTATCCCCCTTGTCAAGAGCGTCACCGGCAGCAAGATCCTCCGCATCCTCAAGGCCCATGGTGAGAATTACATCCTCGTTGGATTCACTTGTTGGCTGTGGCGAGCTTGAGGATAAACTTAGAGGGGGCCAACAGCATAATAATATACATGTTTTAGGTAGTGTGAGGGTGCCAAATTTAACGCTTCATTAGCAAAGTATACTAAGATACTGAAACATCTCCCTTTATAGAATTGCAAAATGAGGAGCCATGGCACACTGTGGCCCTTAATGAAGCTCCATATCTGCTTGTTGGTATTTTGTGAATTGTGCTTGTATTCATGTTTCATGTGCGCTTGCTTGTGCAGGGCTGGCGCCAGAAATCCCGGAGGACCTGTACTTCCTCATCAAGAAGGCTGTGGCGATAAGGAAGCACCTTGAGAGGAACAGGAAGGACAAAGACTCCAAATTCAGGCTCATTCTTGTTGAGAGCAGGATCCACCGCCTTGCCCGCTACTACAAGCGCACAAAGAAGCTTCCACCCACCTGGAAGTAGTAAGTCACTAAACCCATGCGTTTTAGTTTGTATTAGCTTAGTTAACTTGGTAATTGTTGATCTGTCGCCTGGTGATTACTAAAGAGGAGCTGTGGTATTGTAGTAATTTCTTTATGTCAAACTATGTTGATTTCCTTCAGATGCTTCCGCTTGCTTGCTACCTAAGCAAGTAATTGTGATGTAAATACAATTCCATGTGTGAAACTCGATATTATAACGATGATTAATATTATAGATGATCAGAGCCATGGCTTTGTGCTGCAAGTAATTGTTAATCTGCTAGAATGGGTAGTGTTCGATAAAAATCAGCATTCGAAATGCATTTGTGAGCTCGTGGTATTGTTCATATATGATATAGCTAGCTGTAGTATGTTCATCTGGTGCAATTTCATAGACCATGTAGATTCATTAGCATTTTAGGG
>CM041645.1:38574343-38585887 GCA_023333625.1 Bothriochloa decipiens
TATATATATATGCGCATATGGCATTTGAAGGTGTTTTGACAAGCTTGTCGGCATCATGTATATCATATATCTGTTCGTAGAAATGTGTGGTAGGAGCATCTGTATGCATGGGCTTGTCATGGACTCATGGCATTTCAATTGCCCATGCACTAAACCGAGCATATATAGCTAGAGCCGAGAGGCGTCCACTTCGATCCCTATGCAGAATTATAAACAAGCATGTGATCGAACACAAGGTTTTCAGCTGGCGTTTGTTGGCAAACTTAATTTTATTAAACGGCAATAAGGCATAGCAAGCTAGGAGGTCATTTTTATTTTTTATTAACTTTTAGTGCCAATATATATAAAGGATAAAAGAGAGAGAACTAAAAGGATTTTATCTGTTCATATCAGACACATCTACCTTATTTGTTTTGTTTATGAAAAAATGAAATGAAACAATACACATTAATTAATTATAGAGCACTATTTCATTTGACCATCAACTAAGGGCAGTATGCTTATGTGCACCGGCAGAGAAACAACATTTCATCCACGACCAAAAAGTATTTAGTCTCCATATAAAATTGTAACCATGATTGTCTCGGTTTACTTGTAATACAAATTGGGACCGATTCCACCCTTTAGTCCCGGTTGTAATAGAAACCAAGGCGTGTCAGAGCGGGAGGTTTTAGTCTCGGTTTGAGACACAAACCTAGGCTAAAAATGTGACTCCTAGTCCTTGTTTCATACATGAATTTGGATTAAAGGTACCTTTTAAATGGTATTTTGTTTAAAATAAAAATTGGTCACCTCACGTTAGGATTAGCCTAAATCAATATAATGGTTGTATGCATGACTCATAATTGACGGAAATGAAGATACGACAACGTGATGAACTAGCTAGTAAAATGTTCGTTCCTTGCGGTTGGTTCAGTTCACCCAGCTGGTTTAAGCAAGCAGGCCTAATTATTCTTTCGGTGGTACATAACGTGTGAGTTCAATCTCAACCTTTTATTTCAATAATTGTTAGAAATTAAATTATCCTTATTTATTGTAGTTGTCTACTCCCTCAGTTTAAAGGACGTTTTACACCTTGTCAGATATACCAACGTAGATGAAAAATGACCCTGCCACCCCTAGAGGAAACCCCTAGAGGAATCCTGTATCTGCACGCATGCAGCAGCAACATGCATGTTGAGATTTAGCACCGAAAGGGAGCCTCTCCTCACACACCGCCACACACACCGTTGGTTTCTTTTCGTTTGTTTATTGGTAAGTGGACGACAGGAGCTGAAACATGACAGGGTAGGGCTGCAGAAGCTAAAACATAGTCTGCTGTAGGACGATAGAAGCTAATTAAGACATCTTTCTTGGTGGGACAAATTTCAAACGCCGTCTTTTATTCTAGGATGAAGAGAGTATATCATTTGAGCATGTTTTCTTCAAGCTTAGAAAATGCGAAATCAATATTATTTAACTAGAATGAAATTGGCTTTCATTCAAAATCAGCTAATTAATCTTAATTTTAACAACAAAACCAGTGGTTTGAGACGATAGAACCAGCTTAATTAGTATTTTAGCATTCAAAGTTTAGTATACACTTTCTCTACTAAATGTCTTCTAATGATATTTTCATGTGCTATGACGAGTGGTAGTGTTTTATTATTAACTAATACAAAAACACTGGGAGAAGTCCACCATTTTAGCAGATCTATTTTAATAAAAAACAAATTAAAGGTGATGATGGTGTGGCGCGAGAGAGAATAACTTGGCCAAAAAAAGGAAAAAAAATGATAAGTCACACCGTCTCCCACACAGTCTTGCTCATATCCAATCCTTTATCTTTCTTCTTTTTGTGAATTATAAGCAAATCCTCTGAGGATATATGCTTGCTGGTGGCAGTATTCTTTTTCAATTAATCTGATTACTACCAGCCTGCTCTAAACAATTGCCGGATAGGAGCAGTCAAGTGTGGCGGTCCAGTTGGTGCACACATACACGCGCCGCCGCCGCCATGTATGATGGAGGCATTGCCGTTGCTGACCGTGTTTACTCCACAGTCTGCACGCCGGCGCCCTTGGAGCTCATATGCTATGTCAACGCACTTATGACCTTGGTAACCAACTAGCCATACATACTTCATACCAATTAAGAATAAGTCAAACTTACCTAATCTATTTCTATCAAAAGTTCATAGAAAAAACTTAACATTTATAACAAGTAAATGCACTATTGAAATATATTCCATGGTGTACTCCCTCAATTATTATTCCAAATTATAGGATATTTTGACTTTTCTGTGTAGGTATTGATTTGTATTTATGTGCTTATATATACGGTAATATCATTCACTAATCATTGTCTCTATATGTACACCCCCTGGATTTTTTACATATCACATTAGCTTAATCCTAGGTCAAACATTACTGTCTTGTACCATGCATTCCACACACAAAAATAAAAAAATCCTTACAATTCACATCATATAGATCATATACTATGAGAGCATTTCTCATAATAAATCTGCTGAAAACATAAATCTTATGTCATGAATATATATACTTTAAAAAAAATCGATGGTCAAAGTTATAAATGTCTAACTTTGCACAAAGCTAACACGACATGTAAAAAAAAACTAAGAGAGTCCTGCAGGTAGCAGAAGGCGGAGAATTATGAAAGTTTTATACATGTTAATTGCACACTGGCTACTAAGATTAACAAATTTCTCTCTAGTGGGCCTCTTGGGTTGAGTCACGGCCCATGGATCCTATTAGACTAGACCGTCTGTCCAATATTTGTGTTCCTTCGAGAGTTTACTTTGGTACAAGACCAGTATTGATGTAAAACATAATTTCCTTGTTCTGACTTGTCTGTATTCTTATCTAGCTGCATTTTGGGCTTTTGGCGAGGGGAGTTATGATTGGGGGTATTTCTTTTTTCTTTTTATTTTAGAATAATGATTGGGAGTATATGAGAAAACCGAATGAACCGCCGCACGCTTTTATTTACTTTCACGCGTGCATGAATGCAGTGGGCCTACTTGTGCGTGCATGCATCCGCGCTGGGCCACATCTGCTAGCGTGCACGCCGGCCTGCTTTATTGCATGCGCGGCACGGAAGGTTGGGCTACAATACAATAACCACGCCATATTGTGTTGTAGAACTTTTTTTATTTTTAATTTTTTTTTTAAAAAAAATTTACCAATTTAGTTGTCCGTTTCGAAATATGACAGAACTAGTCGCCTACAGTGGGCGTTTTTTAAAAAACGCCCACTGTCTGGGCGTTTTTTGTGACGTGGCAAACGGCCGGCCGGCGCCGGTGTCGGCGTTTGCGGGCGGCCCCCAGGTGGCCACAGTGGGCGTTTTTTGGCGGCCAGGGGGCCGCCTGCAAAAGAGCGCGGCCGGCCGCGCCTGTTTTGCGGGCGGGCCCCGGAGCAGTAAAAAAACGCCCACACAGTGGGCGTTTTTTCCTATCCAGGGGGCCGCCTGCAAAACAGGCGAGGCCGGCCGCGCACTTTTGCAGGCGGCCCCCTCGCCGTCAAAAAACGCCCACACAGTGGGCGTTTTTTGACCTCCAGCTATATATACCCAGCCCCCCTTCAGATTTTCATTATATTCACTAAAATTTTCAGAAAAAAAGAAAGAAGAGAGGAGGGAGGAGAAGGAAGTAACGGCGAAGCCCTGCCAGTTTGAGACCTCGGCTTTTAGGTAAGTTTCTCATACATTATAGGTCTGTTGCTATGCATTAGTAAAATATAATGTGCACTAGAATTGTTTAGTTTTTAGTTGACTCTGGGTAGATCTGTGAGTAGTATGTATATTAGATCTATAAATAATGATGTTAGAGCATTGCAGTTCGTGTTAAAAATAATGATGTTTCTTTTATGATTTAAACAATGAATTGCATGATTTGAAATGTGACGAATATCGTATTTTCTCTGAATAGATATGTCAACCAAAGTGATGTTTCGGTTGTTCCATGGTAGTGGCACTGTCAGATATGGGCCGTATGGTATAGATCTGTCTGAATTTGGGTCAACACTAAAGGGGATAGATAGGCCAGCGGAAAGAAATTTTCGGTCAGTGTGTAACTGGTTAATGAGGGTATTTCATATCAACCCAGAGGTGAACACAATAAAAGTAAATATAGTAGTCAACCGTGGCAATGAAGAATGCTTCTGGGAATTGATGTCGATAGATTGCACCGAAACATGAAAATGGTACGTAGAAAATGCATTGCAGCGGGGCTGGGAACCCAGCATTTTTATGGAGGTGCACGATAAAGACAATGCAATCCTGCAAGATGTGGAGGGTACAAGCATGGTTAGGACTGATGCTGAAATAGAAGAGGGAAATGACCGTGCTGAACAAGGAGAAGAACAGGGACATGATGTGCAGCAACCAGAAAGAGAAGAAGAAACCAGTGAGCCGAGAGGCTTGGCAGATGAGGGCGAGAGGATCAACTCCATTGTTCAGGAAATGGAAAACGAAGATGCGGCGAATGAGGAAGTGAAGGGTTATGAATCTTCTGATGAGGAAGGATGCAATGCGAATCCGTGGCAGTGGTCTAATGAAGACTTCTCTGGACTTGCTATTTCAGAGGGATACCATGTTCCATGGGAGTATAAGGAGAATGAGGTAATCGAGGGAGCGATGTACGCAGAGAAGGAAGAATTGATGGAGGCAGTCAAGCTTTGGGCTGTATCACTGCAGAGGGAGTTCTGGGTAGCAAAGTCCACAAAGTGTGTATACGAAGTTAAGTGCATGAGATCCAGCGATGGTTGTCCGTGGAGGGTGCATGCATTCAAGGGAAAGTGGAAGGATTATTGGAAAGTGTCAATAGTCACTCAGCACAACTGTCACTTGGAAGGTGTACAGAAGTACCACAGAAACATGACATCTGTATTTATTGCTGCAAAGATGTATTCAGATGTTGTGCATAATCTGAGATACGAGCCAAGGTCAATAATAAGGCATATCGAAGATAAATTCAAATACACCATTTCATATGCTAAGGCGTGGAGGGCAAAACAGAAGATTATCGAGATGAGATTTGGCACATTCAAAGCCTCATATGATAATTTACCATCTCTTCTTCAATGCATAGCCACCAGAAATCCAGGGACATGTACAGATCTTATAACATACCCAACCATGGAGAATGACCGTGCAGTATTGGTCTTGCAACGAGCTTTCTTTGCACTAGGTGCTTGCATCAGGGCATTTGTGCATTGTCGTCCAGTACTCTGTATTGACGGGACATTTCTGACAGGTAAATACAGAGGTCAGATACTAACAGAGGTCAGATACTAACAGCAATTGCCGTTGATGGGAACAATCAAGTTCTACCACTGGCATTCGCTTTTGTGGAGAGCGAGAATACCAATAGTTGGTACTGGTTTCTCAAGCAGGTGAAGGTTAGCATTGTTGGTATGAGGCCTGGTGTATGCCTAATTCATGACCGTCACGCTGGCCTTCTTCGGGCAATTGAATATCTGAAGCACGGTGATGCAGAGATGGGATATGGTAAAGATTGGCCAGATGTTCAAAGTCGGTGGTGTATGCGTCACATGGGTGCTAATTTTTACAAGCAGTTTAAGCGCAAGAGCTTGATGGATCTATTCAAGAGGCTGTGCGGACAGAATCAACAGAAAAAATTCAACGAGCTTTGGAGGAGGTTGGACGAGCTCACAACGAAGCATATGGAAGAACACTCAAGCCGATCAGCACCTGTTGGTGAGGATGGTCCAGAGTCCTTAGGACCGCTGCCCACAGATGGTCCAAACATCAGAAGGAGATCGGCATCTGCTGTGAGAAATTTTTCACACTGGATAGAGAATGAGCCTAAGGAGAAGTGGTCTTTGCTGCATGATGTCGGCGGAGCGCGGTTTGGTATTATGACAACTAATTTGGCTGAAGTTTACAACTGGGTGATACGTGGTGTTAGAGACCTTCCCTTGGTTGCCATTGTTGAGTTCATCCTGCATGGAACATGCAGATATTTCAGAGACCGGTACCAAGTCGCTGCCCTATCAATGCAAGTGCGAGGTGTTTTCTTCGGACAAATGCTGACAAATTATCTGGAGGAAAACGTAAGAAGGCAAAGGAGCATAGAGTTATAACTCAAGGTTCTAGAGAGCACCGATTTGAAATCTTGTGTGCTGATAAGGCCAAGCGTGGAATATATAGAAGAAGAGTTGTGCAAGAATGCATACTTAGGGAGGATGGGTATTGCGCATGCACGTGCCACAAGCCAAGACTCTACCACAAACCATGTTCCCATGTTATTGCAGCGAGCTCGGAGTGTGGAATACTTGATCGTACTTTTGTATCTCCCTATTTCACCAAGGAAGCCATATTGCATACATGGTCACATGAAATTTATGGTTTTGGCATAGCGGGGAATTTTACAGGTACAGTACCGCAACCTACCTATATTCCAGACCCAAGTAAGATCAGAGACAAGGCTGGGCGTCGGAAGATAAGACGTATTCGAAACGCCATGGATGAGTCCGAAGCAGGTGGAAGCACACGTTGCAGCAAATGCGACAAGGAAGGACATACTTACAAGAAGTGCCCCAAGGACTCAGACATGGCCACAACAGCAGAAGCCCCGCCATCAGGATCCGGATTGGATGGTACCCCGTCAACAGGAGAAGGGACAACTTCTAGGCCCACCAGGCCAAGGCGTGCACGCGTGCCTCGTGGTTCGGTCGTGTAGTGATGTGTAGAGAGCTTGGTTAAGATTATGTAATGTACGGTTTTTGCTTTGTTGTAACTGGAGTGAACAAGCTTGTTGTTTCAACCTATATTCTGGATGTAATGTTCATAATCTCAGTCTTGTATTTGAATATATTTCTGTTACATGTTGTATGTGCAGTCTTTATGTTTCAAATTCGATCATTTGTTGTTGTACCTTAAATTTATTATTGTATACTTTTTCACTTTCTATTTGCATGTGTCATATGTGTTAACTGTGATATTGTCATGCAGGGATGGCCGACGACACACCGGAGCTGCTAGATCGAGGGATCGATCTGCACCACCGCTCGTACCGTATTGCGGTGCAGAACGCCAATCTGCCCGTACTTCGACCGCGACCATCCAGACGTCTACTTTCAGTGGACCCTCGGTTCTGTTCCAGGTATCCGTTGACTCTTTTAATTCTCCCAATTAAGTACACATGGCTTCTTAATAACATAAAATTTTTATGTGCAGGTTACGTGAGGCAGGCCTCCTCCCGTTGTGTCGTCTTATAGAGGCTCGAGCTGGTGAGGCCGATGAGACGAGGAGGTGGAGTTTCGATAGGTCTCTTCTAGCAGCCCTGGTCGACCGATGGAGGCCGGAGACACACACCTTCCACCTGCCGTGCGGGGAGGTCGCACCGACGCTTCAGGACGTTGCGTTCTTGCTTGGCCTTCCCCTCGCTGGCGATGCCGTTGGGCCAGTCGACGGACTTCATGATTGGCGAGACGACATGATGGCCCGCTTCGGCCACGTACAGCGTCACCCTGCACTTCCAGCTTTGAGCAGCCTCCCTCCGTACACGACCATGGGCCCGTCGCAGTAGTGGCTCATGCAGTTTACCGTAAGGCCTAATTTAAAAGAATTTTATCAATTTACAGTTCTACTTAACTTTATTAACTATATCTTTTTCAGTCCGATTAGCTACACCCAGAGGCTGACGTGTACTCTGTGCAACGGAGCTTGGAGGCCTACTTGTTGTGGCTTTTTGGCTGGGTCATGTTCACCAGCAGCACGGGACATGCCGTCGACAAGGGCATGATCCCCTATGCGCGCGCGATCGCTGATGCTGACGAGGGAGCAGTGCCACAGTGGAGCTGGGGATCTGCCGTACTAGCGGCGACGTACAGGGGGCTTTACGAAGCGTGTACTAAGATAGAAACAGGTTCTTTGCTCACTGGTTGCCCCCTCCTTCTACAGCTATGGGCAGCTGAATGGTTCGCGATTGGTCGACCTGTGGTGGATCACACCGCCTACGAGGAGGACCTGTACTTGCAGGTTCCGCCTGAGGACTATCCCACCATGGGTACAGTCTGGTGCCATCGTCAGGTTCGTGTTCCTAGCTGACGTATATAGTTAATTCGTATCGTACCTTCTAACCCATTTATTATTATATTTCAGCGACGATGGGCACATATGCAGGTCACGCGGTCGTACAACGAGTTTATGCTGGAGTTCGACAGGATACAGCCGACCGACATGATCTGGGAGCCTTACAGCCAGGAGGCTATCCACGTACGAGCTCCCCTTGGGCTATCCACGTTGTGCACACATGACCAGGCCTTCTGGCTGACGCTCCGACCGATGGTGTTCGACATCTTCGTCGAACCGCACTGCCCAGGGCGTGTTTTGCGCCAGTTCGGTCTCATGCAGCCGTCCCTCGTCCCTATCATCCGTACCATCCCTGCAGATGCTCATAGGTAAGTACTACTAACAACTGACTTTGAAAAATTAATCGCAGTAGACATGTCTTACTCAAATTTGTGTTCAGGCTGACTCGGAGGGGACAGGTCGGCGGCAACTTATGGGTTCCACGTCTGCAGCCATACGTGGACGATTGGTTGCTTGCCACAGAGGACGTCGTTGATGAGTACCGCCCCCACACCGAGGACTCGTACATGATGTACCTCCGGTGGTACCAGCCTCGTACCCGCACACGTGTCACCTTCGTTCCTCCAGAGCAGCAGCCACACGTCGCCGCCGTGCGTGACGCTTACCCTGTGCACCGTGATCAGGATTACTTCCGTGCGGTGAGTACTTGAATCTCTCATATATATCAGTACTTCATTACGTATATCTTTCATGTAACTCAAAACTAAAATTAGGTCGATGGTACGCAACTACTTTACACGGAGATGGACTCCGTGTGTCGCCGCTTGGAGGGTGGCTTGGCGTTGACAGTCGACGAGCAGCGCACCTCGTACACGCGGATGCGTACAACGCTTAGATCCGTGATGAGGGCTCTCACTTGTTGGACCTCCGACGCAGCGCCTCAAATTCCTGCACCAGCACCCGCAGCACGTCCTCCTGCACCCCAGAACAGAGGTAACTCCGTGTACCCCACCTCGTCTACCTATGTTTTTCTAATATGGATGACTGTGTGACTTACGACGACACCTTTCACAGCGTTCACTACGCCGTACCTTCGTTCCTCCGGAGGGGGGTCCTCGGGCACGGAGCAGAGGCATCCAGGCACTTCACTCATGCTCCACCCAGCGCGTCGGCCCATGGTGAGGGTTCCTCCGCTCAGGGAGCAGGCTGGGGAGCCTGGCCTTCGCCCCATGGAGTGGGTACCTCCGCTCAGGGAGCAGCCTGGGGAGTCCTGGGTACCTCCGCGCAGGGAGCAGCTTCGACGTTGGGCCAGGGAACCGGCACCTCGTCGCGGACCTACCGACTACCTAATGACACCCCCACTGACGCATCGATCAGCGACGAGGAGGTCGAGATTGGCCCTTCACAGCTTGCAGGAGCACCTCCGCCCTACACGTAGGAGTTATCACAGATGACTCTAATGCAGGACGTCCGCGCGACTCGAGGTGTTCCACCGGATCGCTACACCTACTCGTCGGGGCACGTGCGACCGAGGAGGCCGAAGAGGGGTAGGGGCAGGGGCAGGGGCAGGGACAGGCTCCGGGACAGTAGTACCCTGTACGATGTAATTACTGTCTTCATGTATGATACGCACTATTCTTTTATCAAAATTTACCCTAAACCGTAAACCCTAAACCCTAAAACCCTAAACCCAAAAAACCTTAAACCCTAAACCCTAAACCCTAAAAACCCTAAACCCTAAAAAATTTACCCTAAACCCTAAACCCTTACATGCTTGCATTACATCCGTTATAATAGTCCATTACAGCACAGTTAAAAGGCAGGGAAACAGTTTATTACAATAAAATTATAGGTCCGCTAGGGCGATAAGCTACTAATCCGAATTCATCTAACAAAACGACCCTAATAATCCGAAACATAACCGGGAAGCAAGTCTTCATCTTCAGAACCACTATCCTCTCCCACAAACTCATTGGTACGGCTACGCTCAGCTGCGTTGGCCTCTTCTTCCTTTTTTTTGTAGTAAGCGGCCTCCAAGTCATCAACGGCTTGGGTGAACGCTTCATCATACTCCTCTTCTTCCTTTTTTTTGTAGTAAGCGGCCTCCAAGTCATCGAGGGCTTGGGTGAACGCTTCATCATACTCCTCGTCCTCGTCGTTCATCGGCATCTCCGCCTCCGCCATCTTCTGCTTCATCTTCGCATCAGCACTCCTCTTTTCGGCCTCCTTCATCTTCTCCCTCGCATGCAAGGATGCTTCCTCTTCTCTCTTCTTTTTCCATGCATCACAGTCTTTCTTCCACCGAGCAGCACTTGGGGTTTGGACACGCAATCGTCGGGCATAGTCAACCTGTGCTCGCTTCCGCATCTTAATGTAGTTGTCCACAAGCTGAGTACCAGACCCGAACTTCAGGTCCATTACTTGCTTTTGCTTCAGTGTATCCATGTATTCCCTGCGGTCTTCAACATGGACAAAAACCTCCCACTTGCATTTCCTAAGGCTCTGTGATCAAATGGAACAATTTAAAGTCAGCAAATACAAAAAGTTTGGATATCAAGTGAGCAACAAGTGGAAGAAAAGGACCTCATCGTAATCAACCATATGGCCGCACCAATAGCCTATTCCAAGCTCCGATGGTAGTAGGCCATATTGCGCTTGAACACCACATTTGCACAACACAGGAGGCTTAGGGATAACCACTTTTCTCTTCTTGTCCACCTTCGGATCCGGCCATTTGTTCTTTGGACCCCACAGCCACTCCCTGAAGTTACACTTCCGCAACAAGGTATACCCACCCTACAATGTAAAATGTTAGTACATGCACAAATACTAAGAAAGCCATGACCGCATACAATTTGCACTTACTCCGGCGGGGTTAGGACATTCGAACTCGTTAGGCCTATCTGAACTTATTACAGAATAATCTCCGCATTTGCAACGAGGCGGAGATTCAAGCCGTCTCAATTGGGCTATTTTCTTCTCCTCGTCTGTCATTGGGGGGTCAGGGGGAGGTGCCACCCACCGCTCAAATTGATCGGGTGGATTATGCTTCCCTTTCCACCATTCATCAAACTGGAGATACCTTGGGTCGAATTTTTCTGGACCGTCAATCCACTGAAAGAAAAAGCACCGCTCATGGGCCTACAAAACATGATTGCTAACGACATTGTTAGAGATGCAAGAGCCGCAATTACTAGCAATGAATAAAGGCGCAATAACAGAGGTGCAATTACTTACATTGAATCCACCGCATGTGTAGTAGCAACGGACAGCTGTGTCCTCATGGCGAGATTGGCCAATATCAGCCGGTTCTTCACAGTCACAATTTGGGACAGGGACTGCAGGAGGAACAGGAGCATCCTTGCTAGACACGTCGGGATACAATTCTCTAGGGCGACCTCGTTTTTTCCAAAATTCCGTCCGCCACAAGTTTTGCATATCTATTCAGAGAAAATACGATATTCGTCACATTTCAAATCATGCAAT
>CM041645.1:38592370-38602935 GCA_023333625.1 Bothriochloa decipiens
GTTAGCCCGCCATAGGCTCCTCTTGTGGGAATGTCCAGAACCATTCCCTGGCAAGACTTGCTCCAAAAGCTCGTCGTAGATCCCGACTCGATCGACGCAACCCTCACTCTACTCCCTGCCATAAGCTCCACCCCAAACCCGGATACCACATCATCAGCTCACATGCCCATCTGATCCATCAACTCACATATCTAGCCTGGCACCCTCCAGGCCTTTCCCGGGTTCATCACGTCACATCAAAATATAAGCGAGTGAAGTATAGAAAAATAAATATAGCAAATAAGCAAGTGGCTAACATAACAGCGGGTAAGCAGGTGAAGGTTTACAACAAGGTAGGGCTCATCAAGTAAAATAATCTATCATGCAATCCTAGCACAGGCATAGCATTATAGCAACATGAATTTAAAGCACTAGCCATACTATAATTGCCATGCGTAATGGGATCTACGAGGTTGGGTGGTGTGTGGCACCTTCACTGACGTGGCTGTCGGACTTCTCCCGGTAGTCACTGTCGTCAAACTTGTCCTCGCTCGAGCCTGTGACGAGATTTAACGGTCGTGGAAGCGACCCCTATAGATTAGCACAAAGAACGAATGCAAAATAGAAGATTCAAATGCACTCAAACATAGCCTAGATAGATAGGGCTTGATTTATAGAAAATTTAGATATGTGGATCATAATTTTCTGAGCTCCTATGAATTAGTTATGAATTTTCAAAGATTTAACTATTTTTTGAAAAAGAAAAAGGGCCGATTTATCTGGTGCCGACATGTGGCAGCTTCTGATTGGGCCACGTGTCACACGCGGTCAACAGAGTCATGCTGACGTGGCGGATGACGTCATGCTGATGTCATCATTGACCAGGTCAACAGAGGTCTGACAGGTGGGTCCAGGGGTGCTGACGTCAGCAGTCAACGGTCAACGGTCAACTGACAGGTAGGCCCCACTGGGCCGTTAATGGGCCGTTATTGGGCCGAGTGGGCCAGATATGGGCCGGGCCGGGCCCGCCACATGGCACACTCTGGTGTTGCCATGTCATCACACTGAATCCATAACGGGCTCGGTCCACCGCTTCCGGTCCACGGTGCACCGGCGTCCTTGGGGTCCACTGTCAGCGTCTCCATTCCACATGAACTGGGTGCACAGGCAAGTTCTCGGGTCCACGCGGTTCACCGCTCCGCTCCACGGTACGCCGGCTCAGCTTGGTCCCACTGGCAGTCACACCGGTTCACATACACCAAGTCCATTTCCCGAACCACCAGTTCATCTCCTTCCTTCTCCTCCTTCAACCCGATGACACTATTCACCGGCGGCGAGGAAACTCTAATTCCCGGCGTCACGGTGGATCTCCAGCTACATCATCTTGCCCAACGACTTCGGGACTTCACGGTGAACACGATGGTGGGCTTCAAGGCGGCGACTTGGCCTCTGGTGACATTCTCCGCGGCGGGGTGGCTGCTCGGCGGCGGCGGCGCTCGGTGCGCTCCTCACACCAAGTCGCTCTCACTTCAATTGACTACGTAGATGTGCGATTGGAGTCCTGTGTCACCTGTCCGAAGCGCCGGCGGTGACCAAAACACACGGCGGAGTCCGCGCGGGCAGCAAATCCCATGGCGGAGCCCCGGCGTGCCCACGATGCACGGCTACGGCACTTCGAGAAGGGTCCACGGCCTCCATCTTCTTGTCCAAATGACGCAGCACATCATGGCGGGGCTTGTCATCGTGTCCTTGTCCTTCGAGGTAGTCGGAGGTGGCGGGTAAACGACGGCGGACGGCGGTGCTCTGGAGCTGCAGCGCGCGGGCAAGGCGTCGGCATGACAGCTCGGCTCGGTGCTCCGGCGAGGCAATCGCGGAGCTAGGGTGTGCATGGAGTCCGTCTCATCAAGGCGAGCATAGATCCGGGATCAGTGCAGGGCGAGGCTCAACAAAGAGGTGGCAGGGTGATCTCGCCGTGGTGGCGCTCAGCGTGCGGCGATGGTCAGGGCAGCTTCCGCTCCGGCATCCTCTTGATGCCGTGGCCCAAGGAGGCTTGGCTGGTCTCGTGCGAGTGTGTGGTTGTGTCCAGTGAGGTCGATAGCGACCTGGGCCTACGCGCTCACGGCGGAGCGCCATGGCTGAGAAGCAAGGCGGGGGTTCGAGTGAGCGGCGATGGCAGTACAAGTCCAAGCGGCTCCGGCTCACGGTACTGCTCCTCCTTCCTACTCCCGACGCAGCAGCGGCAGTTCTGAGTCGGTGGCGACGGCCTTCTTCCCCAACTCCGGCGGTGACCCCTTCTTCTTCCCCGGCTCCCTTCTTCCCCCATTCTCCTCCTCTTCTCCAATTGTGGCTGGCAAGGTGGAATTAAGCTCCACCGGAGCGGTGGCGGCGGTCGAAAAACCCTAGGATGCCGAGGTGCTTGCTTTATAGGGCCGGTGGGGGTATGTAGCACGGCAATGGCACGGCGGGGGAAAAAGCTCGGACAGCCGGGGCAATCCCGTCCAAGGGAAGCTTCCCGGAAGCTTCCTCATCTCCTGTGTGCTCCAGCGGACAGAGAGATAGGGCGAGGCGCCTTCGCGGTGAAGTAAAAGAGAGGGAACAGGCAGGGGACAGCTGGGCGTGGGAGAGGGGGATGCTCGTGGCCGTGGGTGCGTCGTGGCGTCAGCCTGTTGGCCGAGATGGCGGGCGGATGGTTGTTGATGTGGGGCGACACGGGATCGAGCAGCCAGAGACGCGGGCGACACCGGCGGTTGCGCGCCACGCGTGGGGAAGAAAAGTAGTGTTGCCGGGTGACCTCAGCTGCGTGATGACATGTGGGTCCCACTGCGGGGCCCCATCGTCAGCGGCTGCGGTGCACCGGCGCGGCGCGCGGACGCGCGCGGCTGTTGCTGGGCCGTCGGCCTGGTTGGGCCGCGCAGCGCGCGGTCGCGCGGGCGGTCGAGCAGGCTGGCGAGCGTGGCTGGGCCACCTTGCTGGGCGAGCCGCGCAGTGCGTGGTCGCGCGGGCGCGCGTGCGGGCCAGGCTGGCTAGGCTGCTGAGGCCGGTTTCTTCTTTTCTTTTTCCTTTTCTTTTCTCTTCCTTTTTTATTTTAAAATATATTTATATATATACATATATATTTGTGGTGTGCTAAATATGAGCAACAAAATAGTGGGTATACATGGCCCAAATAATTCTAGGGTATTATTCCCTTAATATTTATTTGTTAAAATAAATATTATGTTGCCATTTTTAATAATCAACACATAAACCAAATAAAATCCGACTCACTCTTTTAATGCAACATGATGATTGAGCTATTGAAACATTGAAATGTAACATGTGAAACATAGAGCATTGTCAGGAGATGGTAATTAATTTACAACATATGAATGCCATGCATGATATGCTGGGGTTAAAGCACAATTAAGGGAGTAGATGATGACATGTTGCACCACATCACTCAGGGTTTTGTTGAAAAGAAAAAAAAATTTGTGGCTCGGATTTTTGGGTTGTTACAGTCCTTCCCTCTCATTGGAATCTCGTCCTCGAGATTTAAGAGGTGACATTCCCTTCGAAGAGGTGAGGATACTATAGCAGAAGTTGATTCTCATCTTCCCACGTTGCTTCACGTTCAGTGTGATTGCTCCATTGAACCTTGCACATAGGGATAGATTTGCTTTGGGTCTCTTTGGTGTCATAACCCAAAATCTTAATTGGATGCTCCTTGTACTCAAGAGTATCCTGGATATCAAGCACTTCAGTGGTGACCACTTCTTCTTCCGGTACCTTAAGCACTTGCATAACTGTGAGACGTGAAAAACGGGGTGTACTCCTGTTAACTCGGGAGGTAGTTCAAGCTTGTATGCAAGCTTTCCAACTCTAACAGATACGATATGGTCCAACATATCTTGGGGCCAACTTTCCTTTTACATGGAACCTGACGGTACCACGAAGTGGAGACACTTTGAGGTAGAAAAAATCTCCAACTTCGAACTCAAGGTCCCGACGCCTTTTGTCGGCATAGCTCTTCTGTTGGCTTTAGGCGATCCTCAAGTTCTCTCTGACTTGAGCTACTCCTTCTTCAGCTTCCTTGATCTTGGCGGGGCCGAAGACTGCTCTCTCACCTGGGTGGTCTCACATCAACGGGGTTCTACATGGTTTGCCATAAAGAGCCTGGAAGGGTGACATCTTGATACTTGCCTGGTAGCTGTTGTTGTAAGAGAACTCGGCAAACGACAGACACTTCTCCCAATCTGTTCCATATTTGAGAACACTGGCACGAAGCATATCTTCAAGAATCTGATTCAACCTCTTTGTTTGACCATCTATTTGCGGGTGATAAGCAGTGCTGTAATTAAGGTCAGTCCCAATGGGCTCGTGAAGAGCTTGCCAAAATCGAGACATGAATTGGGGTCCATGATCTGACACAATACTCTTAGGAGCTCCATGAAGCCTCAAAATCTCCTTGATGTACAAATCTGCCAACTGCTCTGCACGTATCGTAGATCGGACTGGTATAAAATGTGCTACCTTCGTCAGACGATCGACTATTACCCATATGGAGTCATGACCTTGCGGGGATCGAGGTAATCCCATGACAAAGTCCATAGATATACTCTCCCACTTCCATTCAGGAACATCAAGTGGTTTGAGTAATGCAGCAGGTCTTCTATGTTCAGCCTTGACTCTGTTACAGATGTCACATTCGGCCACATGTCTTGCAATGTCTGACTTCATGTCTTTCCACTAGAAATGCTTCTTCACATCTTGATACATTTTTGCACCACCGGGATGGATGCAATACTTAGAGTCATGTGCCTCTGACAGAATTTCCTTACGCAAAGCAGGATTGCTGGGTACACAGATTCTGTCCTTGAACCAGATGGTTCCTTGCTCATCTTCTCTGAATTCGGGGCTGTAGCCTAGCTTCATCAACCCACGTATGTACTCCATTTCTTCACAACTCTTCTGAGTTTCATGAATTCGCTCGGTGAGATTATACTCGATGCGAAGTTCGTGCAACAAGCCATGGGGTACTATCTCAAGATGGAGATCTTCAATCTCTTTCTTCAATTCAGTTGGCAGGGTTGAGATGAACAGAGCATGACAATAGGTCTTGCGACTAAGAGCATCAGCGACTACATTCGCTTTTCCTGGATGATAGTGAATCTCCATGTCATAGTCCTTGATTAGCTCTAGCCATCTGCGCTGTCTCATGTTCAGATCTTCTTGAGTGAAGAAATATTTCAAGCTCTTATGATCGGTGTATATATCACACTTGTTGCCAATAAGATAGTGCCTCCAGATCTTTAGAGCATGCACAATAGCTGCTAGCTCAAGATCGTGAGTGGGGTATCATTGCTCGTGCTCCTTCAGCTGTTGGGAAGCATAAGCAATAACTTTCCCATTCTGCATCAGCACGCAGCCTAGTCCTTGACGAGAGGCATCACAGTAGATGACAAAGTCACTAGTGATATCAGGTAAGGCTAGGACAGGCGTGGTAGTTAGCTTTTCCTTTAGAGTTTGGAAACTGTGTTCACACTTAGGTGTCCATTCGAACTCATTGATCTTCTTCAAGAGATTCGTCATAGGATGAGCTATCATCAAAAAGTTCTCAATGAATCAGTGATAGTAACCCGCCAATCCCAAGAAACTCCTGATTTTAGACACATTGCGAGGTTGTTCCCATTCTTTCACAGCCTCTATCTTTGCAGGATCTATAGCAACTCCGTCTGCTGAGAGTACATGACCAAGAAAAGCAACTTCTTCAAGCCAGAACTCACATTTGCCGAATTTAGCATAGAGCTGGTGTTGGGACAACTTCTCGAGCACTATCCTCAAATGTGCTTCATGTTCTTCGACAGAAGGTGAATAGATTAGGATGTCGTCAATGAAAACCACAACAAACTGATCAAGATCATCCATAAACACCTTGTTCATCATATTCATGAAATAGGCTGGGGCATTCGTGAGACTGAAAGATACAACGGTGAACTCATACTGCCCATAGCGTGTGACAAAAGCTGTCTTGGGAATGTCTTCTTCCCGAATCTTCATTTGATGATAACCAGATCTAAGATCAATCTTCGAGAAGTACCTAGCACCACGAAGCTAATCAAGCAAGTCATCAATCCTTAGCAGAGGATACTTGTTCTTGATGGTGACGGCATTGAGATTGCGGTAATCAACACACATCCTCATCGAACCATCTTTCTTTTTCACAAATAGAACAGACGATCCCAGGGCGAAGCACTAGGCCTAATAAAGCCCTTATCGGAAAGTTCCTTCAACTGCTTCTTGAGCTCTTCTAGCTCATCCACTGACATGCGGTACGGTCGCTTGGAGATAGGACCAGTTCCGGGCACAAGATTAATGATGAACTCGACATCTCAATCAGGTGGCATGCCGGGCAATTCTTCTAGAAACACATCCTCATATTCCCTGACAACGGGGACATCGGTGAGAGGCTTCTCCTTTTTCTGAGATTCTTCCTATGACTTGAGTGCATTCAGAGCACATAAAATAGATACTAATTTATCTTTCTGAGGTGCACATCTAACTGCTTGGCCAGAAGGGTGAATTATCTGAACATATCTGGGTGAACAAGAGATCAAACCCTTGTGCTCCGTAAGCCAATCCATGCCTAGGATGACATCCAAACCATTTGATGGTAGAAGGGTAAGGTTAGCTCAGAAGGTTAGACCCTCGATAGAGAGCTTTACTCCCTTACAGATATGGGTGCTTCTCATCTCACCAAGAGGAGAACTGGTGACTATAGGCTCCAAACATGGAGTGATAGGTATCTTACTCTCGTGCAAACTTAGATGAGATGTATAAACATGTAGCTCCAGAATCAAACCGAACAGATGCTTTAATGCCATTAACAAGAAACATACCATACACCACATCTAGGGCAGCTTGAGCTTCTTCTGCATTCATGTGTGTGAGACGCCCATGACTTGCAGATCCACGGTATTGAGACTTGGGTGCAGCAGGTGCGGGTGTCTTCTCAGGACAGTTGAACACCTTGTGGCCAGGTTTGCCACAACCAAAGCAAGTGAACGGCACACTGCCTGTAGGGGTTGGCGCAGCGGCCTTCCAGCTGGCTGAGTTTGGCATAGCACGAACAGGTGCAGAGTGATCGGTCCTGTGACGTGGCTGCGATGAGTGCTCTCAGGGGTGGTGATCCTTCCCAGCACGGTCATGAGAGCAGTGGTCACAAGAGTTACGGTCGTGGGAGCGATGGTCACGGGGAGAGCGTGAGTGGTCAGCAGAGTAAGCGACACCACTCTTACCCGAGCCATAGGTAGAGTCCTTGCCGAAATGAGGATGGCTAGACATCTTGTCCCAACGAAACCTCTTACGCTCATGGTCACGGTAGAAGCCCTCAGACTTCTTCTTCTCCCTTCTAGACATTTCTCCTGCCTCCTTCTGGTCTTTCTCGATCTGAATGCAACGATCGATCATGTCATGAAGGGTGTGACTCTTGGTGCCTCCCAGGGCTACCTTGATCTTGGGGTTCAGACCCTTCCTGTACTGCGTGATCTTCTCCTTCTCAGAAGTCATGACATGCAGAGGTGCATAGCGCAACAAACTGGTGAAGGTGTTGGTGTACTCGCAGATGTCGCATCCCTTCTGGGCGAGGTTGCAGAATTCCTCCTCTTTCTGCTCCATGACTCCTTCAAGAACATGGTACTCGATGAACTCATATGCGAACTCATCACAGGTGATGTGATCGGGGTCCTCATGAGCTTGGCGGTAGCTGTCCCACCAGGAACGCACAGCTCTGGTGAGGTGGTGAGCAGTGATCCCGACTCGCTCCTCAGGGATACAAGTGGTAAACTCCAGCTTCTTCTCGATCTCGCGAAGCCAATCATCAGCTTCCTATGGCTCCTTGTAGGTGCCATCGAAAGTGGGTGATCTGAGCTTTAGAAAACCCTCAAGTGTCCTCTGGAAGTCATTCGGATTTCCTCCAAAGCGGTGATTGGCTCCATTGACCAAAGCGGCGAGCAGCTGTGTCTGTTGTGCCATCACTTTCGCCAGGTTTGGCGGTGGTGGCGGTGGCGGTATCAGCTGCGGTGGAGGGTTCGGCTGAGGTGGAGGCCCATTGCCATTGGCATCACCTCCTCCAGCAGCACCTCCAGCTGGCGGGGTTTGCTCACCCTGGTTGTGGTCGATGGGTGGAACACGGCCTCCCCTTCGTCCATAGCGTCTTCCACGCCCAAGCTCGGGTTCGGGTGGAGGCGGTCAGTTGCCCAGACGTTCGGAGCGATGTGCAGACATCTGTGACACGGGTCGACAACTGTTTAGTACTTATTGGTTAAATATAATTAAATAATTTTAACAATTTAAGGAGAAACATTTAATCTATCTAGCACTCATACAAAGAAGCAATAAAAGCCATAAAATGCGATAAGATTGATCGTTCATCACATGGTTTGCATTACATGGCATCATCTCTAGCAGCTACGCTAGATGACATGCGAGACTCGCACTACGAGAAGGTAACTCCTGGAGGGTACATCAGAACTCCTAGATAACAACTAACTCAACTCTAACTCATGACGTGGCCACGTAGGGTCCACACTACTCTAACTCGAACATCGGTGTGTTGTAGACTGCTGGTGAAAACGGTTGACAAGAACGGTCAACTCCTCCTGTGACATGTGAAGGCACTTCACATAAGCCTGAGCTTCTCTGAACTCCTTGGTAAGCGGCAGGTTGGTGGGAGCTGGACAGTGGTCGTGCCTCAAGAGAGTCTGGCCAATCTAGAAAGTTTCCTTAAAGGGGTTCTTGCGTCTGGCAGACAGAGGAAGTCGGTCACGCAACTCAGCATACTCCTGGCAACGTCTCTCGTCGGCATTCTTCCAAGCTGTCTTGAGTCTCTTGTACCGGTCCACCAAGGTCTCATTTTGAATCATCAAGGCAATAGATGGCCTTGGTTCCACTGTGCTTTTGTCTCTACTTTCTTCAGGGCTCTGACGAGCATTGGCTTCTCACACTGCACAGTGAAGTTGCCCTTGCCATCTTCTCGTCTTCTCTTCTGCAGTTCTCTAATCTCCTTGTCCTTGTCCATCTTTCCTCCTTCTAACTGGAGAACTCTTGCATCAAGGTAGTAGTTTCGTAGCCCAATGTCCTCAACCTTGTCTCATAGGTCTACGACCTTGGCTTTGTGAGCCCTTTCCTGACGTGCGAGCTCGTCCTTTAGCTGGGCGATGGTAGCCTCGAGTCCTTCTTTCTCCTTAGCTTCCTGCTTGCAGAACTCCTGGTACTCCATCAGAGTGTTGCGGTCGAGGCGTCTCTTCTTCTGCAGGTGCTCTATGTAGCGGTTCTGCTCGAAGAGGTGAGTGGCGGAGGCACGGTTGCAAAGACTAGACTCAGCTAGGATGATCGTTCTGACCAGGTCATCCTACTGCTCTGGTGTGAGGAGAGAGTTTAGAGCCTGAGGAAGAAGATGAAACTCTATGTTGTGAAGGTGCTCGTAAGCGATCTTCATCACTTCATGCAGCGCCTTGAGTGACACAGCCTGGATTCCTTCCTTTATTGAGTCCTCGACTGTCATCTCCAGGAGAGCTGGTACTGAGGGCAGAGTCTGACTTCCAGGGATCTCCAGGTGAGTGACCACATAACCCTTGATTCCTCCTTCTGGGTCAGGTGCTCCAGTGCAGGTGTACTTGGTCTCCTCAACAGGTACTCCGAGTACTCCCAGAACACGACGCAGGGTGTACGGAAAGCTCAGGAACTCCTGTCCCTCGTAGGTGAACTCTGCCTTGGGCATGCTGCTCAACAGTCCAAGCAGGGGTCCAAGGCTTGTCATCTGCACATTTCAAAGGGAAAAAGGGTCAGCAAGTCAGTAACAATAGAGAAGCCTTGTATAAGAGGAAATACAGGGTCGGTATATAACCGAAAGAAAAACTGGTTTGTCCTGTACTAACGTCCATTTCTAGGGTTTCATCCTAAGGTCAAGTATGGCTCTGGTACCAACTGAAATGACCTTGATTTCCGCAAAGGAAGTCCACAGAGTCAGAGTGTAATATGACCATTTAAATCACATTACCTGATAACAGTTGAATTCTGTAATCCATACATCGAACAAAAGAGTGCAGAATAGAGGGAGTTACAATAACGTATTACATCACCACAGGGCGAAATCTGAGTTCATGCAGCATAACAGTAAAAAGCTTGAGGTGCAAAAGCTTTTATCTTCTCTCCAACTTGACCGTAGGCACGTAACCCTCAATCGCTGTACTCCCCAGATGAGTACCCACTTCTTGAACCTGAAACCAAATTTTCAGTATGATTTGTACTGGCCACACTCCCATCCTATGCATTGCTTTATGAAAGCGGATGCAATAAGGATATTTCAAAAGGAACCTATAAGGCTGGGGTTTTCCTAGGCAATATTCAAGTACATAAATAATATAAACAAGTGTTAAACACATTCCCATCCCCATCATACATCGCCATCCATGTCTGTAGCATCTTCCCATCTCCACCATCCTTGACTCTTTCGTGTAATTGCAGAACTACGTCCTCACAAAAAAGGGGGAAGGTACAACGAACTTTTTCTTGAAGATCTAAGTCTAATGGCTAGCTAAATTTTGCAT
>CM041645.1:38612893-38629377 GCA_023333625.1 Bothriochloa decipiens
GCGGCCGTCGCATGCTGCCGCGGGCGGCCACGGCGTTTTCCTGGTCGGGGATTTCCCTGACGGCCAGGACCCAACCGTCACCGAAAAGCTATTTTCACTAATTCAGAACAAACTTTGCTGCTTAATAACTTTCAAACTAAGCCGAATTAGCAAAAACTCAAAATAGATGAAATGTAGCTTTTGAAGAGTAGAACATTTCATCTTAAAGGAGTTTTACCAGATTCTGCCTAGATTTTGAATTACAAAAATCCAAATAAAATACCTTTTAAAAATCCCCAAAATAGAAAATCAGCCTCCAATTTTGCCCTTTTTCAACATTTTTGAACACCTTCCAAGCATTTTCATGAAAAGTGGTAAAAACAACTTTTGTTCCTTATAAAATTCTCTACAAACTTCATTTAGGGCACACACACATGCAAGCACTCTAGCTATCACTTCCAATTCAGTCAAACAAAACTACTCTAATGGTCCACCTTGGTCAACCATGACAACAAAGCTTAATTAACCGAAACCATGAACATAAACCTAGGTTAATTTGGTGTCCTAAACATGTCCAGGTTACCCTAGAGGTCATCAAACACCAAACACTCATACCACATATGCACTTCATGTGAAAGGCAAGCAAAATTTGAATAAACAAGCATGAACATGAAATGACGATCGATCTTTTCATTAATGCTATGCATAATGATGCTTATGCTTAAGAATGCAAATGATTATGCTTGCTTAACACCAGAGTGTTACAGCCCTTCCCCCCTTAAAGAAATCTCGTCCCGAGATTTGAGTAGACTAACCATTCTTTATGAAAATCGGGATATACTTCTTTTAAATAGTCCTCGGTTTCCCAAGTGGCATCGTTATCATCATGATTGCTCCAAGAAACCTTATATTGCCTGACCACATGATTTCGGGTCACTCTGTCTTTGACATCTAGAAGTCTCATAGGTTTCTCTTCATAAGTTAAGTCTG
Source organism: Bothriochloa decipiens (assembly GCA_023333625.1). Classification (NCBI taxonomy): domain Eukaryota; kingdom Viridiplantae; phylum Streptophyta; class Magnoliopsida; order Poales; family Poaceae; genus Bothriochloa; species Bothriochloa decipiens. The sequence continues at coordinate 38,613,863 of CM041645.1, forward strand.
AACTCAGCTTAATGTCTTTCACTTTAACGGCTTCCTCAGTTGGAACACGTAGACATTTCTTGAGTTGGGATACATGGAAAACAGGAAATACTGCACTCATCTCTTCAGGCAGTTTGAGCTTATAGGCCCACAATCCTTTTCTTTCCACTATCTGATATGGACCAACATAACGAGGTGCAAGTTTTCTTTTAACACCAAAACGTTGCACTTTCTTCATAGGAGAGACCTTCAGATACACATAATCACCAACATCAAAAGTTAGAGGTCTTCTTCTCTTATCGGCATAACTTTTCTGTCAAGATTGTGCAGCTGCAATGTGTTGTTGAATTGTTCGAACCTGCTCTTCAGCTTCTTTAACAAAGTCAATACCATAGTATCTTCTTTCTCCAGGTCCTACCCAATTCACAGGCGTTCTACACTTTCGGCCATACAGTGCCTCAAAAGGAGCCATCTGTATACTCTCTTGGTAACTATTGTTATAAGAGAATTCTGCCAAAGGTAACCATTTCTCCCATGAGCCCTTGGATGATAAGACACAAGCTCTCAGAAGATCTTCAAGAACTTGATTCACTCTTTCTGTTTGGCCTGAAGTTTGAGGATGATAAGCTGTACTATGATTCAGCTTTGTCCCCAAATCCTTCTGCAAATGTTCCCAGAAATGAGCAGTGAACTGAGATCCTCGATCAGATACAATCGTCTTGGGAATTCCATGCAAACGGACAATCTCCCTAAGATAAATATCAGCATACTGAGGCGGCCGATAGTCTGTCCGAACTGGAATAAAGTGCGCACTCTTGGTAAGTCGATCCACAATCACCCAAATAGAATCATGCCCTTTTTGAGTGGTGGGAAGGCCAGTAATGAAATCCATACTGATATCTTCCCATTTCCATTCAGGAATCGGCAACGGTTGAAGCATTCCGGCTGGCTTCAAATGAACAGCCTTTACGCGACAACAGATGTCACACCGTGCGACATAAGCTGCAATCTCCTTTTTCATTTTGGTCCACCAATAGCGAACCTTCAGATCGTGAAACATTTTACTACCGCCAGGATGAATAGATAACTTTGATAAGTGAGCTTCATCCATAATTTGATTTCTGAGTTCTCTATCTTTTGGTACGACCAGACGATCATCAAACCATAAGATTCCCTTCTCATCCACTCGGAAATGCTTGAGCGGCTGTTTCAACATTTTCTCCTTGATATGACCTATACCCTTGTCAGTTTTCTGACCTTCGATAATCTTACTTTCAAGCGAGCAACTAATTTGAATGTTACGCAGCACCACAGGATGCATGAGGCTAAAATCATCTGCCAACAAAGGTTGAATAGCATGACAATGTGATTTTCGACTCAACGCATCTGCGACTACGTTTGCTTTGCCTGGATGATACAAGATCTCCATATTGAAGTCCTTAATAAACTCCATCCATCGATGTTGTCTCATGTTCAACTCGAGTTGAGTGAAGATATACTTCAGACTTTTGTGATCAGTATAGACTTTACAGAAGTTACCCAACAAATAGTGCCTCCAGATTTTTAGAGCGTGCACCACAGCTGCTAGCTCCAAATCATGGGTTGGATAATTCACTTCGTGCTTCTTTAACTGACGTGAGGCATAAGCTATGACTCTGCCTTCTTGCATAAGCACACATCCCAAGCCTATTTTCGATGCATCGCAATATACATCAAAAGGTTTTCCCAAATCTGGTTGCGCAAGAACAGGAGCAGTGGTCAACAATTCCCGCAAGGTACGGAAAGCTGTTTCACACTCCTCTGTCCAGACAAACTTCTTCTCTTTCTGCAACAGATTTGTCATAGGTTTGGCAATCTTCGAAAAATCCGGAATGAAACGACGATAATACCCGGCTAGACCAAGAAAACTCCGAACTTCATGCACAGAAGTCGGCGCTTCCCAGTTCATAACCTCTTGTACTTTGCTCGGATCTACGGAGATTCCCTCCTCAGATAGGACATGGCCAAGGAATTGAACTTTCTTGAGCCAAAACTCACACTTGCTAAACTTAGCATACAGCTTATGTTCCCTAAGCCTTTCTAGAACAGTCCTCAGATGCTCGGCATGATCATCTTCGTTTTCTGAGTACACCAAGATATCATCAATGAACACCACCACAAACTTGTCTAACTCCGGCATGAAGACCGAATTCATCAGATACATGAAGTATGCAGGAGCATTTGTTAAGCCAAAGGACATAACAAGATACTCATACAATCCATATCTGGTAGAAAAAGCGGTCTTAGGCACATCTGCTGGTCTAATCTTGATCTGATGGTAACCAGACCTAAGATCAATCTTGGAAAACACTCTCGCCTTGGACAACTGGTCAAACAGAATGTCAATTCGGGGTAACGGATACTTGTTCTTAACGGTGACAGCATTGAGTGGACGATAATCCACGCACATCCGTAGAGATTTGTCCTTCTTCTTCACAAAGATAGCAGGACAACCCCATTCTGACACACTAGGACGAATAAGACCCTTGTCCAATAAATCCTTTAACTGATTTTTGAGCTCTGCCAATTCATTTGGCGGCATCCGATATGGTCTCCTAGAAATTGGAGCAGTGCCAGGCAATAACTCAATGCGAAACTCAACATCTCTATCGGGTGGAAGACCCGGAAGCTCTTCAGGAAAAACATCCGGAAATTCACACACGACAGGAATTTCGGGAAGAGGGGTCACACGAGTAGAATAGGTCACACTCTCTAGCTTAAACTTTCGAGGTAATGGCACTTGAAAAGTACCCTCCCCAAGAGGATTTCTGATAGATAGCATCCTATTACCTGTATCGATCACAGCACCCCAGAATTTCATCCAACTCATTCCCACGATGACATCCACTCCTAAGCCAGGTAGAACTATCAAGTTCAACCGAAACCTCCACTTATCTAGGTCTAGGGTTGCACCCTGAACTATCTGCTTAGTAGTTATATCAGCCCCAGCTGAACTAACTTTGAATTCAATACTCAATTCAAGTATCTTTTGATCATGCTTCTGTGCAAATGCTTGACTCATGAAAGAATGCGATGATCCAGAATCAAACAAAACAGCGGCAGGGATTTGATTCACAGAAAACATACCCGCCGTCACTGGTTCACCAGCAAGAATTTCCTCAATCGAGGTGTTGTGCACACGAGCTTGATATGGGCCCTGCTGCTTCCTAGGAAAAGGGCAATAACGAGCAAAGTGCCCTACCTGGTTGCAGTTGAAGCAAGGTCCATTGACAGGTGTCTTGTTAGCACCGGTCAAGTTGCTCTGTACTGGTTTCCCCTGTGGAACAGGAACTTTGAATGCTCTGTGATGCTTCTGCGGATTCTGAGCTGGATAATTGTTATGCCTTTTCTGCTGCGGAGGCCTGAATCTCGCACCAGACATCGGTGGACGAAACGGCATACGGAAAGCATTTGGGGCTCTTGACTGAGAAGAACCACCTCCATCATGAGCTCTCTTACGATTTTTGCCGGCAGCATGAACATTGTTACTGTTTTCTTGCATAATACAATCATTCAAGAAGTCATTGAAAGTAACACGGGCAGAAGTACTCATAGTTTTCATCAACTTGGAACTCAAGCCTCTCTTGAAGCTAGCTATCTTGTTCTCATCAGTGTTGACAAACTCAGGAGCATAGCGACTCAAATTATTGAAGGCGTGCAAATACTCCTTCACATTGCGAGTTCCCATAGTGAGCGACAGAAACTCAGTCTTCTTCATAGCCATCAGACTGGGAGGAATGAAATTTCCTCGGAAAGCATGTGCAAAGCGGTCCCAAGTAATTGGAACACCCTGCGAAAAGGTGGTGCGATGTTGCTTCCACCACGTCCCTGCTTGTCCCTCAAGCTGATGGGCTGCATACTCCGCTTTCAGCTCTTCTGTCAACCTTAGAAGACGAAATTTATCTTCCATGGTATTGAGCCATTCATCTGCCTCAAGTGGCTCAGGAGCATCCTTAAACACAGGAGGTTTAGTGTCCTGAAACTCCTTGAAGCTGCTGTATTGATTTTGTGGAGGACCCTGACGAACATCGCGGGCCAAGTTCTCGCGAAGAAGCTGCTCTACATTGCGCTGGCTGCCCAAGAATTGAGCAAACAGCTGCTCCGCATTGGTCAAAGGTGGGGGTGGCACACCACGAGCAGTGTTATCAGCACCCTCTTCAGATCCACCGTTGCCATTAGCACCAGACCCACTACGTGTAACCGGCATCTGCATATTTCAGCAAGAAGTATGTATCAGGTGAATGTTGTCACAATGAGAGGTGAATGTAAAAATCATGCCAAACTGAATTTATCGAGGGAAATAAATTCGCACAATAAATAGAGGCACAATAATTCCAATTTTTTCACATCACAACACCACTAATAATATTACTACGAACCATCGCAAAGCGTCTTACAACATCCATAAATTTGCCAGCATACATACACTGGACTTTTAAAAGTTGTATGGACATCACCACCTCAACACCATGTTCCAACATTACATCCAAGTCTCGATAGCGAGCAAAAGGGTTACATGACCACCTGACAGGAACGCAAAAGAACAGCTAGAGACTAACGATCCTTAGCAAGGCTACTCTCCATTGTTGCTACTCTCACTGGAAGCACTGTTCACAGCCCTCCTAGCTGCTACTAAAGCTGCTCTCAGCTGACGGATCTCCTCCTGCTTCCTGTGCACCTCCTCGTGAAGACTAGCATTGTAAGCACGGACCTCCTCCACGTCCTCTAGCACCTGCTGCTGGCGGATGCTAAGACGACGGAACTCGGACCAGGCCTCATCCCTAGCCTGAGCCATCTTCTGGCTCTCCAACACAACCTTGTCTCGATGGTGAGACACACGGGCTACCTCCTCTTGGGAGCGCTGAAGCTCACGAGTCAACTCACGCTTCTCCTTGCGTGCATCAGCTCGAGCATCCTTGAACTCCTCATTTAGACGAAGTGCCTTAGTCTCCATGTTGACATAGGCCCCCATCACGGCAAACATAGCACTCATAGCAGGCGTGCTGCTACCCTGTGCCTCCTCAGGACCAGCCTCTAGTGGGTTTCCCTCAGCATGTGGCCACCTAGAGAAACGGTGAGCAATGGGGAACACTCCAGGAAAAACCTCGGCAAGCGCATGAGGTATCTCCTCCATCAGGTGCTCCACCACGGCAAAGGCTGCAAACGTGGCACCTGTCTTGGCAGTCTTGCCCGCACCAAAACAGCGACACCCAACCCAGTGGGGATCACCATCCAAAGGTGGGACTACTACCTCCACACGTGCCTCTCCATAGTTCACCAAATCATCCTTGTCCCAATAATAGTGAGGCTCCATGCCCACCGTGTACCCAGCATTGGAGAGAATCCTCCAAAGAAGGCTAGGCATGGCGTGCTCCTCCAGACAAGTGTCCACCTCCCTTGGTGCCGACTCACGGACAGCCAAAGGACCACGGGGCGCTCTTCCTCCAGTGGACTTACGAGCAGTCTGCTTGGTTCTCGCCATCTGTTCAAAAGTTGTATATCCCATAAGTTATAATTTTAAAGAAAAGAGACAACTTAATTATAAGGGAAGGAACCATGAATGTATGAATGAGCAAATTTAACCATGATGCATGCACGTCACATACGTCCTCACGAACTAATAATCTAACGCTCTATGCGGTGGCATACATCGTTCTCTCATTATACGTAACTACTTCGTTCTACCGTTCGCGGTTAGTGTACCTGCAGAAAATTCATTTCAGCCCATATCCCATATGAATGCAATTCGACGTAAAAATTCATGCACCTTCCGAACAAGGTGAAAACACCGATTACTTACTACCCCAACAGTCGCGCAGAAGACGACACCGCCAGAAGACGGTCCCACATGAGATACCTTCATATAAACATGTGTGCAACATGTAAATAATCCGGCATCAATAAGCACTCCCCTAGACTGGCATTTGCATCCAATCATGCTCTCACAACTCACACTACCAGGGCGTAGAGGCAATTTGATCCATACATTACCATTCAAGTGAATGGCACCCACACGAATCCGCCATTGTATGGGCAACGGCAAAATAACAAATATGATGCAATTTCCCCCAAGTCAGTACTTAATTAAGCCACCTGAATCCTATTGGGCATAAAGGATATGACCACTGGCACACTCTAGTTTTCAAAACCATAAATTTGAACACCAATACTTTTTGTAAATACTTTTCGCAAACCAAAAACTCTTTTATTTTAAATACTTGTGAACAGTAAAACGCTAAACCATGCTCCGATGCCAGCTGTAACAGAACCGACCAATTTATTAGAGCACAAGCACATAATCCGCCATTAATTCAGCAAATCATATGATTGAGACCTAATAAACCCGGTAGTCCGTGAAATCTCGAAGGATTTCAAACTTTTCCGACACGACCAAGATCGTAATAGTTTAGCGGTTCCATTCACAAGTACACAGTTCGCACATAGTTTTAAAACATCATCGGAGTACGAAATAGAGTTATTACAAACCAAGTTCAAGTTCAAATAAAAGCGGAAGCGATTTAGTTCAAATACCACACACACATATTTGAAATACAGTGCCAGGTCTTTTGTCCATATCCAGCAAAAGCATCAAGTAGAGAAGAGTGACCATGCCCAAGGTCTAGTCATCGCCCAAGGCGGGATAGAAACAGTTCTGACAATAACCGTAAAGCATCTCACCATCTGCAAAAACATGGGAAATAAAACCCTGAGTACGAGGATGTACTCAGCTAGACTTACCCGTCATAAACTAAAATAAAAGACTCCAAGGAGTATGCAAGGCTGTATAAGTAGGATAGCTGACTCATTTTAAAAATTTGCGGAAAGGCTTGCATTAAGAAACAATTAATAAGAACCTTCTAGCAATGTATTTTAATCTGATTAACCTTATCATGCTACATTAGCACCTGTACTAAACAAGCATGGTAATAATTATTCAACAGCAAGTAACCATTTCCGGTTGAGTATCTTTCGGTCTCAATAGCTCAACCATCTCACCTCTTGTTCAAGTTATTACTACGATGCCGCTGCTCAAGTCAAGTGTTCACTGTCCAGGAACGATGGCGATTATAATCGATTGCAAACCAGCTGGCGGGTACTCCTCACACAAACCACACTCACCAGCCACGGTGAGCTACAGGTCACCGACATCCAATTCAGGAGAAACGCGAGATCAACAGGTACCATCACATCCGGGCACCGTCCGGCTGCCAGCAGGGCGCACCATGCTATATTCAGGCCTTACAACCGCGTAACCCGTGGTCCCCCATCTTCACCAATGCGATGCGTACAGCAGGTCGACTCCCGGCCCAAATCAAAATTAGGCTTCGCGGTCGGAACGACTTATCCTTCCAGCTAAATGTGAGGCATAAATTCAATATGACTTGAGGACGTACAACGGACGGGGTCCTAGTTCAACACAGACGGGATAAACCACATTGAACCTCCAGTTCATTCTCAACTCCAATCCCGCCCGGTCTCGATTTATTATCTCCACATGGTTATCCAAGATAACAATGTATTCAACCATCCGAGTTACCACCTATAACTCGCGGATGACAGGAAATCACCCGACTTCTACCGATCTAGTTAAGCAGGGCTAAGCATATAATCGTACCTGAACCTAACAGGGTTGAAGTATAAACAGTGGCAAGGGATATAAGTAATGCAGCAACGGTATAAAACAACGCCTATAACTTAATGCAACAAACAAGTAAAGGACTCAAGTTAGATATTTTGCAAACCACAGGGAGAATGCTCCGGGGCTTGCCTTTCAAGAAAGCACTTGGCTGATGGTCGGGACACTCTGGAAGATCAGCTTCGGGATCCTCTTCGGCTGCTGCTTCCCGCACCAAAGCTTCCTGTTGGTCTCCCTCTCCTGGTGCTCCGGGAACTACCGTCGCGAGCTCTGACGATCCTGTATGATGCATAGTGCGTATGAATACCGTGCATACATATAAATACAATGCTGATGATGATGGTAAATGAATGCTCAACTAAGATGAATAATATGATATATTGAAACATGTATGATAAGCACATGTCATCCGCATTCTCTTCTACCGATAAATCTCCAATTAAGCCTCGCATTAAAACTTTACTCACACACTATAAAGAATTATAAACAACCATTGTTTGCACACTACACTCTACTGAACCACCACCAATAGAAGATCATACATATCATGAATAGCATAAAAAGCATTTTTACACACATGAAATGATAACTCTAAAGCATTATTTATAAACGAAAGAAATCAGGGTATAACTACAACATGACTTTAGACTACTCAGAAAATTCTGTAAAAATTACAGAAGCTTAATCATACCAAACAAAGATTACCATAAAAATTTCAAGTCAAAACAGTAAGTACTTTATCCTGCACAAAAATGACAAGGCAGCACAATTCCAGGGGCATAAAATACTTTGTACATAAAAGTATATCAAACAACAGATCTCAGAACATAATTAGCTCTAGATTGACATAAAAACACTCTCTAAAAAGTTTCATGCACAAATTCCTTATACATTATTTATTATGAATTATTTATCCTCACATGAAAATAGGCACCATAACTAGACATAGAAAAATTTACATATGACATAGCCTAACAACATTTTTCACAGATAGAGCATGACATAAGAAAACCAACAAACTTGGTCTCACATTTTTCTGAGCAACAGAGAATTAGTTATGCATTTTCTAAGATAAATACAATTAATAGAGATAAATAAAGCTATACAGAAAAGTTTCACAAATTCCACATTTCATATTTTTCATGCATAGATCATCTCATAAGAAAAATACTGCAAGTTGAACCAACTCATTTGGATGAAAAATGAGCAAGTTATGAATTTTCAAAGCTTTAAACAAAATCTGAAATCAATTCTGAAAAAGAAAAAGAAAAACCACTTTACACCGGGGACCCTGACATTTCCAGAAACTAACCAAGCCCTAACCGGTAAATTACTGAGTCTGGCTGATATGCACGAAGGACCCTAGGGTTTCTCTCATTCTAACTCGCAGATCCTCGACGGCGGCGGCGCTCGGCCGGCCATCCTGGCGGCGCTCCGGCGTCACCAACCGGCGGAGAAGAGAGAGGAGAGCAGCGCGCATCTATCGAGGGTACTCAAGATGGGAGGGAGCGGCTCAGGGCGGTCGGAGCACGGACGCGGCGCAACGGCGACTCACCCCGACTCCGGCGAACCCTAATCCCGGCGATAGGGGGCTCGACCAACCGCATTAACCACGGCTTTGGCTCGAGGGGACCCTAGCGCATCTCACTGGCTACTCAGAGTAGCGGGAGCTCGACTACGGCGGCTCGGCCACGCACGCGCGGCGGGGCGGCGACACTCCGCGCGGCGGCTCGGCGAAATTCGGCCGCTCGAAACCCTAATCGAGGCCTTTGAGCATCGTCCTAGCAGCTATCTACCACGACACGTCGGATGAGCACCCTAATGGCGAGGGAGGATGGCCAGAGCGGCGGGACCACGGTGAGGCCGAGGTGCGGCAATGGCGGCCGGGGAAGAAAATGAAGCGATTCGGGTATACCTCGACGCGAGGGGCCGAGGCGAGGGCGGAGGAAGATGGAGCGGGCTCGGGCGCGCTCGGTTGCGGGCTCAGTCGAGTGGGGGCGCGGCTGACGGCGACGAATTTTGGAACGGCGGCGAGGCGGGCTCGGGCGACGCGGCGGCGACAGAGAAGAAAATGTGCGGGGTGAGGGAGAGAGTGAGGGAGCCGAGAGGATGAAGGAGCGGGCGGCTTCGGACGACGCCCACGCGGCCAAAACTTCCCTCCGGACGACAGACCCCGAGCGCCATGCGGCCGTCGCATGCTGCCGCGGGCGGCCACGGCGTTTTCCTGGTCGGGGATTTCCCTGACGGCCAGGACCCAACCGTCACCGAAAAGCTATTTTCACTAATTCAGAACAAACTTTGCTGCTTAATAACTTTCAAACTAAGCCGAATTAGCAAAAACTCAAAATAGATGAAATGTAGCTTTTGAAGAGTAGAACATTTCATCTTAAAGGAGTTTTACCAGATTCTGCCTAGATTTTGAATTACAAAAATCCAAATAAAATACCTTTTAAAAATCCCCAAAATAGAAAATCAGCCTCCAATTTTGCCCTTTTTCAACATTTTTGAACACCTTCCAAGCATTTTCATGAAAAGTGGTAAAAACAACTTTTGTTCCTTATAAAATTCTCTACAAACTTCATTTAGGGCACACACACATGCAAGCACTCTAGCTATCACTTCCAATTCAGTCAAACAAAACTACTCTAATGGTCCACCTTGGTCAACCATGACAACAAAGCTTAATTAACCGAAACCATGAACATAAACCTAGGTTAATTTGGTGTCCTAAACATGTCCAGGTTACCCTAGAGGTCATCAAACACCAAACACTCATACCACATATGCACTTCATGTGAAAGGCAAGCAAAATTTGAATAAACAAGCATGAACATGAAATGACGATCGATCTTTTCATTAATGCTATGCATAATGATGCTTATGCTTAAGAATGCAAATGATTATGCTTGCTTAACACCAGAGTGTTACAGCCCTTCCCCCCTTAAAGAAATCTCGTCCCGAGATTTGAGTAGACTAACCATTCTTTATGAAAATCGGGATATACTTCTTTTAAATAGTCCTCGGTTTCCCAAGTGGCATCGTTATCATCATGATTGCTCCAAGAAACCTTATATTGCCTGACCACATGATTTCGGGTCACTCTGTCTTTGACATCTAGAAGTCTCATAGGTTTCTCTTCATAAGTTAAGTCTGAACTCAGCTTAATGTCTTTCACTTTAACGGCTTCCTCAGTTGGAACACGTAGACATTTCTTGAGTTGGGATACATGGAAAACAGGAAATACTGCACTCATCTCTTCAGGCAGTTTGAGCTTATAGGCCCACAATCCTTTTCTTTCCACTATCTGATATGGACCAACATAACGAGGTGCAAGTTTTCTTTTAACACCAAAACGTTGCACTTTCTTCATAGGAGAGACCTTCAGATACACATAATCACCAACATCAAAAGTTAGAGGTCTTCTTCTCTTATCGGCATAACTTTTCTGTCAAGATTGTGCAGCTGCAATGTGTTGTTGAATTGTTCGAACCTGCTCTTCAGCTTCTTTAACAAAGTCAATACCATAGTATCTTCTTTCTCCAGGTCCTACCCAATTCACAGGCGTTCTACACTTTCGGCCATACAGTGCCTCAAAAGGAGCCATCTGTATACTCTCTTGGTAACTATTGTTATAAGAGAATTCTGCCAAAGGTAACCATTTCTCCCATGAGCCCTTGGATGATAAGACACAAGCTCTCAGAAGATCTTCAAGAACTTGATTCACTCTTTCTGTTTGGCCTGAAGTTTGAGGATGATAAGCTGTACTATGATTCAGCTTTGTCCCCAAATCCTTCTGCAAATGTTCCCAGAAATGAGCAGTGAACTGAGATCCTCGATCAGATACAATCGTCTTGGGAATTCCATGCAAACGGACAATCTCCCTAAGATAAATATCAGCATACTGAGGCGGCCGATAGTCTGTCCGAACTGGAATAAAGTGCGCACTCTTGGTAAGTCGATCCACAATCACCCAAATAGAATCATGCCCTTTTTGAGTGGTGGGAAGGCCAGTAATGAAATCCATACTGATATCTTCCCATTTCCATTCAGGAATCGGCAACGGTTGAAGCATTCCGGCTGGCTTCAAATGAACAGCCTTTACGCGACAACAGATGTCACACCGTGCGACATAAGCTGCAATCTCCTTTTTCATTTTGGTCCACCAATAGCGAACCTTCAGATCGTGAAACATTTTACTACCGCCAGGATGAATAGATAACTTTGATAAGTGAGCTTCATCCATAATTTGATTTCTGAGTTCTCTATCTTTTGGTACGACCAGACGATCATCAAACCATAAGATTCCCTTCTCATCCACTCGGAAATGCTTGAGCGGCTGTTTCAACATTTTCTCCTTGATATGACCTATACCCTTGTCAGTTTTCTGACCTTCGATAATCTTACTTTCAAGCGAGCAACTAATTTGAATGTTACGCAGCACCACAGGATGCATGAGGCTAAAATCATCTGCCAACAAAGGTTGAATAGCATGACAATGTGATTTTCGACTCAACGCATCTGCGACTACGTTTGCTTTGCCTGGATGATACAAGATCTCCATATTGAAGTCCTTAATAAACTCCATCCATCGATGTTGTCTCATGTTCAACTCGAGTTGAGTGAAGATATACTTCAGACTTTTGTGATCAGTATAGACTTTACAGAAGTTACCCAACAAATAGTGCCTCCAGATTTTTAGAGCGTGCACCACAGCTGCTAGCTCCAAATCATGGGTTGGATAATTCACTTCGTGCTTCTTTAACTGACGTGAGGCATAAGCTATGACTCTGCCTTCTTGCATAAGCACACATCCCAAGCCTATTTTCGATGCATCGCAATATACATCAAAAGGTTTTCCCAAATCTGGTTGCGCAAGAACAGGAGCAGTGGTCAACAATTCCCGCAAGGTACGGAAAGCTGTTTCACACTCCTCTGTCCAGACAAACTTCTTCTCTTTCTGCAACAGATTTGTCATAGGTTTGGCAATCTTCGAAAAATCCGGAATGAAACGACGATAATACCCGGCTAGACCAAGAAAACTCCGAACTTCATGCACAGAAGTCGGCGCTTCCCAGTTCATAACCTCTTGTACTTTGCTCGGATCTACGGAGATTCCCTCCTCAGATAGGACATGGCCAAGGAATTGAACTTTCTTGAGCCAAAACTCACACTTGCTAAACTTAGCATACAGCTTATGTTCCCTAAGCCTTTCTAGAACAGTCCTCAGATGCTCGGCATGATCATCTTCGTTTTCTGAGTACACCAAGATATCATCAATGAACACCACCACAAACTTGTCTAACTCCGGCATGAAGACCGAATTCATCAGATACATGAAGTATGCAGGAGCATTTGTTAAGCCAAAGGACATAACAAGATACTCATACAATCCATATCTGGTAGAAAAAGCGGTCTTAGGCACATCTGCTGGTCTAATCTTGATCTGATGGTAACCAGACCTAAGATCAATCTTGGAAAACACTCTCGCCTTGGACAACTGGTCAAACAGAATGTCAATTCGGGGTAACGGATACTTGTTCTTAACGGTGACAGCATTGAGTGGACGATAATCCACGCACATCCGTAGAGATTTGTCCTTCTTCTTCACAAAGATAGCAGGACAACCCCATTCTGACACACTAGGACGAATAAGACCCTTGTCCAATAAATCCTTTAACTGATTTTTGAGCTCTGCCAATTCATTTGGCGGCATCCGATATGGTCTCCTAGAAATTGGAGCAGTGCCAGGCAATAACTCAATGCGAAACTCAACATCTCTATCGGGTGGAAGACCCGGAAGCTCTTCAGGAAAAACATCCGGAAATTCACACACGACAGGAATTTCGGGAAGAGGGGTCACACGAGTAGAATAGGTCACACTCTCTAGCTTAAACTTTCGAGGTAATGGCACTTGAAAAGTACCCTCCCCAAGAGGATTTCTGATAGATAGCATCCTATTACCTGTATCGATCACAGCACCCCAGAATTTCATCCAACTCATTCCCACGATGACATCCACTCCTAAGCCAGGTAGAACTATCAAGTTCAACCGAAACCTCCACTTATCTAGGTCTAGGGTTGCACCCTGAACTATCTGCTTAGTAGTTATATCAGCCCCAGCTGAACTAACTTTGAATTCAATACTCAATTCAAGTATCTTTTGATCATGCTTCTGTGCAAATGCTTGACTCATGAAAGAATGCGATGATCCAGAATCAAACAAAACAGCGGCAGGGATTTGATTCACAGAAAACATACCCGCCGTCACTGGTTCACCAGCAAGAATTTCCTCAATCGAGGTGTTGTGCACACGAGCTTGATATGGGCCCTGCTGCTTCCTAGGAAAAGGGCAATAACGAGCAAAGTGCCCTACCTGGTTGCAGTTGAAGCAAGGTCCATTGACAGGTGTCTTGTTAGCACCGGTCAAGTTGCTCTGTACTGGTTTCCCCTGTGGAACAGGAACTTTGAATGCTCTGTGATGCTTCTGCGGATTCTGAGCTGGATAATTGTTATGCCTTTTCTGCTGCGGAGGCCTGAATCTCGCACCAGACATCGGTGGACGAAACGGCATACGGAAAGCATTTGGGGCTCTTGACTGAGAAGAACCACCTCCATCATGAGCTCTCTTACGATTTTTGCCGGCAGCATGAACATTGTTACTGTTTTCTTGCATAATACAATCATTCAAGAAGTCATTGAAAGTAACACGGGCAGAAGTACTCATAGTTTTCATCAACTTGGAACTCAAGCCTCTCTTGAAGCTAGCTATCTTGTTCTCATCAGTGTTGACAAACTCAGGAGCATAGCGACTCAAATTATTGAAGGCGTGCAAATACTCCTTCACATTGCGAGTTCCCATAGTGAGCGACAGAAACTCAGTCTTCTTCATAGCCATCAGACTGGGAGGAATGAAATTTCCTCGGAAAGCATGTGCAAAGCGGTCCCAAGTAATTGGAACACCCTGCGAAAAGGTGGTGCGATGTTGCTTCCACCACGTCCCTGCTTGTCCCTCAAGCTGATGGGCTGCATACTCCGCTTTCAGCTCTTCTGTCAACCTTAGAAGACGAAATTTATCTTCCATGGTATTGAGCCATTCATCTGCCTCAAGTGGCTCAGGAGCATCCTTAAACACAGGAGGTTTAGTGTCCTGAAACTCCTTGAAGCTGCTGTATTGATTTTGTGGAGGACCCTGACGAACATCGCGGGCCAAGTTCTCGCGAAGAAGCTGCTCTACATTGCGCTGGCTGCCCAAGAATTGAGCAAACAGCTGCTCCGCATTGGTCAAAGGTGGGGGTGGCACACCACGAGCAGTGTTATCAGCACCCTCTTCAGATCCACCGTTGCCATTAGCACCAGACCCACTACGTGTAACCGGCATCTGCATATTTCAGCAAGAAGTATGTATCAGGTGAATGTTGTCACAATGAGAGGTGAATGTAAAAATCATGCCAAACTGAATTTATCGAGGGAAATAAATTCGCACAATAAATAGAGGCACAATAATTCCAATTTTTTCACATCACAACACCACTAATAATATTACTACGAACCATCGCAAAGCGTCTTACAACATCCATAAATTTGCCAGCATACATACACTGGACTTTTAAAAGTTGTATGGACATCACCACCTCAACACCATGTTCCAACATTACATCCAAGTCTCGATAGCGAGCAAAAGGGTTACATGACCACCTGACAGGAACGCAAAAGAACAGCTAGAGACTAACGATCCTTAGCAAGGCTACTCTCCATTGTTGCTACTCTCACTGGAAGCACTGTTCACAGCCCTCCTAGCTGCTACTAAAGCTGCTCTCAGCTGACGGATCTCCTCCTGCTTCCTGTGCACCTCCTCGTGAAG
>CM041645.1:38631794-38675408 GCA_023333625.1 Bothriochloa decipiens
AAAAAAAAAAAAAATCCAGAGCCTTTTCTTTTCTTTTCCTCGCGGACACGTTGCGGGCCCCGCGGGTGCGGGTCTGAGCGGCGGGCCCCACCCGCGTTTCTGACCGTTTCGCCCCTGTCTCGGGCCCTTTCCCCCCTCCGAGAACGCCTCCTTCACCTCCTCTTCTTCTTCTTCCTCGCCGCCCGCGGCGACCTCACCGAGAAACAGAGAGAGAAATAAATCTCGCTCCCGGTCGCCGCCGCCAAATCAAACGGGGCAGTCGCCTCCGCCTCCGATAAATACACCCTCCTCCCAGAGCCCAGTCGCGTCGTCGCTCGCTCACTCCCTCCCCTCACCCCCCCACCCCCCACCCCCCCACCCCCCCTCTCTTTCCCTCTCCACATCCAGCTCCGTATCCACCAATCGACAGCGACCTCCGCCTCCTCCACGCGCTCCGCTCCCCTTCCTTCCCTCCTTCTTAGCCGCTAAGCGTCCTCCCCTCCGCACCGCGCCGCGTCCCTTACCTCCCAGCGCCCGCGGCTCGGCTCGGCTTCGCTCGTCGGCGCCGTCGAGCCCCAGCCCAACACCGGCGCTGCCCCTACAACAGGCGTCCGTCCGTCCCGCGCCGGCGAAGCACCCGCGTCCTCCTCCTCCTCCGCTCCCGATCTCCCCACTTGGCCCGGAGATCGGCCGCAGCGGGCTCCCGATCCCGCCCGATCTACCCCCTCCCCACACGCCGTCCTCTCCGCTCCCCGTCCCCGAGATGTGGAACACCGACTCCACCAACCCCAAGCAGATGCTCAAGTCCCGGGTCGGCGGCACGGGCGGGGGGTTACCCACGACATCCGGCGACGAGGCAGAGTCCGACTACTTCCCGCCGACGCCACGCAAGGACTACTACTACTGGTGGTCGACGGGGCTCCTCAAGCTGGTCACCGCGACCGTCATCTTCATGGGCGGCGTGGTCCTCGGCCTGTCCGTGAGCGGCAGCGTGGCGCGCTACTACTACAACGCCTCGCACGCGGAGCTCTTCTTCCCGTCCACGACCTACGGGTGCGACCCGCGGGACCGGGACTGCGGGCTGGGCCTCGCGTTCCGGGCCTTCGTGCACCCGCCGCGCCTCGCGCACTCCATGACCGACGACGAGCTCTTCTGGCGGGCGTCGCTCGTGCCCAAGGCCGAGGAGTTTCCGTTTCAGAGGGTGCCCAAGGTGGCGTTCCTGTTCATGGCGCGTGGGCCGATTCCGTTTGCGCCGCTCTGGGATAAGTTCTTCCGTGGGCATCAGGGGCTTTACTCCGTGTATGTTCATACCGTGCCGGATTACAAGCTCAATGTGTCCAAGAACTCCGCCTTCTACGGCAGACAGATCCCCAGCGAGGTACTATTACCTTTTCCCCCTTTTGCTGCTGATACTTTGTTGTCTTTCCACCACCCCTTTGGTGCTGCATTCGAACAATACAATCCATCCACCATTGTCTGATAGTGATAATTCATCCATTCCCTTGTTTTGTTGTTGTCACCATGGCATGAATCATCACTAGCAGCAAGCAAGTAGCAGCACATTGCAATCCATCGGCAGCTTGGGAATTCGCATCGCATTATCGTTGCCCTGCCTTTGCGCGAAAGAAGAAGAAGAAAAAAAAATCTGGTTGAGTGGCAGATAGCTGGTACCTTGGTGGCCGCTTGTCATGCTAGTTGGTGGCTGCCATGTGCCCAACTTGATTGAGATACGTTGTGTGCAAATGCCTGAGGATCCCCTCTACTAGGGGAGGGCGAGAATATGCTTGCTTGCTTGGCCCAATGCTAGGTTGGTAAACTACTTAATTCGTTCAACTACTAGTGGCCTTCACGAATTTCAGATAGGTGGTGATGAGATTCTTGCTTGACAAATGTTCTGCTTCAATTATTTTCTATTACTAGAAATAATAGTAGCCAGTCAACAAGTTCAGGCTGACCTGCAATCATGATTTATTACTTTCCCATATTCTTTTTGTGCTAAAGTAGTGCTTCTCCAGTTTCACTGTAATAATGTGTGCATTCCTTCTTTGTCTCACAGCACTACTCTCCTTATCATGCACTTGCAGTTTATGCCCATTATCAATGGATACCTTTGTTCTTCCACATTCTAATATTTAATTTCTTTCCAATGCAGGAGGTGTCTTGGGGATCAATAACCCTGGTGGATGCTGAGAAGCGCCTGCTGGCCAATGCCTTGCTGGATTTCTCGAATGAGCGCTTTGTGCTGCTCTCAGAGAGCTGCATTCCTGTGTTCAACTTCCCGACTGTCTACGAGTACCTCATCAACTCGGCACACAGTTTCGTCGAGTCCTACAACATCGACACCCCTCAATGTGCTGGCCGGTATAACCGTCGCATGGCTCCTCACATCATGGCTGATCAATGGAGAAAAGGGTCAGAGTGGTTTGAGCTTAACCGTGAGTTGGCTATCCAGATAGTAGCAGACTACAAGTACTACTCAATCTTCAGAAAGCACTGCAGGCCATCCTGTTATCCAGATGAGCATTACATACCGACATATCTTCATTTGTTCCATGGGCCCCTCAACGCCAACAGGACCATCACATGGGTTGATTGGTCAAGAGGAGGCCCGCATCCAGCAAGTTATGGTGCTGCAGACATCACAGAAAACTTCATCCAGGCCATCAGGAATAATGGAACACAATGCTTTTACAACTCGAAGCCCATCACTGTCTGCTACCTCTTCGCGAGGAAGTTTGCTCCTAATGCTTTGGGACGGCTGATGAACATGACCTTGACCGTGTTGGATTTTTGAGTCGTGGTCAGCATTTCGCTATTGAGCTATCTCAGATGGACGCCCGTGCTGGTCAGGAACTAGAACTACTCTACCATATTAGATTGGAGTCGCCGACATGTGTCTCACTATAGATGGATGATCAGAGATGGCTTTTGGTGTATGTGTCTCTCGTGGATGATGCTATGTGGGACAGTGAAAATTGCTTCACTTATCCTGAAGCTGGTCCACAGAGTGATCGACAGATGGCACCGCTTACGGAGATGACATTTCTTTCACCTCCCATTCTTTTTAATATATCATAGTCATATATGATAGAGCCAGGATCACCTTCTTTTCTTCTTCCTCCTCCCTATCTACTGTATTGACTTGGTCAGACACTAATTTCTGTGAATATAACTTATCAATCATTGCTTTACCTCAAGTCTGGCATTGCCAGATGTCTCTGTACTGTATGCTTGACAGTCTGTCTCTAAACCTTGAAGTAACAGATTGGCATTGGTTGTTCTGTC
Organism: Bothriochloa decipiens; assembly: GCA_023333625.1. NCBI lineage: Eukaryota > Viridiplantae > Streptophyta > Magnoliopsida > Poales > Poaceae > Bothriochloa > Bothriochloa decipiens. The sequence goes on from CM041645.1 coordinate 38,635,059, forward strand.
GATGATGCTTAAGTACGAGTAAGCTAGATAGGGATGCAAGCAGCAGAATATGCCATATTCTTGCACAGGGCACATTATGTAGAATTGTGGCTGTCTTTTCAGGAAGAGGGGAAAAAAGGTAGGCTCCTTTTTGAAAGGCACACATGAGCATGCCTATACCATGCTGTCGCGTGCAGATTCTTGATCAGTTCAAACATGGGGGGTTGTCCTGTGTTTATTCTTGTTCTTTTATCAGTTCAAACAGATCGCCACGAACATGCTTGATTTGCCTTTCATTTGACAGAGACCAATATTCTAAGATTGGCTGGTGAACATGGGGGACATGATTTAGGATGGTGGTGCTGGTGCCGTTCCACAGCCTTGTCATGCCCTGGTGTTTGTAATTATATAAAATCCATGATGAGCAGAGGTCCCTGAACCATGGTATTATAGTGGGCCTTTGTGTACTCTGTATCTAGTCTAACCTTGGTCTAATCCAGGCATTAGTTTATGTGCTGCTACCTGTTTGTTTATACGTACTTGATATAATATATGGTTGCAGTTAGATATTTGGGGAAATTCTGGTGTGCTCTAGCTTTTTGTGTATGTGAATTGTACTGCTGGTGTAGTGGTGTTTTTTATTTGTGATAAAGAAAGTGTTTTTGATACGTGGTGAAGAGAAGGGGTCTCTGAGATTGGGTGAAAGTGACCTGTTTCTGGTGCTTGTGCCGTGTAAGCAAAGACGGCTGATTCTGTTGGTGACCTGGCGCGTGCTGGACTATAGAAATAAAAAGAGTTGAAAGTGATGCGTCCTATGAATTGACCAAAAGAAAAAAAGAAAAAAAGATTTTGGACTACTAGAAACAAGAAGTGGTGAAAGTGATGCGTCCTGAATTATGGAGTTTTGTCTCTGTGAATTGGTTGGAAAAATGAAGATAAATCATTCAATTTTATTCAGGATCTATATCATCAATTTTTTCCGTCAACTTTATTGAGGATCTATACCATCCCTTTTTTCCTTCTATCTAGCAGAAGTGGGGAAAAGAGAATATGGACAAGTGAATCTATATCATCCCTTTTTTTTCTTCTTCTATCTAGCAGAAATGGAGAAAAGAGAACAGAGAGGGACAAGTGATAGGATGAGCATGGCCGGCCAAGTCTTTTAGTTGGAGGAGAAAGCAGCAGGGAACAGGACTTGAAATGCATGCGTTAGACTGACTCCAACAGCTAGAACGCAAACACAAGAGGCATTCCACGGTTCAGGTGACACACAGTGAAAGGGTACCAAACCGATATTTTCCATTCTTCAACAGAGCACCGGGATGCCATCACCCTTCAGCACACAGCACCTGCAGGCGGCAGCAGACACCACTTCCGGCTCTCCTCCTCACCGGCAGGCACTCCACGCGACGGCGAGCGCGGCAACAGCCACCCATCTGCCGGCGCCGCTGACGGCGGGAGCCACTCGCGCGGGCCATGGCGATATCGGCACCGCCGCCGTCCACCTCGGAGTACACCAATACAAGCTGAGGCCCGCCCGCTGCCGGAGTGGGCGGCGACCGGCACCGCGGCAGCAAGCGATAGCGAGGACGTGGCCTGGTCGTCGGGACTCGCGGAGCTGATGGCCATGCGGCTGCAAGGAACCGAGCGAGGCAGGGGGAGGGCATATCCGCGAGATTCGGCATGCCGCCGATGACGAGAACCACCTACGGCAAGGTATCCGTCCGTCCGTCCGTCCCTTGCTACGGCGCTTGTTCCGCCGGCCGGCCTCTCGTCGGCTTCGCTTCGGCCGCCACGGGCCCACCACTACGGCTGCCAGGGATTTGCCTCGTCCAGTCTCGACGATCCTTTTTTGCTATCGATTCGGCCAGCATGCAAAATCGGTCCTCCGTTTGGGAGCCGGATTTTGGATAGGCAAAGCACTGTGAAGGATGTATTTTGCTTGTAGGTTCCATTGTTGGAGACAGCCTTATCCCTAGCAATTTCTTGCAGCTTCTGCACATTCATTGATGCGCAGATTCTTTCTTGTGTTCATCAAATTCTTGTGTGGACATCCTTGATACAAATTGCATGATACTGCAGCAGCAGATCTAGAGAAGTAGAGAAGAGATAGATATTTAGTCCGTTTGTCATGCACACAGCACACTTGTCAACAAGGACGGAGATGCACTAATGGCAGGATTAGCATGTGATGTAGGTCAGGCTCATCCGTAACCCCCTCCGCATGCAACAAGTGGTTAGTGAAATCGCTCGCCGTCAGTCAGACCGAGGTAGCCTATGTGGACGCTACTCCATCAGACGGACAGTGACGACGACATGAACTATGATGTAGGCATCCTTGCACCTTACTACTGAACCTGAACTCTGTCTGGAACAGCAGGAATGCTGCGACCAAGAAATTTGGATGCCCCATCCTTGCACCTTACTACTGAACTTGAACTCTGGAACAGCAAGAGTGCAGCCCTCCAGCCATTGCTCCCCTACCTAGAATTGGATATAGAACATATAAGTTAGTAACTGCTTTTATCTCACTATGAGTGCAAATCAAATACTCATGCAGGGGAAGCATTTAATTTGTTTTTACTGACGAGCGTTGCATTGCACTCAAGAATGTGCCACTAGAAATGTGGTCATCAGCATCTAATAAAAAACTCAAAAGATAAGGAAAGTTGAAAGTTTAATTTAATACACTATCTTAGCAAAGATAAGATACAAGGTTCTACATGACACAACATTTGTTTCGAATCAGAATAAATCACAAATATTACACGAAAGCATAAACACAACAACAAGGGGTGAAACCACAGGTAGAGGTACCCAAGCTTCAGCTACATAATTAAAGTTTGTCACAACAGCAGACATCCATATGATTTCAGGGTAACAACTGCTTGTCTTCACACTGCTGAAATTATGCTTCTAGCCTTGCCGAGCCCGAGAAAAACGGAACATATGGAAGATAATCAAGAAATGGATCATACAAATGCTTGCACCTCCAAACAAAGTATTTGCTTTCACCTCCAAACAAAGTAAATCAAGTTGCATTCTGGATGGATAGCGATCAAAGCATAGTCCTCTGCAAACCGAAGACCCTTCTCTCCAAAAACCTGTGAAGTACTAATGTTGTACTTAAATATCCACTCATCACTGCCATAGTCCTCAAGAATCCAGACTGACAATATAGAGGGATCTCTTTCCCTCATATTGATGTAATACAATTGCTCCCGCAATTTACCAATAAAAGAAAGATTACTGGAAAGGTCTCTACCGTTTTCAGTACACATAGTTTCTAGCAAAGGAATGGTCCTCCATATCTTCCCTTGTGTATCCACTGCAACTATCTTGAAACAATAGGTCATCAAATGCAACATTCCTTTGAGAAAAACCCCTCTCATCGGTTTGGCTACCTGAAGCCCATTGCCCAACCATTTCCCTTGTGGCTCCAGGCACCTGTCTGTGACGAGAAGATATTCACACCAGCAATAAATCCATAATCCTCGTCTTCTTCTACTAGTAGAATTTGGAACACATGGAAGTGGGATGAGACAGCCGGGTCAAAGCCCAATCGGTATGCGCAAGCATCATTATCGCAGTCGGACCCCGGCAGGACAAACCATTTCTCTGTTGCAGGATTGCACACAACATAATCAGATTCATCACGTGGGGATACCTTTCAACAGAGGCAGAAGAGAAGGCCATTGCAGCAGATCTTTGGACTAATCAACCTGTAGCCGGTCAAGAAGGACAGCGATGGGTCCGAAAAAGGCAGCTCTTCGCCTCCCGTGATGTCCACGAAATCTGAAGATGTTTCTATGCTATTCTCCTCGCGGTTGAGCCTGACTCTGGAGTAGAAGAAGCCGGATAGCGTCTGGGGGATCTTCTTGCGGTGCTCGGAGTGAGTGATTAGGCCGTACCGGTGCCTGGAAACGCACTTGAAGCGGCAGATCGATTTGACCGGCAGCCGCGATAGGATCTCGACGATCATAGCATCTGTCAGGTCGGCGGCCGCGCAGCCACTCTTCTTGGAAGGATCCATCCGTGCGCTAGTCAATCTGAGAAATGGGGAGAAGGGGAAAGGAAGAACGATTCAGATTCAGATTAGAGATCAGCGCAGAGCGGAGGTAAACAAGAAATATAAGATGGCGCAAGAGAGTACCAGTCTGCCGGAGAGGCGCATCGCACAACAATGGTGGCTGCCGGCTCGTGGCACTGTGGCAGCGTTAATTGGTTACACTCGCAGGGTTCGTGGGAAGAAGCTAGCCGCCATGACAAGGAGGGATATATGAGAAATTGCATCCGGTTCTCCTACGGATCAAATATTCTAACAAAGTTTTTTGTTCAGAAAATATGATTTTGAGTACTGTGACTTTTCTCCTTGACCTCCCAAATCAGATATCTTACTATTAACTTTTAAAACCGTTCAAATTACTTCATTGTTCTGATTTGAAGTGAGTTTCAAAAATATTTTGTCTTTTTGTTAAAATAAGTTAGTAAATATTTGATAGTTTTTAAATCATAGAAAATATCCCTAAACTTTTAAAAGTCCCAACATGGATTAGAATATGACAAATCCAAATAGAATATTAAGAGCTCATGAAAAATATCTCTAGAAAATAGATTCTGGCTCTAGATAAACAATAAAATATTCAAAAAGTTCCCAAAAGACTTAAATTGATATGCACACGTGTTTTGAAAACTTTTTGCAACAAGAAATATAATAGACAACCATCATGAATACATAGCATTAATTTATTCACCATTAGCGTGTGTTGCATTCGTTCAGGTTGAATTTTGTATTTGTTCCATACAAAGTTTTAAAATATGTTTATCTTAGATTTTTTTTTGGCAAGTTTATAATTTTTTTGAGTTTTTTATATTTTCCTATAGCTAAATGTTTTTTTAATTTCTTAAGATATTCTCATAGTCACTAGATATTTTATATAGATTTTCCGTATCTCAATCTACCTCTGATTATTTTAAAACCATTAAATGTTTAGAAACATTTTCTTAAAATCTTATCAAGTATTTTCCAATTATTTGTTAAATAAAAAAGGTACAAAACCGTTGTGGGTAGCAAATGGTGTAGGCGTTGACCGCATGAGGGCGGAGGGGTGCCACATGTGCAGGATGTTTGATTGCCCATGGTAGAGGTCCCGAGTCGTCTGCCAAGCGGGTTCTTGAGTGTTCGTAACCTTCTAGGTTCACAGCTTAACAGGTAGAAGACCAGCTATGACCTCGATCAGGCGGTTCATATCATGTCTTGGGCCAGATCCAACGACTAGCGGGTTAGTGAGCGACGTGGCCATATCGACCGCTCAAACATTGGCTCAGATTTAGTATGTAAAGATGTGTATCCCCCAAGGGGGAGAATGATTTCAGGGTATCAGTTACATTACTTATTTTCTTTCTGAATTATCATCCTTGAATACTTTATTGACATACAAATATTAATTTCAATTTGAAATGCCTTACATGTACAACTCTATGTAGTACATTGACTTTTTATCTACCATATGCCTAGGTTTAGTACACTTTCTATGTACCACTTTTTGAGAGTCAGCTAAATATCGATTTCTTCAATAGAATCAATGGTTTAGTGCTATTTTTAATGTATTCATTAAGCATAATACACATACTTAAAAATTTGGAGTGAAATACAGATTGCAGAACCATAGCATCTCTAGCTGGTCAGGAATGATGGAAACTCCTAGAGATATCGGGATTAACACAACATCTCTGAGTTAAACCATCTACAACTGCGCTCTTAACTCCACCTCCTAATGTTTTGGCACTTCGAAAAACATACACCATTCGCGCCAATTCCCGGGCTTCTTCAAGGAATGGTGCTTTACATGACGATCACTTTAATCATAAGCAGTCAAAAATATGTCACAGATAACCTATGATGACGATCAATAAATCCGTCATGTATCTCACGTCTTACATTTGCTAGACCGACTAGAGCCATCACAGATTGACATTTGCTTTCTCCATGATTAAAATATAATCATGGAGCATCTCATTTATACTAAGTGAACATAAAAAACTCATAAAACAACACATGTGTACAATATGCTACGAACCATCACACCAAGTCATATAGGAAACATAAATAATAAAAAAGAAATATTTGTAATAGAGGAAAACTGAAAAGAACATCACATCATAGATATTACTTGAATAACCTAAAAATATGTCATATAAGATGTCACAAGTACTATGAAAGAAAGAGTAAAGGAGAGATGAACATATGACTATCTTTGAGTTAAAAATGAACATGTACTACGCGAACATCAAATATATCTTATGCAATACAAAAACATAATACAAAAAGTAAATTATTAAAAATTAAAAACAATAATTAGTGTAAAAAATAGAAAATAAAAAAAAACTTAGAACATCATATGCCTACTACGTGTACAAGTGATGCGTACTGTGTCTATCAGTCTTTCCATCCACTGGACTGGAGCTGGAGCATATCGAGAGATAAAACAAGCAGGCAAACGCAAGCGCAGAACGTATTCTTGTCTGCACCTGCACGTCCAAGTTTGTATGATATGATTGTTACACCCAATGCCTAGAGAGAGGCCATTTGTCACGCACGCGCCCACCCTAGCTAGCTACGCACGCGCTTGTCACACACACACACACACGCACACACACCAGGCCATTTGTCACGCACGCGCGCCAGCTTGTCACGCATTGTCCTGCCTACAAGTGGTTAGTGAAATCCTAGCTCCTTTTTGCAGAGCGAAATGCTATACGAGGAACACTCGATTCTTATCTTCATCTACGACCATCCGTGGAGCCAACTTTTACTCAAGACTTAGGGCCTCTAAAAGTTAAAAAATATTGTACGTTATACATGATGAGATGAAAAAAAACACCTAGTGTGCCGAGTGAGGCACGTGATGCATTCACATCTTCCATCGTCTTGTCAAGCTCTGTAAATAAATAAGATTAACACGCTGAGCAGGGATGAGATATGATTGCAACGTCCTCATCCTCGTCATTATGGTTATAGAGATTATGTAAATCCATCGTCCATATTTCTAATTTCAATTCAATGAAATTGAAATACAAAAACTCGGTCCCGCAAAAAGTAAAAATAAATTAATATAGAAACTACTCTCTCTGTCAAAAAAAAATAATGCTATGAAAAGCGTGTGAGTTAAATTTTTTTTAACTTTGACTAGGCTTGTAGAAACTACGAATAATATTTATGTTTTTAAATAAATTTATTAAAAAACTAGGCTTAAAAATCTTTTCAATGATACTAATTAGAGTAACTTTACTAATTACTTAGCATAAATATTTATATATTTTAATATATAATTACTGATAGTTTGAGAACATTGACTTCTTAAGAAACGAGATTTATATTTATTTTTGGGACGAAGAGAGTAACTAGCAACCAAGCTTATGGCCCTGGAGCAGTGGACCTCGTCGGCAGGGGAAGGGGCGATCGGCGCGACGGCGCAGCTGCTGGATAGTACGTGAGCGTGACTGGCACGTTGCCTGCCTATTGGATGGCCAGCGCGGCGCCCTTCGGGATGCACGTGATCAAACTAATTTGGTAACTAATTTAACTAAACTCATTAGGCAGTGTGTGTCGACGGTGATCCGGCGTCAAGCGTCATGGCAAAGTTAACTGCGGTGGCAGGCATTGCGGACAATGTAGACACGCGCTTCTATTGACCGAGGGGATGCGAGACGATCGAGTGCGGCAGGCAGGCGGGGAGCTGAGGTTGTGTCGACGGCCTGCAAGCGTACGAACGAGGATGAAAACGTGGGAGAGGAAGGAGCTCGGCGGGATATAGTGGCAGATCTCGAGGCCATGCTTATCGGCGTCGAGCTCAACGTTAAGGTCTACAACGCTGAGTTTGGCATCAAGATACATGGTTCAGCGTCAAGTAGTCCAATATCTCCAACTTAGACGTGGCGTCGAGCCGTGTACCTCAATATCATAGACCATGACGCGACCCCTAGTGTGTAATACAGCCAGTACTATAAATGTGATTTTTTTCCCAAGAAAATGTTAAAAATAAAAAATTGTGAGGCACATGCCCGGATGCCCCTCGAGCAAGAGGTACCACTATCATTTTGGCCGGATGCCCGGCGGCTTGGATACCTACTAAATATAAACAAATGTACGTGCAAGTATAAGCTCTAGGCAGTGCTGCCTGTGTGGCTGTGTGTTGTGCTGTATTCAAAAGTCAAGGGATGTGTGTGTGTGAGCATCTTACCGTCTTATAATCAGATTCATTGATCCGCAGAGCAGCAGCAGAGCGGGGTACGCTAAATTGTGTCAACAATTTCATTCTGAGTAGTAGGAGTAATTCCCCTCAATTAAGATTTTTTTTTGTTACGAAAGATCACTGATCAAGCTTTGTAGCTAGGCAGCTAGCTAGATACCCCCATCCTTTTTAAATTGCAGTTCTTTTGACTTTTGAATAGCTATTTCATGTCGATCATTCAACTAATTTGCGCACGTACTACATTATTCATCTCGTAGGTCGGTCGCCGTCGACGACGACGCTTTTGGATTCGGTGACGCAGTTCTGGAGCGAATGGGGGCTCCGGATCTCTGTTCTTGTCAGCTTAGCGGCGTACGTCCTCCTCGGCCTCCTGTCCGGGGCACGGCGGCGCTCAGCATCCGGCAGCCTTTCGTCGATGGCCGTCCAGTGGGCGCTGGGGCCTATCCTCTGGACTCTGTACCAGTTCGTCGAGATCTCCACGACGAGCGCCCTCGGGAACCTGTCCCTCTGCGGCGCCTACGCCGGCGTGTCGGGGGAGCAGGAGCAGCAGCAGCAGCTGAGAGCGTTCTGGGCGCCGTTCCTCCTCCAGCTCGGCGGCCCGGACAACATGACGGCTTACGCTCTGGAGGACAGCATGCTCTCCATGCGCAAAACGGTTGAGATGGCGCTGCAGGTTCTCGGAGTCATGCATACCATCTGGAACTACATATACCGCGGCCACAGCAGCCGGCTCCTGTTCGCAGCGTCGGCCATCGTGTTCGTCGAGGGAGCCGCCAGGTACGTGGAGAGCGCATGTGCGCTACGGCGAGCCAACTTGGACAACATGCAGGAGAAGGAGCAGGGCGACGCATCAGGCATCAAGAAGCCTGCGGCGGAGCCAGCAGGGTCATCGTCTTCAGCAGCGGCCTGCAGCAGTTTCAGCTCCAGTGCGGCCGCTGTGGAATCCACGATCAGCACGTACCAAGGACGGAATCTTGACGACGGCGAAGCGCTGCTCCTTGCCCAGGATCTGTTCCACGTCTGGCGTTGTTTCCTGGTGGATTCTTCCGTTGACCGACGGTCACCCTGGCAGCGTGCCAGCGAGAAGCTACTCTCGCTGCGGCGGGGGAGCATGTGCAAGGTGGTGGAGATGGAGCTCTCCCTCATGTACGAGGTTCTCTACACCAAGGCGACCGTGTCACACACACCTGGCCAGGCTACCTCATCCGCTTCATGTCGCCTGTCTGCAGCGCTGCCGCCGCTTCGCTCTTCTGGCTCCATCGAGATCATGGTAGCGAGGATGGCCGCCGCCGCCACCGGGTCGGGATGGCATCCGCATCCTTTGTCGGGATCACCTACCTCCTGCTGGGCACCGCCTTCGCCCTAGACGTGGTGTGGCTGCTGAGGGCGCTCGGGTCCACCTGGACGTACGCCTTCCTCAAGAAGACGCACAGGCTGGCGCGGCGGCGGCGCACTTGGTCTTGGTTTCTCCACCAGGCTCTGTGCGCTGGGAGGTGGCGCCGGCTCCACCACACCGTCGTCTACCTGGACCCGCTGCGGCTAGCGTTCGGCATCGATCCCGTGGCTTACAGGAGGTGGTCGGGCACCATCGGGCGTTACAACCTGCTGCACGAATGCACCGTTCCTCGTCGCCCGCTGCGCCGGTGGCTGGCCACCAAGCTTGGACTGCAGGAGCAAAAAGTATCTGTCCGAGCTACCTCGAGGCGTCAAGCGGCTGCTGTTCGAGCGGGTGCAGAGGATACTGCCGACTGATGCTAACCCGCCGGCTAGTCCTGACGGTGCCTACAACATGACGGTCATCAGGACATGCTGGGGCAAAGAGGCCCTCTGGAGGGGTCGGAAGCTATTCCAGGGGAGCGGGAATGAACCGCCCAAGCTGGGCCGTGAGTTCGAGGAGGACGTCCTCGTGTGGCATATCGCCACCTGCATCTTCCTCTCGCGCGCCATGGTCAGCAAGGTGGCAAATTCATCCAAGCACGCGGCGGCGATCGAGGTGATGTCGGAGTACCTCATGTTCCTCGTCGCCGAACGCCGGCAGATGCTTCCTGGCCTCCAACTCCACAGCCTGCTGGATGAAACCCGAAGAGCCTTGGATGTGCTGTGGAGGGAAGGTGGTAAGGGAAACACACACAAGTTCATCACCTTCCTGCGAAGGCAGAGGACGATCCGCGACACACCGAAATGGGCTAAGGACGCAGGCGAGCGGCTCGTCTCGGACGCAGCAGCGATTGCTATCGCGCTAACAAGAGGCAGCCGGCATCAGCGGCAGATGGTGCCGATGCTGGACCTCATCTTCAACGTGTGGGTGGATAAGCTGCTGTACGCGAGCATCAGGTGCAGCAGGGAGTCCCATGCCAAGCAGCTCAGCCGTGGCGGCGAACTCACAACCGTGCTGTGGATTGTTGTCCAACATGCTGGCCTATTCCAAATTGGGGCAGAGGTGCCTTCGGACGCAAAGAAGCAGCGCCAGGAAATGAAGTCTGATAAAAAGAAGAAGAAGCAGGAGGCAGTGGAAAAGGAGGAAGAGGAAAAGAAGAAGAAGAAGGAGGAGGCCGAACCTGCGTATCCGTATCCATATCCATATCCGTCACCGTCATATCCACATCCATGTCCGTATCCATATCCGTCACATCCTTCATATCCACATCCCCCGGAGCCTTCAATAGAAGATGAACAACCTGTAATGCTGAAGCCAAAGATGCCTCCAACCGAAGGAAAACCTGAAGAAGCCCCAGTGTCTGAGATTCCCATACCAGACGATGAAGAGGATCCGGAGGATGCCATAGACTACAAGACGCCGGTAGAGTATATTACACTCTATTAATTAATGCGTTGGAACTTGAATAATGAGAGCCTGTGTGAGCCATTAATGCATACTAGTATAATATCCGTGCTTACGCTGCGCTTGTATATAGGGTGTAAAAAAATCAATTTATCTTTGCATAGTTTAATTTTTACACAATTGTATTTGAGCTGTTTTTTTTTTGCGATTATATTTGAGCTGTTCTATGGAATGTATTTAAACATGTTGTTTCCTATTTTTTCCTCTCTCTTGCATATTTCATAAAAACAACCAATTTATCTAGGGAATGTATTTGAACACGTGGTTTCCTATTCCTTTCCTCTCTTGCGTTGTTCTAATTCGCTGCAAGTTGTTGACATGGCCTTGTTTATTTACTTTTATATATGATGTTGTATATAGGTGCCTGATCCAGCTATGGGTGCCGTGACTCGGTGTCACTCCCGTGTATTTCCACACCCCCTCCCGATTTTTTTTTTTGAATTCCGGACATCTTGGGAGGTAACGAAGCCATCTCTCAAAATTCCTATCTAGAATGCCAATCATCTAAATAATGTCCCGCTTTTCTCCAAATCAACACTCCTGGTCCTACCACGATGAGGCCAGTAGAGTCTGATTGGAGCAAATTTCAATTTGACATTGGTTCCATTTACCTCCTCAAAATGAGAATCACGATCTAACCCATGTCAGTCACGAACAAATCTACACCCCTAGAGAAATTCGAGAAGCTTGCCAAAGATTGCGGAAAATCAGAAGGCCAGGAACGAAAGGGAGACGCGGAGACGACACGCTTTGTGCTCACTGCCGGTCGATGATGAGCATCGAGAGGTGGGATAGAGCCCTGACCTCCCGTTAAAGATTGCGCAGAGGTAACACTCACCTTCGGGTGCGAGACGTTGAACTTCTGCCAAAGAGCCATGCTCACGACGGTATCCTCCTTGGTGGTCGCCGCCGCCTGAGTAAGATGTACCGGGGAGGGCCGGCGAGGCAAGTTCGGCCAGCCGCCCGCAAGGGACACCCGCGTCGCCGCCCGGTCGCCCTCTCCTGTCGTAACCGCAATCCTACCCTCTCCGGTCGCCCTCTCCGGTCGCCCTGCCGCCTGAGTAAGATGTAACGCTGAAATTATTGCCCTCATCTTCAACGGAGCCGCTATGAAGAAGACAATTCCAACCTCTCTCTCCACCGTCACCGGAGAGGAGGAGGAGGTAAAACTCCACTACTAAAAGTTTTGACATGGAAAAACTCTAACCAAATAACCGTAACGACTCAATCTCCTAGGAAAAAAACTTATTAAAAACAACCGGAGAAGAGGAGGTAAAACTCCACTACAAAAAATTTTGACATGGAAAAACTCTAACCAAATAACCGTAACGATTCAATCTACTAGGAAAAAACTTATTAAAAATAATAGATTGTTGTTCCTTTTCATCTTTGGGATTCGGCAAGATGCAAGGGAGAAGGGAAGGGGCCAGTAGTGGAGGACGGCGAGGGGCGGCGGCGGCAGTACTAGGGCAGGAGCCGGCGCATGCCTTTGCGCGATACTTACTTTATGCCCATATATATTTAAGAAAAATATTTTCTTGCCTTATCTCTTCTTCTAAAGGTTAGTTGAAGGATTTGATGCAATCATGGAAAGTACTTGACCTGCTTCGCGGTGATGAAAGCGAGCAAAAAGCGGAGGGCTGTACTAATTGAACAGTCCCCGTTTAGTACAAATTCTTGGGTGGTTCCCAAAGTTGTTTTGCAGCTTCCTCCACCACGTGGATCCAATCCTCATGTGGAAAATGCGCTGAGAGATACTGCCGGCGCAAGCTGAAGATAAAAATAGGCAGCAAAGTAACTGTTGAAGAATATAATCTTCTACATTTATATCTAGGAAATGTATGTCATAGAAACCAACCCTTTCAGACAAACCGCGCAAACCAAGTACGAGGAAAGATGAAAAGGGGATTTGTAAAAGTTTAATTTTACACTTAACCATTCGCTTCTAATCACATTTTTACAAATCTCCTTTCCACCTCTCCCCCGCAGTTGGTTTGCATTTAGAGGTTGGTTTCCATAGCATATGTTCCCTTATATCTAAACATCTATCTTATCAGATAATGCAAAGTCTATTATACTTCCTCTATTCTAAATTATAAGTTGTTTAATTTTTTTTAAGTACGTGTATTTCGCTATGTATCTAGACATAAATATGAACGATTTATAGTTTGGAATGGAGCGAGTATTCTTTAAAAGTTACGAGCAGGAAATATAGGGGTCCTCATAGAAATACAAATGTCTTTGTGTTCTTTTTACATTTCGCCTATCTTTATTAGGACTTGTTTGTTTGAGCTTAATGTTGATCCGGAGTGTCTTGAGGCCTTCTGTCGAACCGGTGCAAGCCTCTTTTTTTTTAAAAAAATTTTTTTAGGGGAAGTGCAAGCCTAACTATGCATTATGTTTTGTTTTACGAACTGTTGGAGAGATTTTGGTACCATACAGAATAGCAGCAGGCCGGCCTCAGCTTGATCATCAACTAAGCCCAAATGGCCCATAGATATAAGAGCCCCATTCACTAACTTTGTTACTGTCAGCCTGTCTGTGGATTAATCGCACTGCTGTTACTGTCAGTGGGTTGTTGGTGCTTTGCCAGGCACTTTTCTCACCTGATCGATCTCTTCCTTTCCTGTCGATTCCATGCATCGGTTTCCTTTCCTTTTTCTGTTATATATATAATATAATCTTCTTCATGCACTAAGTGTGACTGTGAGTGTTGCTGCACCAAACTAAACGCTGCTTTCTTTCAGCGTCTGCAAATCGCAGGCCGCCCTATATGCATGAGGGTGATTATTCAGAGCAGCTGTTGGGTTGCACTTGCAGTTGCACTGATGAACACGGCTTCTTCACATCATCTATCTATCCACTCGAAAAAGGACCAAAGCTAGGTTAGGTGCAATGCCTTATCAGCACCAGCCAAGTGCCAAGTCATTGCCGACCTTGAGTTTCTGAGTTGCCATTGCATTGCATTTGTTGGGTTAGATGATTGGATCCATCAAACACCACCACTCCAGCTGGCTCTTCTTCTGCTTAATGAAATACATGCCGTTGCATGTTCTCAAAAAAAACCACTACTCCAAAGCTGATCCCTCTTCTTGCTTATAAAGAGGCTAGTGTGCGGATGCTTATCCAAGAGAGGAAAGAGGTCAGGGAGAAAGACTGGATTGGAAAGGATGTTAGGCTTACCACCAAACAACCTGTTATACTCCTATATATACATGTGAAAGGGAAACACCTATTCTTGGTTGGTTCCTTTCACCTTCCCTTTGTCTGGGTTAGCTTGGACTCCCACGATCCCAAATGTTGACAGTTGTAGCTCGGATTTACAGGAAAGATATGTATATAAAATCATCCCCCCGACCCCCCCCCCCCCCCCCCCTGTGACTGTGACGACCCAGTCAAATTGGACATTATCGCAAAAACGAAATTCTCCTAATAACAATAAAATAAACAATGATGACGGAGGCACTCATCCATCTGCCCGTCCACATCAACGGATCGCCGTCGTTCGTCTCGTCTAGTTGGTGGCGAACTGACGAAACCGATCTGAAACGACGCAGTACGCCTGGCTGCAAAGCCATGCCTCGTCAGAAATTCAGAACAGAAGAGAAGCGTCTGCGAAGCTGCATGCCCGGGCGCTCTTGCATCAGGCCTTATTTAGATTGAGCCCAAATTGCAAAAAAACTAACTTTTGGAATTTAGAATCTAAACGGCCTGGTTGAAAAAATTTTCGACCAAAATGCTGCAAAATTCAGCCTGGCCCAATCAGTGCCTCGGGCGACGTGCTGGACCCGATATACCCTCACCCCTGAACCCTATCCATTCCCCAACCCGCCAAACCCTAGCGGTCTCCCTGGCCGCCGCTCTCGGTCTCCCGCGCCGCCGCTTAGTCGTCCACCAGATCCACCTTGCGGGAGTCCAGAACCACGTTGCCTTGGTCCACATCGGGCGTCCCCAAGCACTCTCATCGGCCATGGAGGCGTACCACGGCGACGTCAATGAAGACGTCGACTTCGACGCCGGCTCCTTCCCCAACGGATCCAGCGACCAAACCAGGGACTTCATGTCCCAGCCACCGATGTTTTTCGGATCTGTATCGTACACCGGCTTCGGCCACAACTCCGGCGACGGCTTTGACAACTCCTCCGGCTACGGCTTCGGCAACGACTCCGGCGATGCCTTCGCCAACACCTCCGTATTCAACTTCGGTAGCAACGCGGCCTCCGCAAGCACTCTCGGGTTGGGTTCGCTCGACCTCAACGCCGGCTAGGCATGGCCTGGCATGACTTGGTACCAGGAGATCCTGCAGTCCCCGGCTGAAGACGGCGGCAGGGGCAGCAATCGCGGCCCCCCTCCCGTGCGCGTACCTTCTATAACACCCTAATTTTTTTTGCATATTTTTAATATAGCCAAAAATATTTTAATTTGCATTTTTGGTGAGCAATTAATTTTGGTAAAATAAATATTTTAATGAAAATAAACAGATATCATGGTAGAAACTTGCTTGAGCATTCATGCTGGTGTATATTTTCTTGTGTGGTGGTTGAATTTGATTTTGGATTTCAAAATTCATTTGAATTTGCTTTTAAAAATGATTCAACTAAATGAAAAATCATTTTCTTTTCTCTCCCTTTTCTATTCTTGTTATTTGGCCCGGCCACTTAAGCAGCCCGAGCCGGCCTGCCTTTTCCCGCCTCCGCTCCGGCCCGCTCTTCTTTGCGTGGCCCAGCATGAAGCCGCTGCCGCGCTGGCCCATTTCGTCTTCTGGCCAGCAGCGGAGCCCGAAGCCGCGTCCTCCTTCTTGGGCCGCCAGGAGAAGCCCATCAAGACGCGTCGGTCGACCGCCGTCCGCGTCCTCCTCTCCTCTCTGGCTGACAAGTGGGGACTACCCCGTCTTCGTCCACCTCCGGCTCGTCCCCGACCGGGACACCGAGTCGAAGCACGACTCCGACCCGCGCCACCTGTGCCATCCACGCCAGGCCGCACCCTCGCTCTCAGGGCTATATAAGCATTTAACTCGTGTCCGTGAACCCACCTAAAACCCTATCGGCTGACGCCCTCGCTTCGAGTCGCCGCAACCGCCGAAACCCTAGCCGCCATTGCCGCCGTTCCGCCGAAGCTTGCAATTGGCCGCAACCGATGGATCATCTTCGCCATTAACTAGCTGGCAAGCCTCGCCTTGACCTCTTGAGCATCTTGATGTTTTCCTTTTGGTTCAATTTGATCTAAACCAAGTCGCCATCGTTCGCAGGGCAGCGTCGTCCACCACGCTGAGCCTTCCGCATTCCCCGCTTCACCTCGACCGTCATCTTCTTGCTAGGTGAGTGCGGCGTGGGCTCCTCTCTCGAACTGTACCAGTCGCGTCCGATTTGGTGGCCGGAATCGGCCGGTTCACTTTCTCCGGCAAGTTTTCTCGTCGCCGGCGATGGCAGCCGCCGCATCGGTCGTCTTCCCTGGCGAGGCTGACTACTCAGATCAATCTGGACCGTCGATCTCAGATCCAACGGGTCTGGTTCGCCCGTAACCCTTCGGCCGGCAGCTTTGCCAAAAACCCCCTGCCTTTATGCTTAATCTGTTAAGAGCCCTTGGCGCTTTCGTCAGAATACATTTTCTCCACTGGAAAGCGTATTTTCTGTTTAACAGATCCATAATATGATTTGTCCACTGGAAAGCGTATTTTCCTTTTAGACAGAGCCAGAATACGTTTCCTTCACTGTAAAAACGTATTTCCTCTTTATAGTTTCAAAATACGTTTTCTCTATTTATAGTTTTGCCATTATTTTTAAAAGCTTATAACTTTCACGTTTTAACTTCGATTGGATCCGTTCAAATTCCTTAGATTCATAATTTTATAATCTACGCAGTGATGCCACTGTTGGGATATTTTGGAGACTTTATATTTTTAGTTTATATTTGATGTATTTATTTGTCTATAGGAAATCTTCGAAAATTCATAGCTTCGCCGTTATAACTCTGTTTTTGGTGAACTTGACGTCTGTGTGACCATAGCAGTGTGTAGAATAGTTTTATAAACTTTCTATTCTGTTTTGATAAGATTGATGTATTGTTTCTATAATAACTCCTTGTTTGCTTCGTGTATGTATGTCTGAATGGATTGCTTGGTGTTGGTTGTTAATGTCGAGTTCAGATGGTGAGGGTTTTGCTGAGCAAGGCTACTTTGAGGATCAGCAGGACTAGCAAGACTTTGTGAATCAATGCAAGTATAGCATGGATCTTCCTTGTTACCTATTCACTATAAATAACAATTCATATGCATGTGTCTGTTTGATGACCTAGAGATTATAACTAGCTTTGATATCCTGATTCCTTGAACCTTTTGGGTTGCATTGGGTAGTTATGATGCTAGTGCTCTAATGGTCATGATCTTATAACTTGATGTGTGTTATGCTATCAACGAAAACGATGACTTTTAACAAACTTGAACTCTTGTCTGTAAGTGATTTATCATGGAATATCCATATAGCTACGAGGGCTATATGGCTCTGGCTCTAGTCACTTGTAGGCCCTTTTTTAGCTGGTTAGTAGCCTAAAAGTTGGGTCTAGGATAGCCTCTGTCCTTATAAGTATAGCCGGGAAGGTTTGTGCCATGTCGTTATTGCTACACATTTGTTAATGTTATCTTGATCATGAGTATATGGGAATTTCACTACCTTGATGCTATGCTCCAATATGATTAACTATAAAAGCTAAATGCAGTCAAACAGAGTCAGCTTTATTGAGCCTCATTAACCTATGTTATGCTTGTTGAGTACGGTTGTGTACTTATGCTTGCTTTACTTTTAATTTTAGAAAATCCTGGATGGGTAACAGATGAAGGTTGGAATGAAAGCTATCGTAATGAGTACTAGGTTTGGTGTTCACCAGTCGACGTGCCCCTGTGTGGAGCTTTCGTAATAAAGTTAAATTAGTTATTTATTCTATGTGCAAGACTCTGTAATAAATATTGGTTCGTTATGTAATAAACAGGGTGAAGATACTCTTTGCAATTTGTCATCCTATATGTACGACTGTTCCTGGGTGCATATAAGGCTATTTACACATTCCATTTTTATCCTTGAAAATGGAGTGTGACAAGTTGATATCAAAACTGTGTTGACTGTAGGACGCAAGCCTAGATAGAATGGTCGTTCTTAGTCTCCTTTGCTTCATCAGTTTCATGCTTCTTAACTTTAACCTTGTTTACTCAATTTTTTTATGCTCTTATACTTACTCTATTGTAAAATCTTAACTTCACTCTAACTTATGTCTAAATCTTGTAGATGCTTCCTTATACCCGTCGCATGACCGCTGCTGCGTATCATGCTCTGTTCAACCACATGGAGTCTAGGGAAGATGTTCCGCCATCACCAACTCCGGTGCCTACGTCACCTCAAGATGAAGAGGAAGAACCAATGGAGGCTGCTGAAGAAGAAGAGGAAGTGGCACCTCTGGGAGAGGAGCAGGAGGCCCTCGACATCAGCGATGGTGAGACGATGGAAGTAGCTCAAGGTGGTGGTCAATCCCCACCGCCGTGTGCGGGTGGTTTTGGTGGAGGAGGTAGACCGCAGGCTCCTATGGGATGGACTGTGAAGATCTCTCGCGTACCGGAGTGTCACACCAGATCGCATATACGACTCATGAAGCTTCTTCGTGATTACTATGCTGATTGGGACCCTGCTGTGCAGTACACTTATTTTCAACACACTCATCCGTTGAAAGGTACTTACTGGGAGACAAATGTGGCCATATGTTCTCCAGGGGTGATGCAGAATTCCTATGAGATAGAGATGATTTATGAGCATCCTGGTCCTTGTCCAACTCAAGAGGATGGTATAGAGGGTGCTGCTTTTACGGCATGGATTGCTCTCCGTGGACATCGCTTTGGAAATATGTGAGATGATGAGTTTTGCTATTTGCCTCGCGCTGACTACAGTATGGAGGATGGATGGGTTATGATGAATCTCCCCAAGATTTGCCACCTGAATCATGGAAATTGGCACACTTTGCTTGTGACATGATGCTCACGCATCAGCGCTTGGTAAGCACGGTGGACCAGCAGGCGCAGAAGCTTAAAGAGCAGCAAGAAGAAATTGATAGGCTCAGGACTATGACTGGACAACCAAAGATCTATGAACGACTAAACCACAAGCTTTGACCTTAGCTTAAAAACCCTTATGTAATAGGCACATTATTAGTATCGTGAGTCAAGTTTAGTCGTGTCATTCTAGTGATTGTGAACTTTGAGTGCTTAATGATTTATGATTATGTAATATGGATGATTTAGATTTTTGTGTAAGTGCTGGAACTTGGTAGGCTTGTCCGCAAGTTTCTTAGTTAAGGATATTAAGGTTAAAGTTTGAATAAATTAAGTTTGGGTTGGTTTATCCTGTCTCTACCCTGGCTGTTTTCTGAGCAGCCTGTGATATTTTGGTTATATCTCAAAATTGGTTTGTCCAATGCTTATAAGATTTTTCTGGGTAAAACTAGACTGCTTTATATATCAACTCCCACAAGAATCATGTCTATATCAGTTCTGAGTTGGAAGTTATATCTATCGCAATCTGATGTACAGTGTTGTCTGGAATTTCTAATTAGTTTCAGTTGTTGGATTAATTTGACAGTTTAGATTTCAGAATCTAGTAATATGATCTAAACAAAAGTTGTAGAGAATTTCTTAGCCTTTCAACCATGTATAGAATGTCTCCTTTTTATACCCAAATATCGAGCTATGATAGTTTTTCTATATTGCTGAAATTGAAGCTCGCACAGAAATTTTCAGTTTTTCAATCCTTATCATTATATAAGTGATTTGTATCCTGAATATCTCTAAGCTTTGATTTTGTTGGAATACAGATGTCTTCTTGGGGTGGAAGAGGTAACCGTGCTAGAGGCCGTGGTGATGGACATGTTACTAATGAGGAAATGAGGGAGGCACAGATGCAGATGATGCAGGCCATGACCCAGTTTGTGCAGACCATGGAAGCTGGAGGGCTACCACATGCTCAACCATCAAGGGATAAACGCAGGGACTTTATGCAAGGTCATCCCCCTATGTGTACTCATACTACTAATCCTCTGGATGCTGAAGATTGGTTGCGTGCTGTGGAGAAGCAGTTGAATCTTGCACAGTGCAATGATGCTGAGAAAGTGATGTATGCTTTCGGGCAACTTCAGGGTGTTGCTCAAACCTGGTAGTAGTCATACCAAGTTGCACATCCTAACAATGCTCCTTCTATTACCTGGGAGTGGTTCAAAGAGGATTTCTTGGCTCGCCAAATTCCGGAAGGTCTAAAAGAACAGAAGGCAGAGGAGTTTAGGAATCTCAAGATGGGCTCTATGACTATGAGTGAGTATCATGCTAAGTCGAGGAGTTGGCACGCTACTCTCCACATTAAGTTATAAGGGACGTTGACAAGCAGCGTCATTTCCTCAAGGGCATTTACTATGAACTCAGGTTGCAGTTGAAGGGTAACAAGTATGATACCTTTGAAGAATTGGTGAATAGTGCTATCGTGCTGGATAATGAACGTCTGTCACAGGACAAGAAGAGGAAGATGAATGGACAGGGCTTTGGAAACAATTCTCATTTCCGTTCTAACTTCCACCAAGGTTTCAAGCAGAAGTATCAAAGATCAGTCAATCGGTGGAATCATGGTCAGAACCAGTAGAACTGGAAGGGGAATCAGCGTCTGCAGCAGCAATTTGGAAATCAAATTCCACGCCTTACTACGCCTAACAACACGCCTCTTAAGAGTAGTCCCAATACTCCTCAGTTGTGTTATCGTTGTGGGGAACCTGGGCACTATGCTAATCACTGCCCCCAGAAACCAAACCAACACACACCTCAGAAGCAGAATGGTAATTAGAAGTCCTATGCTAATCATGGAAGGGTGAACCATGTGTCCACTGAGACAGATTAGGAAGCATCAGAAGTTATGCTGGGTACGTTCAACATCAACTCTATCTCTGCTACTGTAATTTTTGATTCGGGAGCTTCGCATTCCTTTGTCTCGTAAGCATTTGTTAGAAGTCATAGCATACTAGTTGTAGCCATGAAGAACCAAATGGTAGTAAACTCATCGGGGGGGTGCTATACTAGCTTCTTACTACTGTCCCTTATCTAAGCTTCACTTAAGGGGGGTAGACTTTTCAGCTAATCCTGTTGTGCTGAATGCATCTGGTATCGATTTAATTCTGGGATTGGATTGGATGGAAGCTCACCAAGCTATGATAAAGTATAAAGAGAGGGTTGTGGATCTGACTACATCAAAAGGAGATTGAATCAGTGTTGATGTCAGAGTGCAAGCGCCACCTACAGCTACACTGAATCAGCTTGATGACAATGCAGATCCTCAGCAGCAGGTGGTGGAGAAATTCCCAGATGTGTTCCCTAATGAATTGCTAGGTATGCCACCTGATCGCGACATTGAATTTATTATTGAGTTATTACCTGGCACTGCACCCATAGCTAAGCGTCCATATAGAATGGGGGTTAATGAATTAGAAGAACTTAAGAAACCGTTAAAGAAATTAGAAGAGAAAGGGTTCATTCGTCCTAGTGCATCACCTTGGGGTTCTCCTGTGATTTTTGTGGATAAGAAGGATGAAACTCAGCAAATGTGTGTTGACTATCGCTCTCTTAATGAGGTTACCATCAAGAACAAGTACCCTTTGCCCAAGATTGATGACTTGTTTGATCAGTTGAGAGGAGCTTGTGTGTTTTCCAAGATTGACCTATGTTCTGGATATCATCAGTTGAAGATTCAAAGTTTAGATATACCAAAGATGACATTCACTACCAGGTACGAGTTGTATGAGTATACAGTTATGTCCTTTGGGTTGCCCAATGCACCTGTCTACTTCATGTACATGATGAACAAGGTGTTTATGGAGTACCTGGATAAGTTTGTGGTGGTTTTCATTGACGATATCTTGGTATTCTCAAGGAACAAGGAAGAACATGCAGAGCATTTGAGGTTAGTCTTGCAGAAGCTTAGAGAGCACAAACTTTATGCTAAGAAGAGCAAATGTGAATTTTGGTTGGATGAAGTCTCCTTCTTTGGCCATGTTGTTTCTAATGGTGGGATAGCAGTTGATCCAAGCAAGGTGAAAGATGTGTTGGATTGGAAGCCACCTACCGATGTCAGTGAGATTCGTAGCTTTCTTGGGTTGGCTGGTTATTATAGGAGATTCATTGAAGGATTCTCGAAGATTGCGAAGCCATTGACAGCATTACTAGAGAAGAACACCAAGTTTGTGTGGTCCGACAAGTGTCAAGTTAGTTTTGAAGAATTTAAGAAGAGGTTGACAACCGCTCCAGTGTTGGTACTGCCAGACCTAAGCAAGAAGTTCTCTATCTATTGTGATGCATCTCGTTTAAGATTGGGATGTGTTCTTATGCAAGAAGGTAGAGTTGTTGCTTATGCTTCGAGGCAGTTGAGGAAACATGAGCTTAATTATCCTACCTATGACCTAGAATTGCAGCTGTGGTTCATGCTTTGAAGATTTGGCAACACTATCTGATTGGGCACAAGACGAATATCTTCACTGACCACAAGAGTTTAAAGTACATCTTCACTCAGTCTGACTTGAACATGAGACAACGTCATTGGTTGGAACCGTTAAATGATTATGATTTTGATATGTATTACCATCCTGGGAAGGCAAATGTCATGGCCGATGCACTTAGTAGAAAGAAGCATGTTAAAGGGCTTTGGGCGACACCTGAATCTGATCTGTTGTGTGCAGAGTTTGCTCATTTGAACCTTACTCTTATTACTAATGCCATGGAGATAGAGGTGACACCAACCTTAGAAGAAGAGATTCACAAGGGTCAGTTGGATGACGGGGATCTAAAGTATATAGTGAAGAAGTTAGCAGAAGGGAAAGCACCCAGTTTCCGCATTGATGAAGAGGGTACCTTGTGGTATGGAAACAGGATATGTGTTCCAGAGGTCAAAGCTCTTCATCAGACAATTCTATGTGAGGCACATAAGTCAGCTTATTCTATTCATCCAGGAAGTACTAAGATGTACATGGATCTTAAGGAAAAGTATTGGTTGATTGGTTTGAAGAGGGATGTGGCAGAGTACGTTGCTTTATATGATACTTGTCAACATGTGAAAGCTGAACATCAGAGGCCAGCTGGTTTATTGCAACCGATGAAGATACCTGAATGGAAGTGGGAAGAGGTCGGTATAGTTTACCTCGTACTAAGAGGGGCTATGATTCTATCTGGGTAATAATTGATCGATTGACTAAGGTAGCTCACTTTTTGCCGGTGAAGACCACCTATACTGGACCTCAGTTGGCTATGCTGTACATGGAAAGAATCGTGTGTTTGCATGGTGTTCCAAAGAAGATCGTGTTTGATAGAGGTACTCAATTCACATCTCATTTTTGGAAAGCAGTGCATAGTTCTTTGGGAATAAAGTTGAACTTTAGCACATCATATCACCCACAGACTGATGGTCAGACTGAGAGGCTTAATCAGATCTTAGAGGACATGTTGAGAGCCTGTGCATTGCAATATGGTACAAGTTGGGATAAGAATTTGTGTTATGCAGAGTTCTCATACAACAACAGTTATCAACAGAGTCTCAAGATGGCACCATTTGAAGCTCCGTATGGACGTAAGTGTAGGACACCATTGTTTTGGAATCAGACCAGGAAAAGTCAATTGTTTGGGATAGACATTCTGAGAACCGCAGAAGAACAGGTACGGGTGATTAGGGAGAACTTGAGGGTAGCACAATCTCGCCAGAAGAGTTCTGCAGATAACTAGAGGAGAGAATTGGCATTCAAGGAAGGTGATTATGTGTAATTAAAGGTGTCTCCTATGAGAAGTGTGAAGA
Organism: Bothriochloa decipiens; assembly: GCA_023333625.1. NCBI lineage: Eukaryota > Viridiplantae > Streptophyta > Magnoliopsida > Poales > Poaceae > Bothriochloa > Bothriochloa decipiens. The sequence continues at coordinate 38,658,986 of CM041645.1, forward strand.
GGTTTAACCAGAAAGGGAAACTTTCACCAAGGTATGTTGGCCCATTTAAAGTTTTAAAGAGATGTGGAGAAGTGGCTTATCAGTTGGAGTTGCCTGAGAGTTTAGCGGGTGTGCATGATGTGTTCCATGTGTCTCAACTTAGAAGTGTTTGTGCGTACCGGAGAAGGAGCACTTACCTTTGGATGAACTTACTGTAAAGGATGATCTCACATATGAAGAGTTTTCAGTAAAGATCTTAGATACAGCTGAAAAGGTTATCCGAAGCTGGGTTATTAAGATGTGCAAGGTGCAGTGGATTCGATATTCAGAGGCTAAGGCAACTTGGGAAACAGAGGATGCATTAAGGGCAGCTTATCCACAGTTGTTTGAGTAAGAAAAATCCAGTCTCGAGGACGAGATTTTCTTAAGGGGGTAGAATTGTAACACCCTAATTTTTTGCATATTTTTAGTATAGCCAAAAATATTTTAATTTGCATTTTTGGTGAGCAATTAATTTTGGCAAAATAAATGTTTCAATGAAAATAAAGAGATATCATGGTAGAAACTTGCTTGAGCATTCATGCTGGTGCATATTTTCTTGTGTGGTGATTGAATTTGATTTTGGATTTCAAAATCCATTTGAATTTTCTTTTGAAAATGATTCAAATAAATGAAAAATCATTTTCTTTTCCCTTCCTTTTCTATTCTTGTTATTTGGCCTGGCCACTTAAGTAGCCCGAGTCGGCCTGCCTTTCCCCGCCTCCGCTCCGGCCCGCTCTTCCTTCGCGTGGCCTAGCATGGAGCCGCTGCCGCGACGGCCCGTTTCGTCTTCTGGCCAGCAACGGAGCTCGAAGCCGCATCCGTGTTTCTTGGGTCGCCAGGCAAAGCCCATCAAGACGCATCGGTCGACTGCCGTTCGCGTCCTCCTCTCCTCTCTGGCTGACAAGTGGGGACCACCCCGTCTTCGTCCACCTCCGGCTCTTCCCCGACCGGGATACCGAGTCAAAGCCCGACTCCGACCCGCGCCACCCGTGCCATCCACGCTAGGCCGCACCCTCGCTCTCGGGGCGATATAAGCATTTAACTTGAGTCCGCGAACCCACCCAAAGCCCTAGCGGCCGACGCCCTTGCTTCGAGTTGCCGCAACCGCCGAAAGCCTAGCCGCCATTGGCGCCGTTCCATCGGAGCTTGCAATTGGCCGCAACTGATGAATCATCTTCGTCATTAACTAGCTGGCAAGCCTTGCCTTGACCTCCTGAGCATCTTGGTGTTTTCCTTTTGGTTCAATTTGATCTAAACCAAGTCGCCACCGTTCGCAGGGCACCACCATCTGCCACGCCGAGCCTCCCGCCGTCCCCGCTTCGCCTTGACCGTCATCTTCTTGCTAGGTAAGCGCGGCGTGAGCTCCTCTCTCGAACGGTACCAGTCGCATCTGATTTGGTGGCCGGAATCGTCCGGTTCACTTTCTCCGGTGAGTTTTCTCATCGCTGGCGATGGCAGCCGCCGTGTCGGTCGTCTTCCCCGGCGAGGCCGACTGCTTAGATCAATCTGGACCATTGATCTCAGATCCAACGGGTCTGGTTTTCCCGTAACCCTTCGGCCGGCAGCCTGCTTAATATGTTAAGAGCCCTTGACGCTTTCGTCAGAATACGTTTTCTCCACTGGAAAGCGTATTTTCTATTTCACAGATCCATAATACGCTTTGTCCACTGGAAAGCGTTTTTTCCCTTTAGACAGAGTCATAATACGTTTCCTTCACTGTAAAAACGTATTTCCTCTTTGCAGTTTCAAAATACGTTTTCTCTATTTACAGTTTTGCCATTATTTTCAAAAGCTTATAACCTTCATGTTTTAACTCCGATTGGATCCGTTCAAATTCCTTAGATTCATAATTTTGTAATCTACGCAGTGATGCCACTGTTGGGATATTTTGGAGACTTTATATTTTTAATTTATATTTGATGTATTTATTTGTCTATAGGAAATCTTCGAAAATTCATAACTTCGCCGTTATAACTCTGTTTTTGGTGAACTTGACATCTGTGTGACCGTAGCAGCATGTAGAATAGTTTTATAAACTTTCTATTCTATTTTGATGAGATTGATGTACTTTTCCTCTAATAACTCCTTGTTTGCTTCGTGTATGTATGTCCGAATGGATTGCTTGGTGTTGGTTGTTAATGTTGAGTTCAGACGGTGAGGGTTTTGCTGAGCAAGGCTACTTTAAGGATCAGCAGGACTAGCAAGACTTTGTGAATCAAGGCAAGTATAGCATGGATCTTCCTTGTTACTTATTCACTGTAAATAAAAATTCATATGCATGTGTCTGTTTGATGACCTAGAGATTATAACTAACTTTGATATCCTGATTCCTTGAACCTTTTGGGTTGCATTGGGTAGTTATGATGCTAGTGCTCTAATGGTCATGATCTTATAACTTGATGTGTGTTATGCTATCAACGAAAACGATGACTTTTAACAAACTTGAACTCTTGTCTGTAAGTGATTTATCATGGAATATCCGTATAGCTGCGAGGGCTATATGGCTCTGGCTCTAGTCACTTGTAGGCTCTTTTTTAGCTGGTTAGTGGCCTAAAAGTTGGGTCTAGGATAGCCTCTGTCCTTATAAGTATAGCCGGGAAGGTTTGTGCCATGTCGTTATTGCTACACATTTGTTAATGTTATCTTGATCATGAGTATATGGGAATTTCACTACCTTGATGCTATGCTCCAATATGATTAACTATAAAAGCTAAATGCAGTCAAACAGAGTCAGCTTTATTGAGCCTCATTAACCCATGTTATGCTTGTTGAGTACGGTTGTGTACTTACGCTTGCTTTACTTTTAATTTTAGAAAATCCCGGATGAGTAACAGATGAAGGTTGAAATGAAAGCTATCATGATGAGTACTAGGCTTGGTGTTCACCAGTCGGCGTGTCCCTGTGTGGAGCTTCCACAATAAAGTTAAATTAGTTATTTATTCTATGTGCAAGACTCTGTAATAAATATTGGTTCGTTATGTAATAAACAGGGTGAAGATACTCTTTGCAATTTGTCATCCTATATGTGCGACTGTTCCTGGGGTGCATATAAGGCTATTTATACATTCTATTTTTATCCTTGAAAATAGAGTGTGACACCTTCCCACGACGGCAAGGGCTCACTCGTCCTCCGACCTCCTCGCCGGGTCGGAGGAGGAAGTGTAAGACACCCTCCTCGTGGTGCATCTGCAAGCGCTGGTGCTGGCCGCGTGCCTCCCCTGGCTCCTAATGGTGGAGAGCCAGTCGGCTTGTCTGGTGGTTCAAGGAGGTCCGGTGCACGTCATAACCTACTCCAGCCCGCCGGCAACGATAATGTTCGTCCCACTGAAGTCCCAGTACAGAAAGATTCTTTCTCCGTGACTTCATTGAGAATGACATGCGATTGTTGTTTACTTGCTGGTACGTGCTTGTTGTTTACATGCCTGTTGTTTACTTGCTTCGTGATGCTGATGACGACGACGATGAACAGTGGGAGGAGGAGTTCTTCAGCATGTTCTTTGACGACACCGATGAAGAAACTGCAATCTTATATGGTATGTCTGAGTATGCCACACATATTGACAAGCACTACAATAGGAAAGACTATAGGGTTCCAAAGATGACTGGGCTGGACTGGGTAGAACAGAAACTAGCAGATGAAACCAGGTGTTACAACATGTTTAGAATGTCCCCAGCTATGTTCTATAGACTGCACAAGGTATTTACAGATGAGTATGGCCTAAGAGACACAAAAAAGTCCACCTCAATTGAGGCTTTAGGTATGTTTCTTTGGATACTAGGTGCTCCACAATCTGTTAGGCAAGCTGAGGACAGATTTGAGAGATCTCTAGGCACTGTCCACAACATATTCTATAGAGTGCTGCCCTATGTGCTTAAACTTGCGGATGAAATTATTAAACCTCGGGACCCAGAATTTAGAACAATGCATCCTAGGTTGAGAAACCGCAGGTTCTATCCTGAATATAAGAAGTGCGTAGGAGCCATAGATGGCAGTCACTTCCCTGTTGTCGTGCATCAAGATAATTTTGTGCAACACTTGTGTCGCAAGGGCATCACAACTCAGAATGTGATGGCTGCATGTGACTTTGACATGATCTTTACATTTATCCTTGCGGGTTGGCCGGGTTCTGCCCATGACACAAGAATGTTCGAGGATGCCATGACAACATGGAAGAATGATTTTCCTCACCCACCTGAAGGTACAAACCTAGGTGGTAGTATATTTCACTTTTATAATTGAAGCATTTAACAATTACAGGTACTTGGTTGTGTAGGGATGTTCTACTTGGTGGACGCCGGCTATCCAAACCGTCCCGGGTACCTTGCTCCGTACAAGGGAACGAAGTACCACATTCAAGACTTTCAAAACGCCGGAGAACCTCGAGGTGAACAGGAGATATTCAATTATGCACACTCATCTCTTAGAAATGTCATTGAGAGGGCCTTTGGCGTTTTGAAGATGAAGTGGCGCATCTTGTTGAACATCCCTTCCTATCCTCCTCAAACACAAACACACATTATTACTGCCTGTGTTGCTTTGCATAACTTCATAAGGTTATGTGGGGAATTAGATGAGGACTTCCAGCTTGTATATCATCATGTTAACTTTGTGCCGCTCGAAGCCTCCATTGATCAGCCAGAAACTATTCCTGCCCCTGATAGCGTCGACCGTGCACAGATGAATGCCTTTCGTGACAGCATTGCGCAATCGCTGTTTAATAGGTATTGACAGATGTGTGTGTTTGAGGACTTATCATTTTTTTGATTTCCGCATGGACTTGTAATAATGTTGCTTGAGGACTGTTATGTTTGAGGACTTGTGATTTGTTTGATTTCGGAATGGACTTGTAATAATGTTGAGGACTGTAATAATATTTGGGTACATGTATTGTAATATTTGAGGACTGTAATAATTTATTTCTATTGGAATAATACTTTTCTGTTAGAATAATATTTGAGGACTTGTAATAACTTGTGATTTGTTTGTGGCTGCATGGCGTGCATGCATTTTATATTGTTCAGCCATGGTTGTTTGTGGCTGCATGCATGGGCCTTGCATGCGACCTGCTGAGCGTGAAGGATTTGCCTGGCAGCATGCAGCCCTCCAAATACATTGAATAGAGACACTTGTGTCTTTAAGGCAATTAATGTTTTAGCATGACACTTATGAGTTGAAAACTTTTCTAGCACGTCAGAATTTATATCACTTTAGGCTGAAAAAATTTGGGTTGGTAAAACTTTCAATCTAAACAAGGCCTTAAGCGTCGTCGTCAGTGGAGACCAAGCCGCTGCAACGACGGGTGACAGAGCCACGCTGGCCCACTGGCCACTGCACCAGCGAACTGAGTTGAAAGCGGCGTCGCCGTGTCCGTCTCCGTCGTCGTCGTCTCTTTGCGCGGCACGCAGACACGCACCCACGCACACGGTGTCGACGACGACGACGGCAGCGTTTGAACGCTTCAAAGGCAGGCAGAGCCGCAGAGGCAGTTGGCCGCGCCTCCGGTCGTTGCTCAAAGCCATGTGTGTGCCCGCGTGCAGTGCAGCTCGCGGGGTCTCCATGTCCCCTGCTTATTCCTCGCTGAAGGCTTCAAAAGTTTCAGGAGAGTCAAGCTAAATTATAGGTAATTTGACAAATTGTGAATATGTTTAGTTGGACACCAAAATTCCCCTTATACAAAAAAATAATAAAGTAGAGGTTATATGCGCTTTAATCTTCGCAATCTCAATTCATTTTACACTAGACTGCTACGAAAGAGCTTATCAAGAGGTGGTATTAAAAAAAAAAAACAGAGGCAGTCGAATACAAACAAAGAGTTTATTCGGCGCCAGGTCTTTGTTAATCCAAGGTTAATAGTAGATGTGTCTCTTAAAATTGATGTGTATTTTAACTGCCTCTGTGAATTAAAGCGTTTGTTGCTTAGAATTATTTATTTTTCTACAAGTTTTAGTTGGTCATCAAATCATTGACACCAGTTTTACGGCTAAAATCTGCCTTGATTAGGTGGGACATCAAGAAACACATAGAAGTCATGCCATTTGTTCTTCTCTCTTAGAACAACTCATATGGTGTCACATGGAAATCATTTTAGAAAAGGCAAAGAAAAAATTGCAGTCACAAGGACGGCATATGCACACTAGCAACTAGGCGCACCCATGTGGCCATGTGTTGACAAATAAACCATTCAAAGCACTTGAACCTGTGCAAATCGCAATAGCTAGGGTTCATTCTACACTTTATATTCGTGAACAACTTACCAACTAGAATATCCTTTTAATTACCATGTCGATCTCCTAGACTTGAGGAACTATATAGCGTTCGCAACGGCGCAATAGTGGGGATAGGGTGTCAAGTGTCAATAGTACTAGCATCCAAAACATAGCGCACATTGGATCTTACGGGTGATATGTGTTACTTGTCATATTGCTATAGCACTTGTGAGACTAACATGTTGCTTTTAACTAAAGAAGTCCCCATTTTTGTTGGTTTAAAAACTTTCGTTATATCTTGTTGTTTTTCTGCATAAATTGATTATGCTCTAAAGTCTAAATTATGTTGAGGAGACTATTTTGAGTGGTTATTATGATGAGAAAAAGTCACGATACATCTTTTTTTTTTAAAAAAATAGCACTACATGCCAACCCACTACGCCAACGACAATCCACTTTTATTAGCGTGCCTCGACTTAAATCGCTTGAAAATAATATTCGCTTCTTTCATGCCTCTAGGACAACAGTTATAGTGAGGGTGCATTTTCGGCTACGGTGCGTCCTAAAACTTAACAAAGTGTCTATTCCAACACCCTAGCAATGGACAACGAATACGTAGAAACCACATCAATTAGCGTTAGGACATGCTATAATTACAGACGATGTCATTGTAAGCAGCTTGCCTCCATTCTTGTCCTCTCCCTATCTTTATATTCCTCTTTCACCACCTCATTCTTCATTCATACAAATAATTTGTTTCTTTTGGGGTGTCTGATTGGGGAGGTCACCACTTCATTCTTCATTCATGCATACAATTTGTTTCTTTTGGGTTGTCTGATGGGGGAGAGAGAGAGGAGGTGTACATTTCATGATGAGTAGGGGGCTTAAGCCCCCCACCCACCCACCCGTCCGTTGTGCTGAATTTAATCCGTTGTGCTGAATTTAATCCTCGAGTGCAAATCAAAAGGCTTGAAGCCTCTAGAGATGAGGAGATAATAGAAATATAGGAGACCATTCTAGTTGAAGGGGATTCATGAGGATGGCAACTGGGCCTTTGAGAATAAAGCTGAGTAAACATGAGCTATATTCTGGAACGAATTATTGCTTTCAATGAGATTTTACATAACGACGAACTTTCAATGGTATTTTGCGGATGCGTGATCTTTCAATGTTATGGAACCAATTTTCCTGTCAAATTATGACCTAGACAAGATTGATTACACGATGAATTATAGTAATCAAAACACGTGATTACCGATACTACCATGATTCATTGACCCAAAAACTTTGATTATTCTACTTCTAATTTATTGTGAGGGAAAAACATTTTTCAGGACAATAAGTTTAAGGGAACAGGACAATCTCAATACATAATCTAGATTATAATAATTCGGTGGTGTTAACATACAAAGTGGTCGGTCGCTTTGTACATTCCCATCGTCTCTTAAACAACGCGTGAGAGATATATGCCCAAACCGCGTAACATTTTTAATTTCATTCTCGCTTTCCATTTCAATTCCTTGCTTGTGGTCTTGGCATGGTTGCCCGGTCAATGCAACTCCAACACCAGCTGAATCCCTACCTCTTCCTCTTCCTCCATCTCCACAGCAGAACCAGAACCAGAACCAGGCCAAGTCGTCGTCTCCTCTTCCACCACCACGCTCTCGCCTCTCTCTTTTCCCCCTCCCGCCAGGCCGCCGATACTCCACCCTCCCGCTCCGCAGATCCCGGCTACTCCGAGTATTATTTCTCCGGCCCGCCGTCGCCGGCGCCCCGCCCCGCCGTGCCATTTCATCCAGGTAATTAATCCATCAATTCCCGAGCTTCCGTGTCGTCTTACTGTACAGTCTCATTCCGTCGGCCGTGCCGCCGCCAACGATTGATCGATTCGTCGGGGAAAAGGACCGTCTTTTCTTCTGCCAACCAATCCTTGTGTGCGATTCGAATTTCGCCAGTTCGGCGGATCAATTCGGCGGATGCTCACCGCGTCTTGTCAATTTGCAGGTCTTCTTGATCCGTGATCTCGCCGGCGTCGTCGGACCCGTGCTCAGTTGCCATCCGGCGCTATTTGCCTGCTGATCCGGCGGCGCGGGGCTGCTGATCCGGCGGCGAATTTGATGAATTCGCGCCGGTCGAAGTCGGTCAAGCTGGTGTCGGAGCGCGCCAACCGGGCCCTGGAGGTGGACATCCCGGAGGAAGGCGAGGACGCGCGGATGAGCTCGTCCGCGGCGAACACCGTCTACTGCTGCATCGCCAGGGGCCGGAACGTCATCTACCGCTACAGCAGCAGCAAGGGCGGTGATACCGACCCGCAGGTGGAGGCCACCGCGGCGCTCTGCCTGGACATCTCGCCGCCGCACCACCGGCATTACGTCCACACCGCGGGGCGCAGGAGCTACGGGTACCTGATGGCCGATGGCCACACCTTCTTCGCCATCATTGACCCCAGTGTTGGGAGCGCCGGCGCGCTGCAGTTCCTGGAGCGGGTTCGGGACGCGTTCCGGAGCACTAGTGGTGGTGGAAGTAGGAGCAATGGGTTCCATGACTCGTTGGTGCCGGCGGTGCAGAGACTGGTGGCGTCGCTGGAGAAGATGCCCCACGCCACCTTCGTCCTTGAGGACGGCGGTGGGGGCAACGGCGACTGCGGCAATGGCTGCACGTCATCGTCGTCCAAAGTGCCTTTGCTCGGGAAGAGTGGGAGCAGGAAGGAGAAGCGGCGATCCAGGGACAAGCTGGGATCGGCAGCTGCCGGGGACAGCGAGGACGAGCACCACGGGACAAGGGCGGTGAGGATAGACGTTCCGAACGAGGAGATCAGTGGCATGTCGCTGGAGCAGAGCGTGAGCCAGTCCAGGCTCCGGAGGCAGCAGCAGCAGCCGTCGCGGTCGCTGTGGATGCGGCATGTGAAGATGATCATCATCATTGACGCCGTCATCTGCCTCGTGCTGTTCGCGGCTTGGTTGGCAGTGTGCAAGGGATTCCAGTGTGTTTCCGGGTGATGAACTGATGATCAATGGGAACCTTAGCATCATTTGTGTACAGTTTTTTGATGGGGTCAGAGAAAGAAAGCTCTGGGTGTGGCGAGGTTGATTCAATTCGATTCTCGGAAAGGTAAATACAAGGCAAGAGAAATGTTGGAGGAGAGATGGATGGAGAGACCAAGAGATCATGTGATTAAAGATCGGCAGAAATTGGTTGGAGGATAGTACAAACCACCAAGTGAATGAATGCTCAATGATCAGATCATGGAATGGAAATGGAGGCCAGGTGTTGGAGATGTACATATGCTTCATCGTCTCTGTACATGAGAATTTGTTACTAGGATTCAGTTTTGTAGGTGCCAATGTGCCATGATGCGTGCGCACTTGTGTAATACTCAGATTCCATTGCAAATAATATTTGAGTAGATAATGTGCATTTGCTTACAGTATTGAGTCATTTGGCATAATATTTTTGTTTTTCATTGGGCCTATCGATTTATGGTGATGAATTTTGTTATTTGATATGTACCAAACTGTGGAGGGTTACGGCAACCGATTTCATCACAAGCGGGCATCTGTCTGTCTGAATTGTATCTGAATGGCAGGTTCTCTGAATTTTATCTGAATGACAGATTCTCTGAATTTTATCTGAATGGCTGGTTCTCTGAATTTTATCTGAATGGCTGGCTCCATGTAAAGAAAGATGTTTTCTCGAAAGTTCCATGTAAAGAAAGATGTTTTCTCGAAAGTTCTTATGTAAATTTAAGATGTAGAGCTCAGAGCAGTTTTTCTGATCGTGAGATGAACTGATGACCATCCGCTCCAGCAGTATGTACGTACATATGTATCTGACAAGTAGCTGATTGCATCCATTCCTTTCTACTCAAATCGACATGAGACGCACCCTGTGTCAGATGATGTTTAGGATGGACATGGTGGTGCCGGGGTCGAAAGTTGGGCAACCACATCATGCTGAATGCTGATCAGGTGGCAGTGGCTGGCAAGTGGCATGAGATGCTGCTGATCAGGTCCAACGACATTCCAACATGTGGTAAATCAAAGTGCGACACGGAGGTTGCGAAGGCCAAGCCGACATGCCTCGTGCCTGCCTGAACAGACTACAGACCGAGTTACATTACTCACACATGCTGTGGATGCAGTTTTTCAGCTACTGTTTCTTTTTTTTAAAAAAAAACTTTGGTGGCTCTATGACCTTTCATTACCGTCAACAGACTCCGTCAGATCATGTATCACTTGTACATGACAGCCCCGGGTCCCAAGCTAAGCTCAAATTTGCAAGCTTGCGCAGACGAGTCATAGTACAACGTGGACCAAGGGAGAAACGCTTGAGCAAACAAACTGATTAGCTAATAAGCTACGGATGTCAGTGTCACTGAAGATGGCACCCAGGGTGCACGGTCATGGGAATCAGCCGTGATCGCGTCCTTCAGAATACTCGAGTCCAGATCCAGTAGGACATGAGTGATAGATGCCATACATTTCTCTGAAGTCTCCAGAGCGTTGATGCAGCTGATCGCTTCCGCCATGTATCAGTGCGTCCTGAAGATGGCCAGCATTGCCTCATTGCCTTCCCCTGCCAAAAATTCATCTCTCCACTATAATCTTTGATAATGAAACCACAGGCACCCTTTCTTCGGTGTCTGAACATATATACGCGCCTGCCGTCAGTGTTTATCTTCAGATGTCCAACCGTCTCTAGGACAAATTGGCAGATTGTATGCTTGTTCAACCGTCTCTAGGACAAATTGGCAGATTGTATGCTTGTTCGTTCTGAATTAGATCCACAGCAGAATGCTCAGTTTGCAAGACAGCTGCTGCCTACTGCCGGCGACGACAAGGCCGAGCGTGTGTAGTGTAGTGTCAACACATGACATTCGGGCTGCTCTTAGGCCTTCTTCAGATGTGCTTTTTTTTTGAGAGGATCTTCAGATGTGCTGGACAGGCAGGCAGGGTCCAAGATCTCCAGGCCCAACAAGAACCCCACAACACTCGCATCGAATTGGGATCGGCTGGCTTAGGTGGGCCGTAGCAGGCCTAGATCGGACTCCTAACCGCCATTAAGCCCATCCACTGCGCCATGCGGAAATCACTTGATTAATTAGTAGGGAAATAGCGCCACATCGGCTAATCAAGCATGAAGAACTTTGCGGGGAAGCAATAAAGATAGACGGAGCGGCGACTAGAAACAGTACACGGGGTCTATGGCTGATCATAAAGAGTCATGGCCTAGGCCAGTGGTTTTCATTGTATTTGGAAGGAGCATTAGCTTATCATCTCCCTAAATGGGAGAGTGGACGTCATAATTTGTGACAGAGGGGGTACGCGTTCGCGCGGCCTCTAGCAAGTTAATTTATAAAGATTTTCGTATTTACAACATAAAATTTTGTTTTTTATATCGTAAATAATAATAAATAATAGTATAATATAAATAATATGTAACTTTTCGAACAAGATCACTTTTTTGTTAATATAAAGATATCACTTAGATGAGTTAAAATAATTAAAATTTTAATCAAATGCATATCTTTATAAATAAATCTCACTTCTCTAAGATTACAACAAATCATTCTGAAGGTTCATTTTGATAGTTATTTTACTAAATTTGGGAAATGATGAATTCATGATACATCACCTCCTCTAAACTTGGTTGATATTGCTGGTTCTGATTTCTGATCAGTGCCTATTCGGCAACAACAGTGTGCACACACGTGATGATAAACTGAAAGCTTCCTCTCTGTCAGTTCCTTTCTTTTATGCTTTCTCTGTATGTGGAAACAGCTCAAAAAATTTGAGCGTATAGTTGGTAACTAAATTGCAGCATATGGTTCCATCTCGAGTGTGTCATCCTACTGACTAGCAGTACATTGATGGCAGCCAAAAAGAGGCTGAATTGTCTTGGTCAGATCAGAGGAGCACATGATCAATTAACTGAATCAAGCAAACATTATACTACGGTATCCAATCCACCACTAATCAAATCTGTTGGATTAGTAGTTAGTCGTGATGTGATGTGATGTGTACGATGAGATCTCTTAATCTTAAAGATTACTTGATCAACATGCGGATCATCATGCTGAATGCTGATCAGGTGGCAGTGGCTGGCAAGTGGCATGGGATGCTGATCAGGTCCAAAGACATTCCAACATGGTAAATAAAAGTAGGACACGGAGGTCGCGAAGGCCAAGCCAGCATGCCTCGTGCCTGACATTATAACCAACAAGGCAACGAATTCAGCGGCAAATTTACAGACTGAAATCCTTAGACATGTGTGCTGTCGTTCTCGGAGACATTCAGGTGTTGTTCTTGTAATCAGGGAAGTATTTCTAAATCAAAATTCTAACCACATAGACAAAGAGAGGAGTAGAATTCAAATTAGTTTCACCAGTTTTTCAGGTTCAGAATTAGACTTTCCAAATGTTTGATCAACAAGACCTAGCCTGACCAGTCCGGTCCAATGATTTCTTCAGTTCAGACTTCAGAGCAGCAGGCGCCTGAAGAATTCCTCGTCGAAGCGTTCCTACACGCCCAAGGCCGCGAACCGCCTCAATGCCGGTGAAGACGCCAATCGGATTATCAAACGCGTGCTCCTATTTCATAATGAGGTAGAACCTGCCGACGCAGAGCCTTCCGGAGCCCAGGCTCACGACGACGTGATCGAACAGGAACAAGTCGTCCCACAGCTCAAGATCAAACCCGACGTCACACAACGACAATAACATTTGTTTATACATTAACCTCGGAATCAATACTCATCATACAATCAATAAACCATAGAATTAACATTTCCATTTTGGATAATACACAATCATCATGACACAAAAGCTCATCATAGCTCACAATTATATTATAGCCATAAGTCTTAGTGTCATTTTACACAACTCATGCAGGAACAAGTCATCAAATTAAAGCATGTAGTTTGGCCATTAAGCTAAAATAATGCATGGCTTAGAGATGTTTGCACTGGTTGCACAGCTCACATCTCATATAGTTTGCTTGCACTTGTTACAAAATGATTCATCACTAGTAAGTCTAAACAAAAGCATTCGTCTCTAGTTAGGATGTCCAAAATAATGCACTAACAGACTCTCTAATCCCCTGTGTCGCTCCCCACGCGGAGCGACTCGGGCGGTCCTCCCGTCGGCGCCGCCACCCCCACTCCTCTCCTTCTCTCCCCCGCGTCGTCGCCGGAGCTGGCCGCCGGGCAAGGCCTCTCGGCCGGCTGGGATGGTGATGGCGTGGCCTTCCTCCTCATCCCTCGGTGGCGCGCGCTGCAATCGGGCCGGTGGTCCTCCCTCGTGCGAACTGCCTGGAGGTCCGCGGGGAGGCCGTGGCGACTGTGGCCACGCCGGCCGGTGCCCGTGCTGGTGCGTGGGGTTGGTGGTGGGGCCTCCTTCGGCTCCTCCGTTCCCCCTTCCACCAGGTTGAAGATGGCGGCGCTCAGATCCGGTGGCTGGACGGCCGGATCCGGTGGCCGGAGGGCCGGATCCGGTGGCCCGGTGCTGGCTGCCGACGACGCTTGGCGGCGGCGGCGGCTGGAGTGCCCCGTGCGTCGTCCCGCGCCGCGGTCATGGCCATGGCTGTCACACCCTAAAATCTGCATAATTTTGAAATAGTTAAAAATGATTTGATTTGCACTTTTGGTGAATATTTAACCTAGGAAAAATAACAATTTTTATGAAATTAAAATCAAACCTAGGTCAAGAAGCATGTTGTGCATTCATGCTAGTGCATATTTTATTTCGTGATGCCTGGATTTGGTTGCATTTGAATTGAATTTCAAAATCCATTTGAAAATACATTTGAAAAATGGTTTGAATAAAAGAAAAAGGAGTTCTTTTCCCTCCTCTCTCCCTTCTCTCCATCCAGCCCGAACAGCCCACCGCGGCCTGCCCCTCCTTTTCCCCGCGTCGGCCCGAAGGCCTGTTGCAGCAGTCGCCCAGCCATCTTCTTGGGCCGAGAGGCCTCAGCCCAGCAAGCCGACCGCCGTGTCCGCGCGCGCGTGTTGCCTTCATCATGGGCCGCCAGGCCGGCCCAGTCGGTCGCCGTCCGCGCTGTGCTCTCCCTCCCGCGCTCTGCCGCTGACAGGTGGGGTCTGCCGAGTCGTCTTCCACCTCGTGTCCGAGCAGGACACTGCCGCGTGTCAGAGTCCGCGTCCTCCCCGACTCCGCGTCGCTCCACCGTGTATCCCAAGCCACCCGGACCTTTAAATAGCGAGCCCGAACCGCCGCTTCACCTCACCCCGAACCCTAGTGCCATGGTTGACCTAGCTCGAGCCGCTGCCGCCAAACCCTAACCCGCCGCGGCCGCTCAAGCTTCGATTCGTCGACATCGTCGGGTAGTTATCGCTGAAAGAAGCCGCTTTAGCTCAAGTTCGATCTCACAAACAAGTTAGCACGGTCAATTTTGATCGTTTGTGCTCATCTTGTGTTTTTTTGCCGTGCGCAGATCACCGCCGTCCACCGCCGTTCGCCATTAGCTCACCACCGATCGCCTCAAGCTCCATCTTCTACTCTGGTAATCTCACCTTGAGCTCTTGCATCGATTGGAACCAACTCCGAGTAGGATGATGGTCCGTAGCCTCGAGTTCGTGTACACCGACGAGCTCGCCTCCGCCGTCGTCAGTCACCGGCCGGCCTTAGCTTGCCCGAGTTGTCATCTTCATGCTCAGAGTGACCGCGAGGATCTCCTGAGTCGTTTGGTCCAAGTCTTGAGTCCAGCCGAGGTCTATAGCGTTAGATCCATATTCTCCGACGAAGTTCCCTCACCACCGGCGAAGTCTGCCGCCGTGTCGGTCGTCGTCTCCGGCGTGGTCATCACCCCAAGTTGATCTGGACCGTCCATCTCGGATGCAACGGCCCACAGTCGCCCGTACCCCTTCGGGTTGGCAATTTTGCCAAAAACCCCTGGCTTTCTGTCTATTCTTTTAAGAGTCCTTGGCTTGTTCAGCAGAATACATTTTCTTCTCTGGAAGGCGTAGTTTCTCGTCTTATAGATTTCAGATACGCTTTGTCTTCTGGAAGGAGTATTTTCCTTATAACAGAGTCCCAAATATGTTTTCTCCACAGGAACACGTATTTTTCCTTTTCAAATCCAAAATACGTTTTCATCTATTCATAATTTTGCCATTATTTTCAAATGCTTGTAACTTCCTCGTTTTAGCTCCGATTCGGTCCGTTCAAGTTGCGTTGGGTTTGTAATTTTATGATCTATCTATTAGTATCATTATTATATTTATTTTCAACTTTTTAAAATTAAGTTTTATTTTAAATTAATTATTTTATACTAGAAAATCTTATAAAATCCATAACTTTCACATTACAGCTCCGTTTTCAGTGATCTTTAGGTCTGTGTGATCGTAGCAACATGTAGAATAGTTTTATCAACTCTTTTCAATCTATTTTGTGACTTGATGTACTTCTCTAATTTAAGTCTTTTGTTTGCTCGTGTATGATTGCCCGATGCTTGTGTGTTGCTGATTGTTGATCGATCTAGAGAGTGAACCGTTTGTTGAAGATCAAGAGTGCTTCGACATTCAGGATCAACAGGGTCTTCAGGAAAAATTTGATCAAGGCAAGTATAGTTGGGACCATCCTTGTTACCTATTCAGTATTCACTAAAATCATATGCATGTGTCTCATCGCTACCCTGTTAGGCTGACCTAGCTTTGAATACCTGTTTACCTTGATAACTGGGGACGATGCATATGGGTAATTATTGCTAGTGCTTTATAACCATGATCAAGTAACTTGATTAATGACTATGCAACTAATAAAAAAAGGTTTTCAATAAGTTTCATACTGTAAGTGATCATCCGGGACTTAACGTACAGCTGTGAGGGCTATATGGCTCTGGCTCTAGTCAGTCATAGGACATTTTCTAGTGAGTTAGAGGATCTGCGAGTTGAGTATAGGGCTGCCTCTTCATTATGTGTTATAACTGGGATGTGCCATATTGGGAGAGGGGTTTTCTATATTCAACGACCCTACGGCCCTAATTTGTTAGACGAACCTATGAAAGGCTTTATAGTGAACTGTAACAGAACCGACCAATTTATTAGAGCACAAGCACATAATCCGCCATTAATTCAGCAAATCATATGATTGAGACCTAATAAACCCGGTAGTCCGTGAAATCTCGAAGGATTTTAAACTTTTCCGACACGACCAAGATCGTAATAGTTTAGCGGTTCCATT
>CM041645.1:38685408-38759128 GCA_023333625.1 Bothriochloa decipiens
GCTTAAGAATGCAAATGATTATGCTTGCTTAACACCAGAGTGTTACATGAACCCTGTCGGCTTTCCTTGGTAGAAAGTTAAGAGGTCGACGGGCCTCGGGCGAAAGGGAAAATCATGACTCACAGTGAAAGTGTACACCTCTGTGCAGAGTTAAACCGATATATCATCCATGCCCACGGTTAGGGCGGCAAGGGATTCTTATGGAACAAATGGATCATCAACTCAAATTGTGCTACATGTTAAAGATGTTTTTTCATTATATTCTTAATCATGTTTATCTGATCATGTGGCTAGGGGTTTATTACTACCTTGATGCTAATTGCTAAAACTCGACATACACTAAAAGCTAATCGCAGTTAAACCGTGTCAACTTTCATTGAGCCCCATCAACCCTTGCTATGCTTGTTAAGTACGTTTGTACTTACACTTGTTTTATCTTCTTTATTTGGAAAAATCCCGGACGGGTAATAGATCAAGATGGGATTGAGAGTTATTGGCACGACTATTAGGTTGAGTCAACCAGTTGATTTGTCCCTGTGGTGGAGCCATCATTTGGAGATATTATAGTTATGTCTTATTTTGTTAAAGACAATATTGTTATGCTATTCGTGCACTATGTAATAAACTCTGATTTGATACTATTTATAATTTGTCAACTTATGTGTGCGACATTCTGGGGCGCATGTAAGGTTTTATATATCTTATTTTAGTCCTTTAAAATGAGATATGATAATGGCCATGGCGGCGCTGATGGGGACGGGCGGTCCGGCGGCCGGGCGCTTAGTTTCGGTGGCTGGACGGCCGGATCTGGTGGCCGGAGGGCCGGATCCGGTGGTCGGGTGCTAGCTACCGGTGACGCTTGGAGCCGGTGGCCGGAGTGCCCCGTGTGCCGTCCCACGCCACAGTCGTGGCCATGGCCAGCTCGACGCTACTGGAGCCCCCGTGATGTGGCCGGTGTGCGGGGCCAGCAGGTGGAAAGCATCGCGGCCATGGTGGTGGAAGCGCCAGATGAGCCCAGCGGTTGCCAGATGCGACTGGAAGTGGATGCCAGGCTCCAGCTTCCCCTGCCACAGCCACAGCCTTCTGAGCTCCTCCGCTTCCATTGGTGCCGGTTCGAGGGAGGAGCCCCCGGGCTCCACCGCCGTGGCTGCTTCAGCTTCGGCCATCGATGGGTAGAAGAGCCTCTAGGCGTCCATGCGCCTCAGCTAATACATGTCGCCACGCATGCCGCCGGTGACCAGGTGCAGGTACTGCTGATGGGTCAACTTGAGGAGGCCGAGGCACATCTTCTTCAACCGCTGGCCGGATAGCCGGACGGCGTAGGTGAGTATGGTGGGGATAGAGCGGCAATGACAACCCACCCCGGGCTCCGCCTCTTTACCTTCTCCCTCTCCAACGGCGGCGGCGGCAGTAAGAAGGTTGTCGCTCGCGGGTGGAAATGGAAGCAAGAGCAGGGCTTGTTTGGATGGGCTATTCTAGGCTTTCCTCCGATAATTGTTGGGCCGTTGGAGGAAGGCTGGTGTGAGGAGACCTTCAGCGGGCCGCAAAACTATTTGTCGGGCCGTTGGTAAAAAGCAGCAGCAAAATGGGCTTGGGCCTTCCGAGCGGCCACTTCCCACGCCGAGAAGGCAGCCATGTCAGTGTGGGAAAGTCTGTCCAAACTCCAACCAAAGATGTCTATCACCTGAACCCTCGCAAGTGCAAATCACAAACCAGTAATAGGACATTGACGCCGTAGCCCAACCCACGCACGGCCTGGGAACTTCGCGCAGACTTCTTTCCCCATGCTACAGTGCAGATAGGCGATTAATGGGCGAATCGTCGATCTCCTCCACCGATCCGTCGGCCCCCTCTCCTCCGGCAGCCTCGCCGGTGTCGGACATGAGGGGGGAGCCCGGCCCCTCGGCGGGAGGACTTGTTCAGCTGTTGGCTTAGGCTTTAGTCATAGGTTAGGGTTAGGTTTGCCTCGTAGCGACGGCGGCGGTGGTCTTATTTTCGGTGAGGCTTCAGTTTGCCTGTTGGTGTCGTTGCCAGCGTCGGCCTTTTGGACGACTGATTGCTTCTGTGGCGGTATAAGGTACTCAGGTGCGTCATCTTTTTTCCTGGCTTCTTCGGTGTGAAGGAGTTGAGGCCTTGGCTATGCTCTCCGTCGAGCCTCGTCGGTGGAGCTTGGTTGTGCCGGCGCATCTGTCCGTTGCGGCGTGTCTTTCCTGGTGGCGTCGGTGAGGCGGCGGCGGTGACGTCGTAGGGGAATAAATTCCCAGCTCCTCCCCATCTCGGTGATGCTCCGCTCTGGCGTCGTCGACAAGCTTGGGATTTGTGTAGGAGTCTGTGTGCTTGGTCGTCTTATCGCCTCGTGGTGACGGTGATGGCGGCACGTATCGTCTTCCAAGACACGGAGGATTCCTTGGGTGTTGTGGAAGCTAGGAAGGTGGATCGAGCTCGTGCTTCATGCGGCGGTGCTTGTCATCATCGGCGAGTCTCGTTCCTGATTCGTGGGTGCTCGGGGCGCGGCCCTGGCCGATGTGCGACCAACGGTATCTTCAACTGCGGCTCTCTTCAAAGCGATTGTGCGATGGAGCTCCCCCGGATCTAGAGTTCGATGGTGGCGGTCGGCGTTGGCGGTCTCCGGCAATGGGAACTTCTGGCGTCTTCGACCAACAAGGGGTTCAGGAACCTATGTGTAATTTCTTTTTTTTTATAGACCCTTGGCCTAAGATTGGTGGGTCTGGTGCCTTCCGTATCCTTGTATGGTATGCCTGTATTTGTTCATATCTTTGTACGTCCTTAACTTGGTAATACAGGTATGTTTGATAAAAAAACAGTAACAGGACATCAGCTTATAATGTTTCATTAACATCAGCTATATAATATTTCATTAAGCATTTGCCAAGACATACTAATTAACTTGACGGAAGTATGTTGTCCAACACTTGGATGGATAGGAGACCCGGTGCTAACCGCTGGCAACATGTTTTATAATAGCCCCGACGGGGTCCCTCCCAGGCGAGAGCTTCAAGGGCTTCTTTGCTAATTTGCTCAGAAACTAGCCGTTCTTCGTCACGCAAGCACTATTGGTTACCCTTGGCCGGTTTGCTTGTAAACCTCGCCGCTCTTTGCCATGAAAGGTGTTGGTTACCCACTGCGTTCTTCGGTCTGTGGCTACCCGAGTGTCCAAAGCCCTCATAGTGTGTTGTCCGAATCACTTTCGGCATCAACATCTCCACTCTCCACTGCACGGTGTCGGGTGCAGGGTGTCGGCCTTGTTAATCGGCTCCATTGTTGCCTTGTGCTGACGCCTAAGGTGAAGGAGATGACCATGCATTCTATCATACAAGTAGACTTTGGACTAGTGAACCATGCATTTTATCATTGTACCATGCATCAAAGGGGAAACAAATATGAGTGAAAGAAAAATGCCAGAGAACAATCGAAAGCACTCAATTTCATATGAAGTCACAACTCCTGGGTCTTGTTTAGCCATTTTCCTTCTAGTCAATTCTATCCACCCTTGAATTTTTTTGAGAATTACACAGTACAACATAGACGCTCACAACCCACAGCACCCCTATGAATACACTTACGCAAATCCTACCCCTACATGAGCACCTCCGAAGGACTGAGCAGCCGGCACATCTAAGTCACTGCTGGAGACTCGTTGTGGACAGGAACGTTGCTTACCACTTAAAGCATAACACCAAAAAATCCTAAAATAAATCTAAAAAATGCGAGCACTCGTGCCAAATCTAAGATTTCAACCCAGGTGAAAAGTTCCACCACAAGGGACCTTACCAACTCATCTATGATCATGATCAGTTCGCTTTGTATCCACCCTTGTTGCCTTGTTGGCCACGGTCTGTGAGCTCAAGCTTCAGGGTTCTTATCAGCTGGGCCACAATGTCATACTATGGTGTAAGTAGGCTAAATATAGCCTTTATACAGTCATGGGCCTCAAGCCATTATTTCCAAAACTAAGTTTTACTTCGTGACATATTTTTTATGACACCATCTTCACCGTCCATGTGCCAAAAAAATGAAAATGGTGTTATCGACGGAATATCGGCAGCAGTCTACTAAGGGTATACCTACGGCAGTAGAAGATTGGCAAGTGTGTGCTTAGACTATGAGCTAGACATGATCAGAGACGCGAAACGCAAGATTTATCCAGATTCGGGCCGCGAGGTGCGCCATACCCTACGTCCTGCGCTCTGATTGATTGTATTGCTATGGTGCAAAATGCGAGATCGAGGTGATCTTCTATGCCCTCTAGAGAACCCCTACCCCTCCTTATATACTCTGAAGGAGCAGGTCAGGTTTACATGTAAATTATATCCTATTGGTACCGTTACAATACCGTACGGTGCACGTCGTGTGCCACACGTCTTCATCTTAAGTTAAGTCGGTCAACTAATTTAGCTGCTAGCTGGTCAATGCCGTTGTCATTGTCATTTGTGAATTCCAGGTGTGCCACATCTAACATGCTTGCGAAATTATGGGTCGATGATACCAAGTATACAAAGCCAACAACAATGGCGTTTTGGTAAACTTAATAGTAAATTAGTTATAGTCTTATTGGATTTATCAATATTATTCTTTTGGTAGGAATGATATGAAGCCTCGTAATATTTTATAGTACTATTGTTTGCACCGAAATTTGAAATGATAGGCACGAAGGTGAAGCTTCTCATGAAAGACATTGCCGGAATCGGCTAAATGCTGGTAATAGCCGAATATTGGGGAATCGGCTAAATTAGGGAAGATCGACTAACCAAAATCGGCTATCTGAGGATGCACGCAGGCCACATTGACTCCGATCCAGATACGCAAAGAACGGCGCGTTGATGGTGTGGGACTCTACAGGACGGAATAGTAGGGCCCAAGTTATCTAGATTAGGCAGTTTTCGAGTCTTTTTCTTATTTGCAAGTCATATTAGGTTAGGACTTGGTCAAAGCCCAGGGTATAAATATGTAAGCCCCGGCACCTACCGGTTCGACCTCCTATCGACCATTAGTATGGCCGAGGGGCTTGTGTTTATGCTGGATTTGGCCGGTTCTACCTCTTATAGATGCATTAACGCTTGTCAATAGTTTATGTTATCGTTTGATAGGGCCGGTTCGACCTCCTATTGTATGCGTTAGCATAGGCTAGTTATCGGCTCTATTAGGTTTGGCAACCTAATAGATTCACTAAGTTACTCATGGCCAGTTATCGGCTCTACTAGGCTTGGCAACCTAGTAGATTCATTAAGTTACCGATGTTGTTAGTTTTTATTGTTTATTTAGTGCAACAACATCTTTTGTCCAATCAAGATTGATAGATTTGTCTTAGATCTTCATAGATTCGATTGTCATCATGCTTATTATGTTTATTCTTTTGCTTTGATGATCGATTTTGTGCTTGCATTAGCTAGATCTTATCAATCTTGTTTGTGACATGCAGCGCGTTCTAGGGTATGGATAGTTTTACGGTAGCTTGTTCTGTCTTAAGGCTGTTCATGCACCTAGTTGGTTCTCATGTCGGTATCGGCAAATTAGCTGATTCACCAGAGCTTCATCCATAACATTGCGTGCATGCGTCTGTTTAAAGCTAGTAGGTTCGCTGAGCTTGCTTGGACGAGACTTGGTCCGATGATTACTTAGTCTGAAGATTTCAAATTCACGGGTTTAGTGGATTTATTAGTTTTGATCTAGATTATTGCAATGCATGTTGGATCTTTATATGTTATATTGAATAGATTAGATCAGCTAATGGTTTGGTCTCTTCATGTTTACTCGGATAGCCAATTTAGCTAGTTCTTTACTATTTATAGCACACATCATGAATGGTTTATGCTTTCTTTTACCTTAGTTATGTATGCCATGCCATGATCGACTGCTTTATTCATGCATATTTTATTTATCAAGTTTATTTATAAATGCATGTTGGATATTGACTCTCTAGTCAATGCCCTGATCAGATCAGCTATTTAGCCATACATAAGGAACTGTCTGGAATCACACAGGTAGGTTCCATAATTTGACTATTCTTTTCCTCCTTGTCAATTTTAGGGTCAAATTGACTGGCACGCCTCGAAATCGATCGACCGGATCATCTGCTGGAGAAAGTCCCGGGGATCGAAGAGATGTTCACGCTCTGGACTGTCTGGCTTGCGAGAGACCCGTCGGTGTAGGAGCATCATGTTTTTACGCCGACACTCTTTTTGGCACGCCCGGTGGGACACATAATCGTCAATAATGCCTCCAACGAATTCATCTGACCTCAATGTCAAGAACATCCTTGATGTCACGATGGATGAACTTGATGAAGAGCAGAAGCAAGCAATTCAAAAGGCTACTAATCAGCTGGTGCAAAAGTGCTTGTCTTGCTTTGGAAGAGTGCGTGGCGGCAAAGTCGTCTTGAAGCAATCAATGCCTAGAATCTTGATGGCAGGAGAGACCATCGCAGGAGATGATGCAGATAGGCAATTTCTGATAGATCATTTGAATAAGTTGATACATGAAGCTATTGCAAATCATCAAGCATATTTTCTGAACATGTTTGGCAACATCATGAAAGACATCTTTGCTGGCTTTCCTGTTGATCATTTTGCACCTGCTTATTTCAATCTAAACATAGCATCAGGACCTAGTGATGGTGCACAGAATCTTTCCAAGACAAATATGGTGTCAACTTCCAATGGAGGCATAAACAGCAATGCTGCTCCTCATGCACAATAGCCGAAGGGTGGTCCTCCACCTAATTTTGGTACAACTCCAAATGTACCACCTTCAGCTCAAAAAATAGCTCCCTCAGTTGATAGAATCAGAAGAAGCATAAACTATCATGTGAATCAAGTGCTGGAAGGAGAAACTGCTCAAGCCCCAGAAGGAGATGATGAACCACCAACAGGTTTTGCAAATGTGTCAAGCTACAATCATTGGGGGATGCCTGCTTGCCCGAGCATTAGAGGACCTGCTGACCTTAATGATCAATTAGTCAAGAAGCTTGCTGAGGTGATGGAGAAGGAATTTGGCATGAAGAGGAGTCACTCTAGATCATATAGCATGCCATATCCTGAGTGGTACAACCGTCTAGAGCTTCCACATAACTACAGGATTCCAGAATTGTCCAAGTTCACCGAGGAAGACAACACCAGCACGATGGAGCATATAAGTAAGTATCTGGCTCAGTTAGGTGATACTACAGCTAAAGAAATTCATAAAGTCAGATTCTTTGCCTTATCACTGTTAGGACCAACTTTCACTTGGTACTCATCCTTGCCAAGAAATTCCATCAACACTTGGGATGAGTTGAAGAGCAAGTTCCACGCCTACTTCTTCAATGGGATTGTTGAAAAGGACATTGATGACCTGACCAGCATGAGGATGAAGAATAATGAGTCAGGTCTTGACTTCATCCAGAGATTCAGGCAAACGAAGAGCTTGTGCTTTTCTTTGAACCTGTCTGGTAGCCAGTTGGTTAAATTGGCTATCCAAGGGATACAACGATACCTGAAGGAGAAGCTTGTTGGCATGCACTTTTATAATCTTGGAGCACTTGCACAAAGGGTGGCTGTGGTGTCTGAGTATGCACAACCACCATGTCAGTGGAACCATTTTTAGAAGGCAGCCCATGTGTCAAATCTATGATTCAGTATGGTTTAGATGGAGAGGTAGAATAAGTTGATGTTATTGAGTGGAATCTTGGCAAGAAGTGTGTTATCGGCCATTCTTGGGGCAGGTCATAGGAGAAATTTAATTTTGACACTTCAAAGGCTGATAAAATTTTTGATTACTTGCTGAGCAAAGGTCATATCAAGGTGTTACATGAGCCACTCAGTGCTGAAGAGGTGAAAGGGAAGAAGTATTGTGAAGCTCATAATTCCATTACCCACTCCACCAATGAGTGCAATGTGTTTAGGAAGCAGATTCAGAAGGCCATCGAGACTGGAAAGTTAACCTTTGATACTACCAGCAAGATGAAGGTTGATCAAGATCCCTTTGATACTGCAATGGCTGATGTTGTGCTTCCAAAAGGTAAGGTCAAGATGCTGACTTCTGCTAGAGCAAAAGAGTTAGGATTAGTAGATACAAGACTGCAACTCACAGATGAAGAATATCAGGAAATCAAGAGAAGGTGTGAGAAGCAGAATAGCCGATTTGACCAGCCTGAGTCATCTACATTGGCTGAAAGAAGACCACGTGTGACATCTTGTATTCTTCTCAATAAGTGGTAGAGGCAACAAGAGAAAGACCGTAGGAGATGGTTTGAAAAACGAGAATGCTTGAGGATGCTTGAAGAAGAAAGGTACGAAAGAGAACAAGCTGAATCACATTGTAGTTGCCCTTTCTTTAGGCATTGCTAGAACGAGTGTTTGAGGTTGCCCACTAGGAGGAATTGCCCTGAATGCAGTGATCAGTACAGGGAGTATCGACAATCTCAAACCAACCACCGATCTGTCCATGAAAGACTTGGACAACCTATTGAGGATCGATGCATAAATAAATATAGACTTCATGATCATTGTGATGCTTATGATGAGGACATGGAAGGAGTGTAGCATGTTTAGCAAGAAAACCAATGGTGCCCTGGTGGTCTCTCTAGGAGTCAGAAAAGAAGAGTTCAATGCTTAAGGGAGATTAAGATCAAGATAGACAAAGCCAAGAAGGCTAAGAAGGCACATGTTTGGAAGGCCAAGCAAACAGCCAATTCAGGCAAATTGGCTCTTATTGGTATGTAATGTATCTTGCCTGCTGAGTTTAGAGCAACGAAGGATCAAGAAGTCTATTCTGATTTTGGTGAGTCAGAGTATAAAGAAATAGCTGCTTATTTGGCTCTTACTTCTCAAGCTGTGTTCAACAAGCCAACACGTTATCATCACTTGAAGCCTTTATATGTCAAAGGACTTGTTGATGAAAAACTGATGAGCAAAATGCTTGTGGATGGAGGTGCTACAGTCAATCTCATGCCTTACTCAATATTCAGAAAACTAGGCAAGACCCCTGAGGATCTAATCAAGATAGACATGCAGCTAAGAGATTTTGGAGGAAATGTGTTTGACACTCGGGGGGCACTAAGTGTTGAATTGACAATTGGTAGTAAGACTTTGATCACTACGTTCTTCATCATTGATGGAAAAGGATTCTACAGTTTGCTTGTTAGAAGGGACTGGATCTATGCCAATTGTTGTGTGCCTTCAACCATGCATCAACACATAATTCAGTGGATAGACAATGACATTGAGGTTGTGCCCTCTGATGATTCAATCAACATCTCCTCTGTTGATCATGTCTATTGGGATTTGGAAAGTTTTGAGTGTTTCTCTAGAAAAGAGTTTCATGGAGATTTCATCTTGATCAATGATGAGGATCAACAGCCGACCGCTGGGGCCGTCGGCTCTGAAAGTATCTTTTAGAGGAATACCAGATTGTGATAGCCGATGTAAGTGGTCAATGCAGCCAGATATTGTTAGACTATCAGTATTCAGGATAGTTTAAGATGTCTAGGGGCACTCGGCTTATTTTTGTAGATAATGAGCTAAATTGCCAGACATAGTATCAAGCATTATAGCTGATACACTAGTATCACCTTCAGTGTAAAAACCAACAAAGCGTTGGTAATAGCCGATGTGACATGCATTGCCTTTAGAGCAAAAATAAAACAAAACACAAATGTTTTATTAAAAGGCATGAGTGGGTCTGATTGGTCTAGTTCAAAAGACATGCTGCGAATGAAAGTGTTCATTTGTTTACACAGATTTCCCATAAAAGATGAAGTTCCTGCAAAAAACTACACCATACTACATGTATACTAAGGGAGCCTGCCAATGACATAGTGGGTTGAAGCTGCACTAGCAATAGCTTCTGCTGCTACCTCAAAGTGCTCAGAATTGGCGTTGATGGCATCTAGGATCTACGGTGAGATGTCCAGGTGCTGCAGGTTCAGGCCTGTGCGAGCTTGAACGACAGTGAGTGCAAAGGTGGCACCTGTGATAATGCCTTGGTTGGCCACCTCGTGCACTCTGGAGTGGACGGTCTCTAACCTCTAAGCGATGGTCTCCCTAGGAGCATGTACAGCAGCCGCAGCGATGTTCCCAACAAGCTGGAGCTCCTCAAAGCGCCTTGTAAGATCTGAAGAACCACACAAGAGTGTTAATTGCCAGAACTTATCAAGGATCGGCAACTAGGACATTATACTTACCCATGACACGAGCATCAGTAGCAATTTGCCTGTTGGTGGTTGTCTCGGCCTTTTGCTCAGTTGTCAGAAGAGCAGCCTGGAAATTGGCAAGGATGCTCTGCATATGAGCCAGCTCCTTAACGGTCTCATCATAACGCACCTCCATCTCCATCCGCTCCCGGTAGATGCGATCATACAGTGCTACAGACACCTTGGTGGACCCCGTGGAAGATTTCAATCCTGCAGAGGAACCGCCAGACTCTATTAGAGCAGTCCCGATCAGACCGGGACCAATCCCAGGTATCTGAACTACCATAGGCGTGGCGGGAGCAACCATAGCTCCAAGAAAGATAGTAGCAGCTTTGGACGGACCCTCGCCATCCATCCTGAGAGACAAGAGATTTGATTCAAGAGAAAAGGGATTGATTAACGAGTGGATTACCTGACGCAAGGGCGAACAACGCGGTATGAGTTCACCTCCTCTTCCTCCATGGGGCGCTTGCCAAGGTCACGGCCCGCCATGGATGCTGCTTGAAGGATGGGTTTTTTAGAAGAGGAAAAGGTTTTGCTGGTTTGAAGACGGAGAAGGCAGTGTTTGCGTATGATTTACAATATGTCAGTTTATAGCCCGGGGCACGTATCAAGATGAATTAGCAAGCCTGCCATTAATTACGGCACTATACAGGCAGGTAATCAAGTGGCCGGTCAAATCAGCTCCAGAGCGTTTTCTCAAAAGTCCTATTATTTTGTATTATTTGGTCAGTCGAAAGAATAAATCAGGATGAACAATCGGCTAAAGGTTAAGAAGGAAAGGTCATCTGTCAGTACTTGAATCGAGAATCCACAGATCGGCTAAATGTAGAAGTACAGAGTAGCATTGCCAGATGACACTGAGAATTCAGAACATTTAGAAATCTAAAAGGCTGTTACAAGTTCAATTATAACTCAAAGAAGTTCTTCAATGCATCAAAGTCATTCTTCCTAGCAGAGTCAGTTTGGGCTAATAATACTTCATCATTAGCCAAAGATGCAGAGAGGGTCTTCAGGTTCTTCATGATCCGTCTGCCTATTTGAACCAATTCGACCAACTCCTTCGTCTTCAGCTTCAAGCTGTCTGTGATTGGGGTTAAGGCTAACTCTTTCTAGTTTATAGCAGCATTTACTTCCTAAAGCTCTTTTTCTAATTTGGCCTTTCTAGTTTGAAGAATAGTAAGGTCTGGCCTTATATCCTCTGCAGATTTCTAAAGATCTTCTAAAGAAGAACTTAAAGCCTTGACGATCTTCACATTAGAAACCTTTTCTTCTGACAAAGTGTTGTGCTCATGAACGGTGTTCTGAGCCTTCTTTATTCTTGGGGCTTCAATGTTGATGGCAGAAATCTTAGAAAGTGGCCCTAGAAGATTTGAAGGAAGAAAATCCTTAACCTCTCCAATGACTCGACTGACGATTTGAGAATTCTGGATTAAATCTGTTGTACTTTGGAGGAAAGGCAGAATGTTCTTCAATTGATCCAATGATGGTGTAGTTGGGTTGTCTTTAGCAACAAGGAGAGAGGAAACTTCTTCTCCATCAAAGTATTTAGAGATGTCGATGTCGTAGTCCGGTAATAAGGGAGAAGGGGCCTAATGCAATCCAGGTGTCAGTAAAGGAATGAGCTCATTCATCTAAAATTAGTAGTTTACCTTCTCATAAGGAATAGCTGATGATGCTTCACCAGTTCCTTGTAGGCTGGGCTCATCACAAGCCATATGATCAAAAGATGGTGGAGGATCAATGTTCTCAGGTGTTGTGTCTTTAGACCCTGAAATAAATTGTCAAGAAAGCTAAACTCAAATAAATTGCGGATTGAAAAGTCTTACCCTTAGATTGGTTTTGGCTTAAAGAATTGATGGCTTGAGTAGCAAGGAGATCTATCCCAGGAGATTCAGTGCTATTATCCTATTTTAAATTCCAATTAGAATAAGCCATTACAAAAGGTTTAGATGAAGAGCATGCTTTACCTTTGTCCCTTGGGATCCATCCTCTGTTTCCACAATTTCTAATTGAACTTGAGGGGTTAGAGATGCTACTACAGGAATGGTATTGTCATTTTGAATTACCTAAAAGAAAAATTATTAAGAAGCTAGTTTTAAAAGTAATTTAAAAGAAAAAATTGGCTATACTTTATATGATCTAGTCTTTATTTTCTTGGTTCCTCTTGAAGAGCCTCCAGCAGCTGCTGACTGTCATTTCTTAGGCTAAAGCTGAGCAGCATAAGTGTTCATGAAAGTTTTTAAGGAAGAAGCATCAGAGCCTAATCTTGTCTTTCGGCAAGGAATCAAGTAATGCACAGGTCTGTTCTTTCTATCAGTAGCAGGGGCCTCCAATGATTCATCCTGATGCAAGGTGGATATTAGTTTGTGAAAGGATGTCAAGAAGAAGTAGAGACAAAGAACTCACCTCTCCTTCAGACTCATAGGATGTATCCAATTTCTTGCATAATTGTTGAACAGCCTTGCAAAACAAGTGTGCCTTCTATTCATTCCACCATCCATCAAATGAGAGATGTGTGTCTTTGACCTTTACCCATTGATGGAAGTTATATGTTGAAAGGTTTGACCCAAGATTTAAGACCTTCATTGCATCCAAAGCATTATTGAGTAGTTCTCTTGGTTTGAGTTTGTTTGCAAAAAGAGGAAAGGAGGAAGCTGTCCAAGGCTGAATTGCCAACCTAAAAAGCTTGGATTATAGAATTCATAGGAAGGAGATGATTCAGGATCATTTGGAATCTTGCTTCGGCCATGTCTGAAGTTCACGGGAAGAGCACAAGGTCTAATAAAGCAATTGAAAATACTTGTGGCTATATCATCTAGGTCTTCAGCTTCAAATCTGAAGTCCAGTGGCAGATGCAAATTGTTGTCCTGGTCTTTGATATATGGTAGCCAAATCAGGAATTCTTCAGCAAAGCCTCTATAAAATAGTTTGAAAAATTCTCCCCTGGTAAAATCGATGGAGTAAGAAGAAGCTGCTTCACCATAGTTTGTGCATTCTCTTGTTCTTATATTGGGCTTCTCAGAACATTCCAGATGATCAAAGTCAGGGAAGGATAGTCCTTTGAGATTAGGCCTCATAAATTTGTACATATATAGATTCAGCCATAGCTAGAGCAACCACCAAGGACCACGAACAAGACCAACCTTCTCATTTGTCAAAAGCTTTGCTAACACCCTATTCATCATGATGTATAAAGCACTCAGAAGCAGTTTTCCCATCTGGATCTTATCCCCAATAGCTAATTTTTCTACCAAGGCTTTGTTGTTAAAAGCTGGTCCAAGGGCTGTTCCACAGAAGAAGAATTTTTCAAGCCACATAATCAGGAAGGCAATGTGTTCCTTTTCATCCACAGAAGTAGTGGTCTTTGAAAAATGCTTAATATAGACGGGCCAGGTTTTCAGATCAGAGATTTTGCCCAAAGATTTATATCCTTTTCCCAAGAAATCATGAGGGTTGACTAAGCCAGTGACCTTCAATCCAGTCAACATGAAGACATCAGCTAGAGTGATTGTCATCGGTCCATGACCAAATATGAAGGTATTTGTAGAATTGGACCAGAAATATGACACAACTGACAACATTGACTCATTCTTCTCCATCTCTGAAAGGGAGAGAGTAATACACTGATGAATTTCTGCATCTACCCAAGATTTGCCCTTCTTTTCTATGACTCTTAAAAACCAGTCCCGCCACCTAACTGGGACGTGAGGCTAGTTCCTAAAAGCATTGCTCGATGAATTGGTGCTAACAATAGAGGCTTTAAATGGAATCTGACGAGTTTCTTAGTAATGAAATCAATTGGATATCTATTACCTATGGGGCCCAAGTAATAAGTGTGGGGCGAGCTAGGGATGAGCAATTCATTATGGGACTCTTGTGAAAGATCCAAAATTGGAGTAGCTAAAGTGAAGATTCAAAGAATTAAAAGATAGGGGTCTAGTATTGCCGATGGGATGAGGCTTGGAGTTGCCATTCGGAGCTCAAGAATTGAGGTCGTCATCAAAGCAGACTCTTCTCTTGCCAACTAGGGTTAGAGCTCGGTGTTGCAGAGTGCTCAAGGCGAAGACCTGGGAAGTGATTGAGAATTGAAGTTAGAAATTTTGAAATAAAACCAGTTTTATCCTAAAATTGGGGCCATGTGTTTGCACCAAAATTTGGACCGATAGGCATGAAGGTGAAGCTTCTCATGAAAGACATTGCCGAAATTAGCTAAATGCTGGTAACAGCCAAATATTGGGGAATCGGCTAAATTGGGGAAGATCAACTAACCAGAATCGGCTATCTGAGGATGCATGCAGGCCACGTTGACTCCAAACCGGATACACGAAGAACGGTGCATTGACGGTGCGAGACTCTACATGATGGAATAGTAGGGCCCAAGTTATCTAGATTAGGAAGTTTTTGAGTCTTTTCCTTATTTACAAGTCGTATTAGGTTAGGACTTGGTCAAAGCCCAGGGTATAAATACGTAAGCCCCAGCACCTTGTGGAAGAACAATCACAATCAATACAATCTTTTAGCTCCAGCCACCGAACCCTTAGTTCTAGGATCTCGATGGATTTTCATCAAGCTTGGCTAGTTCGACCTCTCACTTGTTGTAAATATCGTCATGGCTTTTACTTATGTTAGATAGGGCTGGTTCGACCTCCTATCGACCATTAGTATAGCCGAGGGGCTTGTGTTTATGCTGGATTTGGCTGGTTCGACCTCTTATCTATGCATTAATGCTTGTCAACAGTTTATTTTATTGTTTGATAGGGCCGGTTCGACCTCCTATTTTAAGCGTTAGCATAGGCTAGTTATCGGCTCTATTAGGTTTAGCAACCTAATAGATTCATTAAGTTACCCATGGCCAGTTATCGGCTCTACTAGGCTTGGCAACCTAGTAGATTCATTAAGTTACCGATGTTGTTAGTTTTTGTTGTTTATTTATTGCAACAACATCTTTTTCCTGATCAAGATTGGTAGATTTGGCTTAGATCTTCTTAGATTCGATTGTCATAATGCTTATTATGTTTGTTCTTTTGCTTTGATGATCGATTTTGTGCTTGCATTAGCTAGATCTTATCAATCTTGTTTGTGACATGTAGCGCATTCTAGGGTTTGGATAGTTTTACGGTAGCTTGTTCTGTCTTAAGGCTGTTCATGCACCTAGTTCGTTCTCATGTCGGTATCGGCAAATTAGCCGATTCACCAGAGCTTCATCCATAACATTGCGTGCATGCGTATGTTTAAAGCTAGTAGGTTCATTGAGCTTGCTTGGACGAGACTTGGTCCGATGATTACTTAGTCTGAGGATTTCAAATTCACGGGTTTAGTAGATTTATTAGTTTTGATCTAGATTATTGCAATGCATGTTGGATCTTTATACGATGTATTGAATAGATTAGATCGGCTAATGGTTTGGTCTCTTCATGTTTACTCAGATAGCTGATTTAGCTAGTTCTTTAGTGTTTATAGCACACATCATGAATGGTTTATGCTTTCTTTTACCTTAGTTATGTATGCCATGCCATGATTGACTGCTTTATTCATGCATGTTTATTTATCAAGTATATTTATAAATGCATGTTGGATATTGACTCTCTAGTCAATGCCCTAATCAGATCGGCTATTTAGCCATACATAAGGAACTGTCTGGAATCACACCTGCAGGTTCCATAATTTGACTATTGTTTTCCTCCTTGTCAATTTTAGGGTCAAATTGACTGGCACGCCTCGAAATCGATCGACCAGATCATCTGCTGGAGAAAGTCACAGGGATCGGAGAGACGTTCATGCTCCGGTCTGTCTAGGTTGCGAGAGACCCATCGGTGTAGGAGCGTCACATTTTTACACCGACAACTATTAATATCTTATTACTACAATAGATTTGTGGAGGGCTCCTAGAAGGGAGGGTCATGACATGTCACCTTGAATTCGTGTCAGTTCGATCTCCCATCCGACGGCCTAGATCGTTCGGAGTGGCTTCTTACGAAATCAACTTCTGACACCGTTTACGGGCTTCAACCACTTTTGCTCCGGAGCCACCACACCACATATATATACCATGGCAAAAATAAAAAGAAAAGGAAAAAAGAGTCTGCCTCATCTCTTCTCCGTCCTCCCCCACTCCTCCCGACATGAGCGAGCGAGCAGGGGCGACGGCGTCGGCCGCACGGCGTACAACAGCGGTGATGGACCTTCCCTTTGTCCTCCACCTCTGCCTCCTCCCCGTCCTCATCCCCCGCCTCCTCCCTGTCCTCCTCCTCCTCTTTCCTTGAGGCAACGGTGGTGGGCGGCCGCGATGGTGGACGGCAGCGACGATGGACGGCACGTCGGTGCGGCACGGCTGAGCCCGGCGGTGCCCTTTCTCTCCCCAATCCTCTCAGGGGACTCCTACATGCCTATTTGGATGACTCGCGTCCGCTCTCCTTTGGGTGATGAAACCCTAGGATTCGTCCGTACGGTAACAAACCCTAGCTGCCTCTTCTGTCACAGTTGTCAACCTCGCCACAACGGATGGTAGCAGCCACTCGCGGTGCCTCTGCCCCTACTCTTTGCGGTTTGCTGGCCTCTTGGGATGCCCCCTTTCTGGGGATTTCGTTCAAATTTTTTGTTTTGGGTGAATTGATATATACCATCTGGAGGCCAGTCCATGACGTTGGCAAGAGATGTTTTCAAAGAGGTTGACGTTGAATAGATGATAAAACAATATATATATTTTTAATAGTCCTACAAAAGAATACGATACGTGCCCCTTTGAGTTCCTTCATGGTTCAACCAAAACCGTGAATGGTGCTTTTATTTTGTCCTGCTAAAGTTGAGAGGTAGCATTTGAAGACCTTTCTTCTGATAAATAACTACAAACCTTTTGTTCCGGTACATCTATTTGTCAACTAAACCTTGCTGTATGTACTATACTTAACTATGTCTTGTCTCCTTGTAGGTTTGGGTTCCCAGACTATTTGAAGAAAGAAGAGGAATTCAGATCATTCCTAAGGTACTGTTTTGATTGTTACTTTCTGTGACCGCTGCTTGCTTGTGTAATACTTGCATATTTCTTATCCTTTAATTAGCGTCGTTTCACACCTTTGTGTGTTAGACAAAAGTTAGTGTGAATTTGCAAGGCTTATTTATTTCTATGATGTCCTGAGGTTCATGTTGTGTATGATTGGAAAATATTTATAGGTAGTAGTGTCATATATAGCTGAAAATAATTTTTGGGTCATAAAGTTCTAGAGTGCTTCGTCATTGCTCTTAATTACAGATCCATGACCATGCATGGAGAATGTTTTTAGGGCTAACACTACTCCAGGCGAGCCCATCACTGTCGGGGCTCAACCCCTATCACTGCCGGAATCCGATCAGGCAGTGGCTAAGTGGTAGTGATGTAGGGGCCACATCACTGTTGGAATTTTGTGGCTGGCAGTGATGTGGAGTCAACAATGCCAGCTCGCAGCACAAACCGGCAATGGTATTTTCTCACAACACTGTCGGCCTATTCTTCAAGCCGATAGTGTTGACTTTGTCAACACTATAGGCGCTTTGACCAAGCTGACAGTGTTGACTTAGTTAATACTGCCGGCCTGTTGTCCAAGCCGATAGTGTTGACTTAGTTAATACTGTTGACAGTGTTGACTTAGTCAATAATACCGGCCTGTTGTCTAAGCTGACATTATTGATTTAGTCAATACTGTCGGCTTGTTGTTAAAGCCGACAATGTTGACTTAGTCAACACTGCCGGCCTGTTGGTCTAGCCGACAATATTGTTATTTTTTCCAATTTTACTCACAAGTTGATTTGGCTCTGTCGTGGTGTACCCAATATAACGGAACATGTCCCACATGGCATAGAACCCACACTCGTTGTTGGTATTCGGCTATAGTAGGTACGGAATGTCGGTCATTTCGATAATGTTGAATGGTGTTTGCGTCTCACCTCTATGCTTGCTCCGAACCCTATGAAAAATTATAATAAATAGTTAAAAGGGGAATCACTAGGAAAAGATATGTGACCATAGGAATATGGTATTGTTAGCATCACTTACTTATTGAGCGTTGCACTAGTGTTATTTCTAATACAATCTATTCAATTGCCGTACAAGCAACTGGCCATGTTATTTCTAATACAAAAATTGAATTGAGAAGCTTGCACTTTGGTGTCCGTGGAAACTGTACCTAAGTTGCTCCTGTGTCTGAAGCTCTTTGCGTTTAGCAAGGGCATCTAAAGCAGGCTGTTAGGTAGAGGTCTCTAAGATATCCTAGAATAAAAAAAATATTCACATGGTACATTGGTGCCACAAAAGTATTTCGGTTACATGCTTTTTGACTGAGGATTTTGGGATAAGGAAACATCCTTTCATGTGTTTATAGCTTCATGGATTCAAATGCCCATCTATGTGTCTGTTCCTTTGTTCTTATCTTAGATTGTGCTTATATTTTATTTAGTACAAAACAATAGCCTCAAGAACAGGGAAGATTGTGTGTTAGTCAGTGCAAAGCATGTTTGAATATAATAAATAATTTTGCCTTTCCAAAGAATGAAAGGGCTATTTTTTTCATTGCTATATCATGCCAATAAAACTGCTACTATTTCAAATGTTTAGGACCTTTGTTGGATAGCTAGATGGTTTGGCATTTCATTTAGATGTCCTCTTTTTCACTGACGATGCATGAGTCAGCCATGGTTCTCAGTATGTGCAGATTCACGTAAATAAATTTCTCCCTTATCTTTGAGTATGCTGCTTTTTTTTATTCTTGACGACCTTTTCTTAGTTATTGTTTCAAATGTTTTCTAGCATAGGTAATGAAACTTAATTGTCGGGTACATGGACAAAGGGGTACCCAAGACCCACGAATAGGAGAAATAATCCCTGAGCGATCAACCGCTAAAAACCCATCGCGTACCATGCCCAACACCGGCACTAAGTGACACTGGGCGGGCCCACGAATGGGACGTACCGGGCTGTAAACGCCCACTCGACGGGGCCCTCGAATGATGGAAGTCCGTCCGAGCGGACGACCCCCCCTAGTCGAGTGACAGAACTCAGCGCGGGCAGACGACCCCCCTGTCGACCAACGCCTAACCCTTGACTCACCTGCCTCCTATACGGGATCCAGTAGCCCAATACGAGGGTCAAATCCCCTTTTACAGCCCATCCCCGGAGAAGCGGGGAGTCGTGCTGCCACTATTATGCCATGCCGAGCTCTGTGCCCCATCAGGCACCCCCTCGAGACACATTTGTCAACATCCGTACCATATTTTCTGGAGCTCGGTCTCGTCCACAGGGCCTCGACCCCAGCAACCCCTTGATCCAGCTCCCGACACCTCCGAACAACACTCCAACTGCCCCCGCACGTCTCTACAGGGATCCGCACGCCCGCAACAGGGATTGGGGTCTTTCACCGACCATCACTGACATCACCATGACACGCCTGATGGACGGAAGCCATGCCCAACACACGCCTCTACAGTCACCGCGACATGATCGACACCTTCCCCCTGACATCATTCTCCAGTCAGCAGAAACTACATCCTAGGGTTTTCTGTATGCCCGTGCCTCCTCTTGGCCTATAAAAGGGGACGCCGGGTCTAGTCCTAGGACATTGGATAGCACTCTAAGGAATCCAAGCTTCCAGACAGCAAGGCATAGGCATAACACTTATAGGCTTAGGCATTGCTCTCCACCCCCGTTCATCTACGCTCGCTTATATCCCCCTGTACAAGCACTTCAGTGCAAGATAATACAATCTCCTCCCCCGCTAGACGTAGGGCCTTCTCTTTCTCAAATCAGGATAAAAACTGTGTGTTCTTCTTGCATCACCGTCTGGTTAGGGAGTACGCAGTATAAATTTACTTGTTGGTGCTCGACCTTCGAGGGTCGGGACACCGACAGTTGGCACGCCGGGTAGGGGGCGCTACGTGTCATGATCGACTTCCCATCGCTTTGCAGATGGCTGACTTTGTTCCACCACTTCCATTTGCCATGGTGATCTGGTTTAGGAGCTTGGAGTTCATGTCACTCTGCCATAGCTGGGACATGATCCTACTTCTACCCAGTGATCTGGATGACAGTGACCGTGAGCTTCCCTAGTCGGGAAGGGTCGCACGTCAGTCCCGCTGCTCTCGCCATGTGTCTGTGGCACCCGCTATGGCTACCTCACTTCCGACCACTGATGCAGGTTTCCTCGCAGAGGGCCTATCTGACCTGTGTTTGGCTACAGAGGGTGGGCTAGAAGGACACCATGACACCCTGGATTTTAGTTTCACGATGTGCTCGCTGAGGGGACCGGGCGTGGTTTCTCCAGCAGACATGGCTCCAGCGCCTCCCAACCTGCTCCCGCACAGGCTGTTCAAGGCTTGGCGCCCGTTCTTGTTTGGCCTGGACATCACCGCTAGGACATACTCCTCCTCCGTAAGTACCAGCATGAGCATGTACAAGGACCTTCTAGGGCACCTCCTATGTGCTACCATGGACTTGATCACATCCACGCTGGCCTCGGAGTAATTGGAGTCTTCGGAAGCTCTGGGTCCGAAGCACTACGCCCTCGGCATGTTTCAACACCAGGTGGAAGAAGAGCGATGTAGTCAGGAATTCTTCCCCAACTACTACTACTTCGGCTACCCCGACTCCAACTCCGCCGATGACAACTACGACCCCACTCGCGAGTGTTTCCTCCTCGAGGGGGCCGGCACGTTGGGCGCTGGAGATGAGGCAGCTGCGACAGCCATAGGGAATGCCACACCACCACTTAACCAGGATCAGCCCACAGTGGTAGATCACGCCACCCAGCTTGCGTAACTTTGGGAGGTGCTGAAGAAGCTCAACGACAAATGCGAGCGTCTGCGTCTGCTCGGGGAGACCCTCGAGCAGTAACGCTTAGCATATGCTCGTGATGGAGGGGCTCGAGAGAGGGCTCATGACATCAACTAGCGCATCAACATGGATAGGGCGGATGACCGCCCCGTCATCAACAGTGCCAGCCAGAACGTCGTCACTGCTATGATGCTGTTGCATGCCATGCCAGCCCCGTTGAACTTCAAAGCTTGTCGAGTATGCGAAGAGGTGCAGGGGCTCCTCGAGACCGCAGCCGCGCAATAGGCCGAGAGCTCTACCTCGAGGCGTTGTGGGGCAGCCTCAGAGCAACCAGCAGGGCCCTCCCATCAAGATTGAGAAGCCTTAGTGCACCCACCAGAGCCATAGAAGAACAAGGTGACACCAATCAAAGATCGCCTCTAAGACAACCGCGAGCCCCGAGACACCCGCGACGACATCAACGAGAGTCAAAGGCATAAGAGTGGGGACGATGAGGCTCAAGGCTATAGCGTGCACCAGGGCGGGCGCTATGACAGCGAGGAGGACCACGCTCGGTCCCCCGAGCCCTTGGGTCCATGTGTCTTCAGCTGAGAGATCCGCCAGTCCAAGCTACCCACTCGCTTCCATCCGCCGACGGTCCTCACCAAGTACAATGGGGAGGCGAATTCGAAGCTGTGGCTCACCGACTTTAGACTGGCTTGCCAACTCAGCGGGGCCTCCAACGATAGAATCATCATCTGCTAGCTTCCTTTGTTCCTATCAGACATAGCTCGAGGGTGGCTCAAAGACATGTCCCCTGACCAAATCCAAGACCGGTGCGACCTCATCAGGGTAATCGAAGGTAACCTCGAGGGGACCTACTTGTGCCTAGGGACTGTAAGCAGAAGCCAAAGGAGTCCCTCCATGATTACACCTGATGCTTCTCCAAGCATCGCACTGAGCTCCCTTACATCTCTGATGATGACGTCATCCAGGCGTTCATCACAGGGACCACATGTAGGGAGCTGGTCTGAGAGTTGGGTTGCAACACCCCAAGACTGCCAATGAGCTGATGGATATCATTGCCAGCTACACGGCTGGCGAAGAGGCTGTTGGTGTCTTCTTCAACATCGACTAGAACAAGAGGAAGGCCAAGGAGGACGATCCCGAAAGCTCAAACCAGGGAGCAAAATGGAACAAGAAGAAGAAGGAGAAGAAAACCAACAGGGCAAGCGCGAGGCCGTTGCCGATGACTTATGGCCGCCGTCGAGCGCAAGAAGCCTCGAGGCCCCTCTGATGGGGGCATCTTTGACAAGATGCTAAAGGAGTGCTGCCCTTTCCACAAGGGAGGGGCAAACCACAACCTTGAGGACTGCCGGATGCTTAGGAAGTACTTCGACATCCTAGGCATTAAGAAAGATGACAAGCTCAAGATGTCGGATCCCAAGGGTGTCATCACCGTCGGGCCTTCACACGAGCACACCTATGAGTGCGATGTTGAGTGCATCGAGAACGGAGAGGCTATCTTGGAGTTGCTGGCCCTAGCCACGACCCATGAAGACTTCACCAAGGAAATGCCCGACCCCAAGCGGCACGCCGGCAACTTCCTACCTACAGAAGACACCAAGTCCGTGCTCCTCGACCCCAGCAGCTCTAATAGGAATGCGGTGAAGATTAACACTGCCCTCGACCCCAAATAGGAAGTATTGCTCATTGACTTTCTCCATGCAAACACTGACATTTTTGCATGGAGTCCTTCGGATATGCCGGGCATACCGAGGGAGGTCACCGAGCATGCCTTGGAGATCTGGGCCGGCTCAAAAGCGGTGAAGCAACGCTTGCGCAATTTTGATGAGGAAAAGTGCGAGGTCATTGGGAAGGAGATTCACAAGCTTCTAGAGGCCAGATTCATCATGGAGGTTCATCATCCAGAGTGGTTAGCTAATCCTGTACTAGTTAAAAAAGAGTGGGAGTTGGAGGATCTGTGTAGACTATACTAGTTTGAATAAAGCATGTCCAAAAGTTCCCTTTCCTTTACCTCAAATTGATTGAATTTTGATTCCACTGCGGGATGTGAAACTCTTTCCTTTCTCGATGCCTACTCAGGTTACCACCAAATCAAAATGAAGGAGTCCGACCAGCTCACAACTTCCTTTATTACCCCGTTTGGCATGTATTGTTATGTTACTATGCCCTTCAGCCTTTGAAACACCGGGGCAACGTACCAACCATGTATGCAGCACGTGTTCAGAAAGCATATTAGGCCAACGGTCGAGGCCTATGTCGATGACATCGTGGTCAAATCCAAAAAAGCCGATAACCTCGTTGAAGACCTCAAGATCGCTTTCAGGTGTCTCAAGGCCAACAACATCAAGCTCAATCCTAAAAAGTGTGTGTTTGGCATGCCTCGAGGCATGCTCCTAGGATTCATTATCTCCGAGCGCGGCATTGAGGCCAATCTGAAGAAGGTGTCTGCCATAACCAAGATGGGTCCGATCCGAGATCTGAAGGACGTACAGAAGGTTACAGGCTACCTTGCGGCTCTCAATCATTTCATCTCCCTCTTAGAGAAAAAGCACTACCATTGTATCATCTCCTGAAGAAATCTGAGCACTTCTCATGGATGGTCAAGGCCAAGGAAGCCCTCACTAAGCTCAAGGCCATGCTGTCCAACCCTCCGATCCTCGTACCTCCAACCAAGGGCAAGCCCCTCCTCCTCTATGTCGCTATGACAACACAGGTGGTCAGCGTGACCATCATCATTGAGAGAACTGAGGATGGACACACGCTGCTAGTCTAGCATCTGGTGTACTTCATTAGCGAGGTACTATCGGAAACCAAGACCCGCTATCCATAGATCTAGAAGCTGTTGTACACCATCGTGCTCACGCGACGCAAGCTTCAACACTACTTCCTTGGCCACTCGGTGACCGTGGTCTCTTCTTTCTCCCTCAGGGAGATAGTCCAGAACCAGGAGGTCTCGGGGAGAATTGCCAAGTGGGCAGTCGAGCTCATGGGAGAGACCTTGACTTTTGCACCATGCAAGGCCATCAAGTCCTAGGTATTAGTGGATTTTATTGCAGAATGGACCAACACTCAGCTACCTCTTGCTCAGATCCAGGCGGAGTTGTGGACAATGTACTTCAATGGGTCCCTAATGAAAATAGAGTAGGCGCGGGCCTGCTCTTCATTTCACCCCTTAGAGTTCACATGCACTACGTGATCCGACTCCACTTCCCCGCCTCCAACAATGTCGCTGAGTATGAGGCCCTCGTCAATGGGCTGCGTATCACCATCGACCTCGGGGTTTGGTGCCTCGACGTCCATGGAGACTCACAGCTCATGATCGACCAAGTCATGAAGTCCTCAGGCTGCCATGACCCTAAGATGGAGGCCTACTGCAAAGAAGTTTGCAAGCTGGAGGACAAGTTCCATGGTCTCGAGCTCAACCATATCGCTCATAGGTACAATGAGGCCATAGATGAATTAGTGAAGATCATGTCTACTTGAGGTACCATCCCACCTGACGTCTTCTCGAGTGACTTGTACGAACCCTCTATTGATTTGAGCATAGGGGAAGGAGCTACGACGCAGGCAGTCGGCCCCCTCCCTTGACTAAGACCCCCTCGACCGGGGCCGAGGTCATGGAGATCGATGGGACATCCTCACCTTCGACTGCCGAGCCGGACTAGCGTACTCCCTACCTCGATTGCCTTATTCAAGGGGAGCTTCTAGAAGATCAGACAGTGGCCCGCTAGATCACCTAGCGGGTCAAGACCTACGTCCTCTATGGCAACGCCAAGGAGCTTTATCGACGCAGCCCCTCGGGGGTCCTGCAATGCTGCATCACTACCGAGGAAGGAAGAAAGCTACTCCAAGACCTACACTCAAGGGCTTGCGGTCATCACGCGGTGCCACATACCCTCATTGAGAACACATAGGTAGGGATTTTACTTGCCGACCGCGGTCTCTGACACCATCAAGCTTCTATGTTCTTGCGAGGGGTGCCAGTTCTACATGAAGCAAATGCATCTTCTGGCCAATGCGCTGCAGGCCATCCCTATCACATGGCCATTCGTCGTATGGGGACTCGACCTGGTCGAACCACTCAAAAAGACAACAGGGGGCTTCACCCACTTTCTTGTCATTGTCGATAAGTTCTCTAAGTGGATCGAGGCTCGCCCCATCAACAACATCCGGTTCGAACAAGCGGTCCGATTCTTCACTGACATCATCCATCAATTTAGGGTCCCCAACATCATCATCACTGACAACGTCACACAGTTCACTGGCAAAAAGTTTCTAAACTTCTACGATGACCATCACATCCATATGTATTGGTCTGCCGTCGCTCATCCGAAGACAAACGACCAAGTGGAACGCGCCAATGGCATGATCCTACAAGGCCTGAAGCCTAGGATCTTCAATAGGCTGAACAAGCATGGGAAAAAGTGGGCTATTGATCTCCCCTCAGTCATTTGGAGCCTAAGGATGACCCTGAGTCAAGCCATAGGCTTCACCCCATTCTTCTTGGTCTACGGGTCCGAGACCATCCTTCCCACCGACCTCGAGTATGGGTCCTCGAGACTCAAGGCCTACAACGAACAAAGCAACGATGTGGCACGAGAAAATGCCCTTGACCAGCTCAAGGAGGCTCAAGATGTGCACTCTTACACTCTGCAAGATATCAGCAGAGCCTTCGGTGCTACCATGATAAGCACGTACGCAATCGAGACCTCCACATCGGTGACCTCGTTCTCCATCGACGATAGAGCAGCCAAGGGCGCCACAAGCTGACTCCACCATGGGAGGGACCCTACATCGTGGCACAAGTGTTGAATCTAGGAACTTACAAGCTAGCGAATGGCAAAGGCAAAACCTTCACCAACGCGTGGAATATCAAGCAGCTACATCACTTTTACCCATAGGGCCTCGAGGCCTTGCAAATTTTCTCATTGCATGAATGAATAAAAAGTGTCTTCAATTCAAGTACATTTTTGATTCATGAATCTGAGGTAGCCTCAACCCTACTTCATTAGAGTCGAGCCTCCCTCAGGGGCTAAGGGGGGACCCCCCTAAGTTCCCAAAAACTTTGTTTTTTTTGAAACTCAACGTCCTATTTTTTCCTTTATGCCCTAATACTTGCTACCACTTAGTCAATAATGCCACTAAAACCTTAGGGGTCGAGGGCTATCGAGCCACGAGATCTACGCCTCTATGCTACGGTACCTCTACTCACTCCCCCTCCTCAAGGGGTGTGGGTGCGCGTTAAAAACTTCACGAAAAGCATAAATTAAGCAGACAAGAAATAAAGGACGTGACCTTAAAATATTCAAAGCATTAGGTA
Source organism: Bothriochloa decipiens (assembly GCA_023333625.1). Taxonomy (NCBI): domain Eukaryota; kingdom Viridiplantae; phylum Streptophyta; class Magnoliopsida; order Poales; family Poaceae; genus Bothriochloa; species Bothriochloa decipiens. The sequence continues at coordinate 38,711,725 of CM041645.1, forward strand.
TAAGGCACATTTGTCTTAAGGCTCCAAGGGCCATACCATCATGAATAGCAAATTTCTAACTATTACATGGGCCTTCTTGCCTAGGTTTGGCTCATGGGCCCTCTTCTTCATCGACGTCAAGACGGATGACCTTGAGCTCAAAAAGCTTCGCCAGCTCACCACCAGGGACTTCAGCCGCCTCAATCAAGCCCAGGTGTGTCTCGTGGTTCTTAACCTCAAACTTGTTGGGATCAGAGACAAAGCCATGGGAGATGACCCCCATGTCATACGTATAGCCTGAATGCACAACAGCCATCGCCCTCTTCATGCCATGATGAAGCACGTCGCGAACCTGTTCCCGCACATCGCAGCCAAGGGCGTACATCCGCCAAAGGTAGGAAGTCCCGGGCACTTCACCCTCGACCTCCGCCTCAAGCTCGACCTCCAAACCATTGCAGACTAAGGTAATGGCACCCCAAAGCCTCTCATTCAGCTCTGTCTTAGCCCAGTAAAGGTCCTAGAGCGTCATAGCACTCTTCTAGGCCTCGAGCTTCTACTCCTTGAGGTCTAGACAAGGAAACAAAGTCAGTCATGACAAACAAGGCACTCAATCCAAGAAATAAGGCCAAAAAAGAAAGCTCACCATTGGCATGAGTCTCAAGGGCCATGAACTCATCCCGTTGGGCCACGATCATCTTGGCCTCCGCCAAGGCGTCAACCATGTCTTTCTTCTCCGCCCTTAGCTCCTCGATCACCTTGCTGGTGCCATCGAGAGCTTCCTCCTTCTCTCAGAGGGTCCCCTTCAGCGGTGTGACCTCCGCGGTCAAAGTCTCGAGGTGGAGGTTTACCCGCCCAATCATGATGTTGAGAGCATCACATTGGCCAAAAGCTTCAACGAGGGACCCCTCGAGCTCCTTGATGCATGATGCAGATATCTTGAGCTCTCCCTCGAGTGTCCTAACATGATTTACCGCTAGGGTGAGGTCCTCGGAGGTTTTCTGTGCCTCCCCTCAGGCCTTGGTGGCGTCGTCCTTGGCTATGGCCTCCTCCTCCTTAGCCTGGGTTGCCTCCCCTCGAGCTGTGGCGACATCCTCCTTGGTCTGGGTCGCATCCTCCCTAGCCCTAGCTGCATCCTCCTTAGCCTTTGCTGCCTCAGCTTGAGCGGCCTCGAGCTCCGCTCGAAGCACAAGGACCTGGTCCCATCCACCCTTCATCATCTGGATGAATTGCAACTTGGTCTGGGAGCGCCCTCTCAAATCCTAGAAATGGAAAACACAAGCTGGAGTTAGGCGTCAGATAGAAATCGACCCAACCTCAAGATCATAAAAGACTGTTCTCCTAGAAGGCCTTAAGCAGGTCATCAACAGCGACGTCGACGGCCGTTCGTAAGGAATGTTGCATCCAGGTGCGGAACTCCTCAACGTGTTCCCAACCCTCAACCTCTGCAGGGTCATTCATCTCGAACAGTAGCTCGTCAGGGTTCACCGGGTCCCGGAGCCAGAGAACCTCCTGGCCCCAGTGATGAAGCTCCTTCGTCGTTCGATCACGCACGGCCGCCGCGATGCTATCCACTTCCTCAGCATAGCCGTCGGCATGATGTACCTGCATGGCCAAAGTGGGGAACACTGACTCCCCCTTGACCCCGATGACTGTTGACATTTCTTAACATTGTTACAAAAGATAAACTAAAAGTCCATCCCCGTCAACGGCGCCATAAATGCTTGTTGGCGTTTCTTAGCGTCACTACTAAAGATAGACTAAAAGCCCATCCCTAGTAACAATACTAGAAATGTGTGTTAACTTCCCTAACAAACATTACGTCAGAAAGGTAACTCTCAACCCATAATGGCGCCAGCCAAGATAATGCAGTCTGGTAATAATAGTTAGAAGTGCCTGATTGGCCTTCCTAACCATCATTACTTACGATATGCAAAACTGAAGCACGGTGCCTTGGGGTGCAACAAGAATTACAATTCTTAGGTAATGGTACTTAGGTATGCCAATCATGATAGCTCAATATGGATAAATCCGCAAGCGCATGGAACTATCATTGTAGCATTTCAACCTATGAGTATTCAGGGGTGTCGTATTTATAATTTCCCATAGGAAGGCAGGATGAATGCATCTAACTTTGGTATGAACATGATCACTTATTGAGTGCATAGGTAGACATAGCATAGGCAGGGGTAAATCATAGTTCAAAGATAGTGGACACACATCTGAGTCAACCTCAAGGATAAAAGAGAAACAAAGAATAAAAGAATATATCTAACAGAGCAGGCATTGGTAATATACAGCTATGCAAAGAACTGTTATTAGACATCTAACTAGCATGTCTAGCATCAGGACTAAGTCTGGGATAACAGAAAGATCCCCGCAGCTGGTCTGCCAGCCGATAGAGACTTTACAAACTCTTACTCAATACTCGAACGTGGGGGAGTGCTTGGGATGGACATGGCTATCACCACCTACCCACCTACCCCTCTACCTGTGGGGCACTAACATATCCGCCAATCTTCGCATACCCAGGAACCACGCCCGTGTAATTGGAAACAAATCCTAACCCCCTAGGACCCCACCCATTTGGAGTGACAGGCTAGGTTAAGAGCAACTGAGAAGGCACGATGAACCTTCACCTCATCCCTAGTTCTTCCTCTATTCGTACTAATTCAATGAACGATGAAGAACAATGATGAACATGTCAAGAACATAACACATAAACTATATGCTAGTTCATATATCATGACCATAACATGAATAAGACTATACTCTAGTTCATAAGCATTGGTATATAACAAAGATAAGAACTTGAACTTGGAAGAGAACTGCATAGTATTCATACCAAGGTGTTCCCTCTTCTTCCAAGGAGACAAGCTCTCCTTGCTAGCTCTTGCCTTGCTCTACTACTAAAACTAATCTAAAGAATACAAGTAAAAGGTGAGGTTAGTGGCTCCAAAATGATGGTGTCTGTTGGAGGGGAGCCTAGGCCCCTCTTTATAGTCCAATAAGGATGGTTCGGGCAACAACAAATATGGAAGCAGGTGAAACCACCTTGAGGGAACCGCCTACGAACCGCCAGTCAAAGCTGGGCTTGAGATGGGCTCGCCAGGGGGTGGCCGGTCCCAGGGGTGGCCAGTCCCCTGGTGGGGCCTACCGGCCATCGCCTTTGCGTGGTTGGTTCATCTCTGGGCCTAGACCTCTCATGTGGTTATGATTGGGCCTAGAATGCTAATGAAGGTGGGCTTCTCTTCTTCTTTTGGTTGCATCTTCTCTGAATACAAATTCTAGAATGCGATTTCTTTATGGTTTTTGTACATTTCCACATGTCACATCTACAAGTCAAGTATACACCAAAACTTATAGAAATATTAGTTTAAAGCCCTACCTACTATTTATTTTAGTAACATATTGGCGGTAGAAAATGGGCTCTAAAGACCAACAACAACTCCCCCACACTTAGTCCTTTGCTCATCCTCGAGTAAAGGTTTTTGAAGGACTAAGCGAGTTTATCTCCTTGATTTGAAATCTGCATACAAATTATTCCAAGCTTCACCTGAACCTGTGAACTTCTGAGTATCTGCCAAGTTATCTTGGGCAATTGAAAAATAGAATAGCCTGGATTCAAATCTTCTTACTCTATCCCTACTCAGAAACTTAGGTTTTTGTAAAGTTTTGAAAACATAAGGATAGCAGTTGTTCCTTGAATGATTCTCTCAAGTCACTCATATATTTGTATGTGGTTCCTCACCAAGGCATATATAGGGATTGCCTTCACTTGATCATCCTACCTCTAAAAAGGTTTATCTAGACCTTTAGGTACGGATAAAGATACTGAGGCACACTTACCTTGCATGTATTGTCAAGTCAAATCCCGGACCCCACTGGAGGGAAGCGTCATACTTTTATATCAAAATGTGCGTGTGTGTGGAATGGATATGGTGGGTATTTATGGTGCCTAACCTAATTCTACTATGCTCTTTAAAACACATCTTCCTCCTTATTAGCACTTAGAAAAATCTTCTATGATGGCATGGGCTATCCTTATTCTCGCTTTTCTTTTCTTTTCTTCCACCTTCTCTTTTCTCCCCTTTTTTATATGTTTTTTCACATCTTTTTTTTTATGTATATTATTTTTTCTTCATCACCACTCTCTTTTCTTTCTTTCTTCTCCATTTTTTTATTTCTTCTTCTTCTTTTGAATGATAGCTCCATGTCTCTAATTGCAACAAAAACTTTTAAGAGGGATGTGCATAAGGATTCAGAGTATTTATTTGGATGGAACCTAACAAGCATATTTTTGGTTCACTCCTAATGTAGGAGTAGAACATTTTTAGGTGGATCAAAGTGGAAGGAATATTTTGCGCCTACTCCCAGGGTAGGAGTAGTGCAATTATTTGGTGGATGGATGAATGAATGTTGTGCACAACTCTTAGTGTAAAAGTAGGCAACTTTATTTGTGGGTGAGTGAATTCTGATCTTGGGACCATGAAACTTCTCTCAATAGGGGTCACAAAACTTGACCAAACTCAACACAAAGTAAGAGACATATGTGGAATGTTTTGTCATGAAAGATCATATATGGCCTTGGTAGGTATTTGCATACCATTCAAGGAACATGCTATATTGATTTTTGTTTTGTAAAAATAAATCCCAAGTTCTTTACAAGAAAAGAGCAAGTGTTATGTCATCCAACTATATCTCATTCGTCAATTACTTAGATAAAATGGGGTCCATATGATAAGTGTTCACAAGTAGTAGGAATATTGACAAGGAATAAAGAGTATGCAAACTTTAATCACAGGATGGCATGGAGATGGAGCATCAAAAGTTTTGTCTTTTTAAAAGTGTTCAATGTTAAATTTCAAAACTTTGAAAAGAGCAAGAGTAGAGTTGCACAAACCATCCTTGAAGATGAAGGGGCTAATGGAAGTTGTTTGTCTCGTCCTTCTGTACGATGGGTTGCACGATGTTTGTGCAATGTGTTGGGGAGATCTCAAGTTTGTTTCGAGTTATGCTTGAGGGATATCCCCCACACTTATTTTTGTACCTATTTTTATTCTAACAAAAGAAACAAAACAAGAGGGACTACAACAGGCAAGGGTCCTAATGACTAAAAAAACCAAGGAAATAAAATTTTATTATCTAGATTATTATTTAGTTATTTTTTATTTTATTAAAAACTTGTTTATCCAACTTTTATTAGAACTCAAACAAGGCTAGGATAACAGATGCAATAAAAACATAGCCAAGATTTCTCTCCATATCAGATTACTTCTATTGTTATGTCAATAACTCAAAGTTCATTAATCAAAATTCAATACCATGTCAAATCTTGATCTAAGAAGGCCATTTTAACCTAAGCACTTTGCTTAATTTAAAAGGACCTATGGATGTATCATCTATGTACTGTATACGAATACACCCAAACCAGAGCATATGACATATCATAGGAAGCATGATTTTGAATGATCATATGGAAACAAAAATAAGCGAAAGGGTTGGTGAACATTTATTACCTTTTGCATACCTGAGTGTTCTTACCGGCATCATATGTGGATTTCCTTGAAGATGCTGCACCGGTGGTGCAGACATACAGGCTCCAACTCAGGTGAACCATCAGGCTGGATCACGCACACAACTAGTGTATATGGACCTTGGGCCTTATTGATAGCAACCATGTAAAGGAGTAGACTCCTTTTTTATTTTTATTATTTTTTTATATTTTTTATATATTTTTGATGCATTTTTTTGAAGATAACTACCGATGACCTTCAATAAGGGCTCAACAATTATAGTCTGTTGGCAAGACTTCCCCCTCTTCATTGCTCTGCAGCTGCATGAACAAACTTGGGAGAATTCTCGGGTTGCCCTGATATTTTTCCCGTATTGTTGACAGGAATAGAAGCAGCAATTTGAGCAAATTGGGTTTCTATCATTTTATTAAAACTCAGTTGATGTTTATCAAAAGAAGACAGAGTTTCAAGTTTAGCATTTATAGATTCAAACATTTTATCATAGAAGGAAAGCTTTTTAGTAAGATCTGCATTAAACTTAGCTTGCCCTAAAACAAAGTCTCTCAAGGTAGTTGATTGAAATTGTAATTCAAATTGAAATTAGAAGAATTACCTTGTGGGTGGTTATGGCTGTTCCATCCATTATTACTTGGTTGTTGATGTTGGCGAAATCCATTATTGACGTAGGACGCTTCTCCCTGGGTTCCGGGACAGCTGTTCCCCAAATGGCCAATATCTCCACAGACTTCACACGTCATGTGTGAGCCCATGGCCTGGACGGTGCCTATGGTGGGCTTGGTGGCACGGTTGTCTAGCCTCTTCATTAGGAGGTCTATTTTTGTGGTAAGCAAGTCCGTCTCCTTTACAGAATGCATGCCTTCTTGTGTTTCTTTCCCGTCTCCCCAACTTTGGTTTGCGACCATCTTTTCGATGAGTGCAGTGGCATTCTTGATGGTGAGGGAGAGGAATGCCCCTCCAGCTGTGGCATCAAGGTGCCCCTTGGACATGGTCATCAGGCCCTTGTAAAAGTTCTAGAGCACAAGCCAATCTTCCATTCCATGGTGGGGACAGGCTCGGACATAGTCCTGCAGCCTCTCCCATGCTTCAGGGATGGACTCGAGTGATGTTTGCTGGAAGTTGGATATCTCCCCACTTAGAGCACTGGTTTTGCTCATAGGGAAAAATTGATGAGGAATGCCATGGAACATTTGTCCCATGTGTTGATAGCTTCCTTGTTCTGGTAGAACCACTATTTTGCCTTCTTCGCAAAGGAGAAAGGAAATAGGCGGAGCTTGACGCTAGTTGTTGCGACGTCTTTGATGATAATGGTGTCGTACAACTCAAGGAAGTGTTGAAGATGAGCATTTGCATCCTCGTTTAGCAAGCCACAGAACTGGCTTGCCTGCACCATCTTGATTAGGCCAATACGGAGCTCGAAGTTTCCATTCCCGATATTGACAGCGGGCCCAATGGGCACGTTGGCAACATTAGGGGTGGAGTAATCATGCAGTGACTTGGCCATGATGATAGTGGCGGATGATGCAAGAATGAATGGTTCATCTGCTAGCGGAGTAGTAGAAGAAGAAGCGGTACGGGACCTGTTCTCCCTTAGGAGTGCCTCCAGATCATCGGTGAAGTTGTTTGGCAGGTCAAAACCACTCATACACTATCCTATTTTCTTTCCAATAAAAAAAGATGAAGATAACAAGTGAAGTTAGCCCACCTAAACTACGACTACCTTTTGCTTACTGTGCAAGCAATGTTTATGCCAAGCTAGATGTTTTTATTTCCTTTGCCCTCCCCGGCAATGGTGCCAGAAATGCTTGTTGACATTTCTTAACATCGTTACAAAAGATAGACTAAAAGTCCATCCCCGGCAACGGTGCCAGAAATGCTTGTTGGCATTTCTTAGTGTCACTACTAAAGATAGACTAAAAGCCTATCCCTAGTAACAACACTAGAAACATGTGTTGACATCCCTAACCACCATTACGTCAGAAAGGTAACTCTCAGCCCTTAACGGCGCCGGCCAAGATAATGCAGTCTGGTAATAACAGTTAGAAGTGCCTGATTGGCCTTCCTAACCATCATTACTTACGATATGCAAAACAGAAGCACGGCGCCTTGGGGTGCAACAAGAATTACAATTCTTAGGTAATGGTATTTAGGTATGCCAATCATGATAGCTCAATATGGATAAATCTGCAAGCACATGGAACTATCATTGTAGCATTTCAACCCTTGAGTATTTAGAGGTGTCGTATTTATAATTTCCCATAGGAGGACAGGATGAATGCATCTAGCTTTGGTATAAACATGATCACTTATTGAGTGCATAGGTAGACATAGCATAGGCAGGGGTAAACCATAGTTCAAAGATAGTGGACACACATCTGAGCCAACCTCAAGGATAAAAGAGAAACAAAGAATAAAAGAATATATCTAACTAAACAGGCATTGGTCATATACAGCCATGCAAAGAACTCATATACAGCCATGCAAAGAACTGTTAGTAGACATCTAACTAGCATGTCTAGCATCAGGACTAAGTCTGAGATGACAGGGAGATCCCTGTAGCTGGTCTGCCAGCCGATAGAGACTTTACAAACTCCTACTCAATACCCGAATGTGGGGGAGTGCTTGGGATGAACAGGGCTATCACCACCTGCCCACCTACCCCTACCCGTGGGGCATCGACATATCTGTCGATCTCCGCATACCCGGGCACCACACCCATATAATTGGAAACAACTCCTAACCTCCTAGGACTCCACCCCTTCGGAGTGACAGGCTAGGTTAAGAGCAACCGAGAAGGTATGACAAACCGTCACCTCATCCCCAGTTCTTCCTCTATTCATACTAATTCGATGAATGATGAAGAACAATGATGAACATATCAAGAACATAACACATAAACTATATGCTAGTTCATATATCATGATCATAACATGAACAAGACTATACTCTAGTTCATATGCATTGCTATATAAAGAAGATAAGAACTTGAACTTGGAAGAGAACTGCATTGTATTCATACCAAGGTGTTCCCTCTTCTTCCAAGGAGACAAGCTCTCCTTGCTAGCTCTTGCCTTGCTCTACTACTAAAACTAATCTAAAGAATGCAAGTAAAAGGTGAGGTTAGTGGCTCCAAAATGATGGTGTCTATTGGAGAGGAGCCTAGCCCTCTCTTTATAGTCCAACAAGGATGGTTTGGGGGTCAACAAATATGGAAGCAGGTGAAACCACCTTGAGGGAACCTCCTATGAACCGCCAGTCGAAGCTGGCCTTGAGATGGGCTCCCCAGGGGGGGCGGCTGGTCCCGAGGACGGCTGGTCCCCTGGTAGGGCCTGCCGGCCACTGCCTTTGTGTGGTCGGTTTGTCTCTGGGCCTAGACCTCTCCTGTGGTTATGATTGGGCCCAGAATGCTAATGAAGGTGGGCTTCTCTTCTCCTTTTGGTTGCGCCTTCTCTGGATACGAATTCTAGAATGCGCTTTCTTTATGGTTTTTGTACATTTCCACAAGTCACACCTGCAAGTCAAGTATACACCAAAACCTGCGGTGGAAAATGGGCTCTAAGGACCGCCAACAATGACACAGTGTCCCCCTCCTTCCGCTTCCCCCTGATGGCAGGGGAACTAGAGGAGGGAACGACCGCCAAGCCGGGACCATACAAGGAACCCCAGGAGGCTGACACCCTGGCCTCCGGCGGGCAAGGGAGCAGTGCCATTGCAACCTCCCCCGCAGCCAATGCCTTTGGTGGGACCGCCTGTGGGATCGGCTGGCCGACCATCCTCCCCGCCTTTGGCAGGACATCCTCGGCCGCCAACTCCCCCGGTTGACTCAAAACAAGCAGCACCTTCCGCCTGTCTTCCTGCTCCATGTTCAGCGGGGCCCCAATGTCTCCTCCTACCGCTGCTGCCATGATGGGCTCGAGGCCACCATCTCCTCCTGCCTCTATTGCTACGGTGGGCTTGAGGCCACCGGCTCCTCCAGCTGCTGTTGCGTGCTCAAGGATGACAACTCCACCTCCTATTGTTGCTCCTCCTGTCGCTGTTGCTGTGGCTGGCCCGGGGCCCGTAGTTCATCTTGCTGCTGCTTCAGCAGCTGCTCCCACTGCTGCCGCTCCTTCCACTGCTGTAGCCCCTTCGGCCATGGCCACCACAGCTGTTCCTGTCGCTGAGGGATCTCCGCTCCCACCTTTTGTGGGTGATCCACTGCCTCCTCCACATCACGAATGAAGGATTCAGCCCCCTCATCCTCGACGACCACCGGGCCCTCCTCCGACGACCCTGGCACACGGCTGCTAGCAGCGCCCATGAGCTCGGTAGTGCCAGAGGTGCCTCGACCCACTCCTAGTCTTGGGCGGTGTCACCACCCACCATGACCCCCGGGTCACTTGAGCCTGCAACAAAGGTGGTGCCCAGTTGCTTGCCCCGAGCAATGGCGGCCTGGACATCCGCAAGCCAAACAGCTTCTACCGTCGACCAGGGGCCCGAGGCGGCAGCTCCTACCAACGTCGCCATCAGCACGGCGGCCTTGGCCTTAAGCCGCTTGGCAGGTGTAGGGGATGCATCTGCCATCAGACATTTGAGCCTAAACACGCAAAAGGAAAAAATGCTAAGCGCCCTAAAAATAGCAGAGGGAGAAAATAAAGATGCAAGGTATGAAAACTTACCCCATCAGGATGATAGGCGCCATTGTGCGCACCTTCGATGCACTTAGGGGCTTCTGAGACCCCCCTCTCAATGGACCCTTGCCGGTTCTAGAGCCGCTCGGGGCCTGTGATGCCCCCAGCATTCTCTCCTCCTTCGAGGCTGGTTGATCATGAGTCCTTGCACTGAGCGTCGAGGACCTAGTACGCGGTGGCGGCGTGCTGGACTTACCCCTTGACGGCGCTGACGGCGTCCTCCTGCGCGTGCGTCATGATACCGACCCCTCTTGGGTCGAGGAATCAGCCATCCTCCTCTCCCAAAGCTACTCTAGGGCCCCCGCCTCTCGACCCTTGATGGGCATCGAGGTGACCCTTGATGCTGACTCCTCCTCAACCACCTCCTATGAAAACTGGCGGTCAGCTCGAGGGTGATCAGGCAACAGGGCATCATACCATGACTCGATATCATCATCATCCTCATCATTCTCCTCCTCTTATTTCGAGGGAGACTCCTCCTCGGGGATCCCATTATGCCTTTGCTTTGCCCGACGCTGCTCGAGCGCCTGGTGCTTGAGACTCTTCTTCTTCCTCTTTTTCTTTTCCTTATCCTTACTTTTTTCTGCTGGTCAGCGGTGAAGCATCTCACCTGACAAGTGGGCTCATCTTCCTTGACTGGGGGCATCGATGTCCTGAAGTCTAGGATCGCCTGCACACAGACCAACAACAGATGACGTCAAGATAAGACAAGGGGGAGGAGAAGAACCTGAAGGTAGCAAATTGAAACACTCACTAGCTGTACGTGGCCATCGTTCAGCCGCATCGGGATGGAATTCACCATGCTGTGCGGCTAGTGGTACGGGCGCTTCTCAATGATGCGCCCGGTGTAACATGGCAGCCAATCATTGTCATTCCGAAGGTAGAACCACCGGCTATGCCACCCGCTGTGGTTGGAGGTTAGCCGTGTCAGGATGTACAGCTCTGTCCTCTTCAAAGCCAAGTTACAGCAGCCAGCGTAGACTGTCCTCCTCCTCCCCGATGACACTGGCTTGGCAAAGTGCTCTCCCTTGAAGAGATGGAGCCACAAATCCCAGTGTGACTCCATCCCCAGATATCCCTCGCAGACGGTGGAGAAGATCGCCACATGGGAGATGGAGTTGGTAGAGAAGTGCTGAGGCTCAACCTCATAGTGGTGAGTCAACACATGCAAAAATGACTTGGGGGTGCCCCGAGCCCCACCTTGTGGAACACAACGAAGCTCATGATGTAGCCCTCCGACAGATCTGGCTGCCGGTGACTCCTCAGCGGCACTTCACTCCAGCCGATCGGCCAAAGTGATAGGGAGGAGAAGCCCATCATCCATGAGCTCCTGTAGTTGCTCCACCGCCATAGACGACGGAAGCCAGTCATCCATGGGGAGGAGTTCCACATCCATGGAGGAAGGCCGAATCTGTTCCACGGATGAACGAAGGGGAAGATTCCCAATCTCTCGACCCCTACCTCTCTCCTCCTCTCTTCCTTGTGCTAACAGATTGGTTTGCTCTGCTCTTCGATGGTGGCGGTAGCGGCAAAGGCAAGAAGGCAAGGTGGAAACCCGAGTAACCCTACCACCCGAATTTATAGACAGACCGAATAGCAACGGGCGGATCCAGCGGAGGGGGCAGGTAAATCTTTACATTTAATGAGCCCACCTAACCACCTCCTCGAATCCAGGGTGCCAGGACACGCGTCATTGGCTCATCCTCTAACCGTTGCCCACGTCGCCCACTACCACACCGGTTCGCCTCTTTCCTAAAAGGACGTACCCAACGGGTGGGAACGGATGTACATGGATGATGCTTTCCAAAAGAAGGTAAGCGGGCCCTGACCCCACATTAAAATCTTGAGGGAGCGAAGGTTGGCCCTCGAACAGGGTTCGACAACCGCCCTTGAGTACCTGAGTCAGGGATGACTAAGGGGGAGCCTACACAAGGCCCCTGCTCAAGAACCGACACTCGAGGCCCTCTCGGTCATATTCAAGGAAAAATGAAAGGGCAACTATGAAATCCCCTCGAAGGGAGGCGTCGAGCCACCGGACCCAATCGAATGGGACCGGGATCCATGTTCCCATTCATTTGCTTCAATGAGAGCACCCCCGCGGCCACCAGTCGACCCCTATCGAATGGGGCACGAACTCTCACTTGAATTCCCCGATACCAGCTTGTCGGAGGACATCGAGACTTGCCCATCGAGGGTACTACGATGCTTCTCACCTCACATCCAATCGAAAGGACTCATGGAAATCACGCGCCAAAGGCTAGCAATGCCCCAGCCACATGAGGCTCGCGGCTCGACTACACTAGGCACCCCCAATGAAATAGGGGCAAAATGCACTCAGGGGCTCGAGTACTCGAGCATCCTATCGACCGCACACCTAAAAAAGCCCTCGAAGGTGTTTTCTACTCCTCCGAGGCCTCGGGGGCTACCCCCGATGGGTGCGCTCATGCGCACCCATCGGAGAACGACAAAATGCTATGACTCTAGTTCATGAGCCTCTGTGTGAGTGCCAGCACTCGCACAGAGCCTCGGGGGGTACTGTCGGGTACCTGGACAAAGGGGTACCTAAGACCCACGAATAGGAGAAATAATCCCCGAGCGATCAATCGCCAAAAACCCATCGCGTACCAAGCCCAACATCAGCACTAAGTGATACTGGGCTGGCCCACGAACGTGACATACCAGGTCGTAAAAGCCTCCCAGTCGATGGGGCCCTCGAATGATGGAAGTCCGCCCGAGCGGATGACCCCCCCAGTCGAGTGACAGAACTTAGGGCGGATGACCCCCTCGTCGACCACCGCCTACCCCTCGACTCACCTGCCTCCTGTACGGGATTCAGAGCATTTAATTCCTCCACCCACTACTTCCTTACTACATGGCTATAGCAGCATCATAGTAGCCCAGTACGAGGGTCAAATCCCCTTTTACCACCCATCCTCGAAGAAGCGGAGAGTCGTGCTACCACTATTACGCCATGCCGAGCACTGTACCCCGTCAGGCATCCCCTCGAGACGCATTTGTCAACATCCATACCGTATTTCCCGGAGCTCAGTCTTGTCCACAGGGCCTCAACCCCCTCAGCAACCCCTCGATCCAGCTCCCGACACCTCCGGACAACACTCCAACTACCCCCGCACATCTCTACATGGATCCACATGCCCGCAACAGGGACCGGGGTCTTTCACCGACCATCACCGACATCACCATGACGCTCCTGATGGATGGAGGCCATACCTACCGCATGCCTCTATAGTCACCACGACATGATCGGCACCTTCCCCCTGACATCATTCGCTATGTTAGCAGAAACTACGTCCTAGGGTTTCCTGGCCGCTCGTGCCTCCTCTTGGCCTATAAAAGGGGACGCCGGGTCTAGTCCTAGGACATCGGATAGCACTCTAAGGAATCCGAGCTTCCCGACAGCAAGGCATAGGCATGACAATTCTAGGCTTAGGCATTGCTCTCCACCCCTGTTCATCTACGCTCGCTTGTATCTTCCCTGTACAAGCACTTTGGTACAAGATAATACAATCCACCCCCCCCCCCCCCGCTAGACATAGGGCTTTCTCTTGCCCGAACCAGGATAAAAACCATATATTCTTCTTGCATCACCATCTGGTTAGGGAGCATGCAGTATAAATTTACTCGTTGGTACTCGGCCTTCGGGGGTCGGGACACCGACATTAATTGTTGTCCACAAACATAACCTGAAATCATTGCTATCCACAAAAACCTGAAATATGTTGATCTATCTCTCAAAGCAGTTACTCAAATTTGTACGGAAAACATGGGCATCTTATGTTGATGTATCTCTCAAACCAGTTACTCAAATCTGTGACACGGGTGCGCGGAGTTTGTATCATATATGAATCCCCCTAAACACATGGAGTTCTTATTTTTTTAGTTCTCCTCTAAAATCTTACCCATATAGCAATGTTTGTATCATATTTTCTTCATAAATAGTGCTGTCACCATCACTTATAAGGCTATTTAGAACAATGGTAGAACATATCAGGTTTACTTATTTTGAAAGTTCAGTTCAGATAGTTTGAATAGATCTACACAGTACAAAGTTTCTCAGAAAAGTGAAGATTGATAATTGTTGGAGCGACCTAACACATCTTTTTCGGTCCGATTTGCATTCTCTTTTTACTGAAGATGATGATACTGGGGAAGATTGCCTTCGCTTCGATGCATGGTCTGAACTTAGTGGCAAGACAATCAGATTATGTCACGGATTCTTCTCTTCTTAATCTGCAACTGATGGTCTTCCCAGGTAACCTATCATGCTGCTTTTTCCCCAACCTACAGGTTCTTGTTTGCTCCAATGTACCTGCTTATTTGTTCATTATTTTGTTGCCTAAAATATTAGCATCTCTATCGATCCATAATTTACCTACAGGAACATGTTTACGTCTGACAGCGTCGTCACATGAGGAACAAAATACATTATATCCTGTTGAACACAGTGTGATGCCATGCTTTTAGAATTTAGATGAATTATAAGACAGTGTGATGCCATGCTTTTAGATGAATTACAACACATAGGAAAACATTGAGTAAATATAAATTTGTAGGCCAGAAGTCTTGTCGTAGTACAAATAGTGATCTGTTCTATAAATTTTCCACACCAGGTCAAATAGATGTTGTAATATGGTACTACTGTTGCGATAAAATTGATTGCACTATATACATTTGAATGATGCCATATTGCCATAGATCAATTTTTTTTGCCTTTAATGACCTATCAGTTAAGGTAAAGAGTTATTCAGCGCTACATTATTCATGCAATATGTTATTTGCGTCAAATGGTTGATTGTTCACAGCTTGGACTGAAGCAAAAACAATCATTGCAGGTCTACTGCTGCACAAAGGAGGAACCCAATTTCAGGGACAGATAAGGTATTGATTCTGGTTTGTTTTCTCCTCGAACTGTTTTTTAAAAGCTTCATGGTACACATAGTTTGAAACATATTCTTTTATAGCCTGGACTATCGCAGAGACAAACAGTGCAGGTCTACTGCTGCAGAGAGAAGGGAGCATGCCAACCATAGCACATTTCATAGAGAAATGGGTTCCTGAATTTTTTCAATTTTGATCTGCTTGTTTGTCAGCACTTAACAGTGAGATACATTCATACTACAATTCATCTATACAAGCTTCAAAGACTTTTGTTTTCTGAAAACTTAGTACAACAATTCTTTAACATATTCAGTTGCTGACATTCTCAAACTGAAATATTACAATACGTCAATATTAGTTTTATCAATAAAATATCCTCTCGGACAAGCTGATTACACCGACCAGTGTTTCGTACTTCTAATATTCTTCAGGTAAATCGGTCATGGTTCTACTCTTCTCTATTTTTTTTACTCTGCAATTGCTCTCCTCCTCTTGTTGTGCCCCAATTGGAAATCCTAAATTGGGAGTTGTATTGCAAACCGAAATTTGAAGCTCTCATTTTTCAGATGCAATATGAATTTGCCATTCCGGTTGATGGCACCTCAACAAATGGATATGACATGGAATCTTGCGGGAGACTCCTGATGACAATGGTTCTTTTAAGTCTATGAATTCAGGGCTACTGTTAAATGGACATTCTTACTCTACTGGTGTCAAAGAGGTTTTGTACTTACTAATGCAAAAAATTGCTTCCACCGCTGTTGATATACTATTGGTACTATAGCTTACTTGCCTCGTAACTATGACCATTTACTTCCTAAATGTTAATTTACCTCGTGCCTACACTTTTAGAGGGACTACATGTCAACAAAGCTCGAAGCTGAGACACCCAATTTAGAGGTACAGGGCCATCGTTGGAGCTGGACTGCTGGACTGACATATCAGACGAGTAACATGATCCACTATGGCCAGCTGCATCAGAAAAAGTTCCCTGCACCAACACCGAAGCTATAACCCAATTAGTAAAAGCTAATGCTGCCACCGCACAATAACTATGATCTATTGTACAACTACATGTGAATAATATGTAAACTAAACTCCACCCCCCTATTGTATATAAACTAACACCAGCTGGTCTATGTATCAGGCGCACCGAAATTTGCCTTCTCATCGTTGCCAACATATTCAATTCCCATTTTTACATATGTGATACCTTACATAAATATAAACATCTACCAAATCACGATGGCTATAATCAGCATGGCCACCATGTCATATCTGTATAAGACTAGCCTAGATTCAAACGCTCACGGGCGCGCGGAACCGCGCACTCTACCACTAGTTTTTACTATTTGCTCCCTCAGTCCCAATATATAAGGCGAACACATTTAATTCTCTCTTAGCACTAGTGCTGCTACATCAATGTATGTGTCTTTAGAGGAGCATGTCTTCTTTTATATTTTAGAGGAGCATGCTATTACGTTAATCAAAAACATTCGGCCATCGTCAAATCGTAAAGATCCATAACGATTGGCTCTTTTTTTGGAAAATTACCCTTGTTGCCATTATATGGATATGATAAAGAATGGGCTAAAATCTTATTATTCGCGAGAAAAGGTCATAAACGCCTGCAGTTGGTTAGTAGAATATCTAAAATATCACATGAAGTCGACCAATTTTCAGCATCCATCGTGTTAACAATTAGTTGGTGAACGAAAGTGTAACGCTTCCTGAACACAAGTATCGTCTCCATATATCATCTGGCTCACACATGCCGTACAAAGAATATCTAACCAAACTCAACGACGGATAAAAAGTACGCAAACAGGCCCAGTCTATATATGACAAACTAATGATGAATCTTCCTCTCTCTAATACGTTTCTCCCTTATTTAAATGAGCAAGAGAAGAGAAGCTAGCAAACAAGGGTTGCTTGCCAACGCAAAAGCAGCCAAAAAATAGCCTTACAGACCTAAGCCAATCAAACGTACACATGCTATCCACGTTCTTGAAAAAAATGACCTAAGACAATCGACACAACGTAACAGGCCAATGACGACGTTGCCCAGGTCAATGGCGTACCAATTCGCTTATGCGCTCTTCCTTTTTCTTCCATTCCACACGTAACTTTTCCGTTAAATACTATTGCCAATCCAATTACGCATCTATTGATCATATATATATAGCAAAAGTTACATCAGAGAACATCGTGCCAACCAACAAGATAATTCAAAGAAGTGACACAACATCTGATCAGGACGGAAACTACCACTTACTTTTCAAAGGTTCAATAAATACATATCAAATAATTTCAAATATTTAATGGAGATATGTCAAGGAGAAGAACGACTCGATGATGGCCACTAACAATAAAAGATCATATATACAAGAAGGAACGTTCACGTCGTTGCCAAAGAAACGGAGGAATGCGCTCGCACCAGCTGAAACGTGAAGCGGCCGGACTGCATGTATGCGGAAATGATTTTTTTTCGGTTCAATGGAAAATATAAGGGGTATATGGCTGGGGGCGGCTTGGCCGGCTGGCGGCGGCACGGGGCGGCGCCGGTGGCGGTGGCGAGCGGCAGCACACCGCGTGCGTAGGGGCAGGGAGCGGCAGCATTTGGAGGAGCAAGAAAGAAAATAGGGTTGAGACCCTTCTTTATTTTTGATCTAAATTGATTACATCTCCTATGTATTTATAGTCAGATTAGCTTGACTCCTGAACACAACTGCAGCATTGAACTTCTGCAGCGGACGATTTCGCTTTTCCGCAGCGGGCAACGGCGTCCACTGCTGGTGCCATGCCCCGGCAAATCCGGGCGGCACCGCAGCAGACAACATAAGACGATTGCTGCGGTTAATGGCGCCTTAGGTAGCCCCTGTGGAAAATAATTCCTAAAAATTAAAAAAAGAAGAAAGCCGACATTGGGCTTGGATCTGGGCCCACCGCCGTCGATTGGATCCCGCTGCCACTGCTGTCACCGTCGATCTACGACACCAAATCCACAAGCTGTCATCGTCAGTCCCCGCAGCCGCTGCCAAAGAGGAGGAGGGCGCTGAGCAGCCGCGCATCTGTGTGCACCGCCGCCGCAGCTCCTCACCAGATCCACCGCATGGAAGCCCCACCTCACCGAATACGGCGCCGTGCCAGAGCCCGACGGCATCGGAGGACTGTTGACACCAGAAGTGGCAAACGGATATACCGCACGCGTACGGTAGTCAATGTAGCCTTCACCGGGAGTATTCCAGGTATCGTATTTTCCACAGGGAACGTGAAGTGAACTAACTAGGCTCAAGGTCGTCCAGTGATGGAATAAAGGGTCTAGGATAATAGGATAGAGAGGTCTAGCTAACAAAGATATCTGGTCGTGGTATTCTAAGTATAACGAGGTTTATCACCTCCTCCCTTACTGGGGGCGATAGACGAAACGACAAGTCGAGTTAACGAGGTTTTCCACCTCCTCCCTCACCGAGGTGACTACACTATTCAGCCTCGCTCTCACTGTGTTATCTTGCCTAGAACACGTACAAGGAATTCTCCGCCTAGCATGGTCTGTCACTCTCACACTAGGTGTCTTGCAGTGCGATAAGCAGCTCATACTGGCAAGATATAGCCTAGACATCACGTCTACACTAATCTCACTACTCTAAGCTTAGCGAAAACTTCGAGCACTTCAACAAGTAAAGCAGTATGCCAGTAAAAGACCGTATACTAAAAGTATCAAACCAGAATAAATTACTAGAAAGACTTAGATATAAAACTTACAAGAAGCTCGTATCCGCTGAGGCGCACCTTAGAGAAGACTATCGACCAGTCGGGACTCCTCCTTGGAGACTCCTCACTCTCCCTCTACTAACATATCTAAAATACTAGGGAGTGGCTTTCTCCTATGTTTCATGCTCTAAAGTGAAGGCCTATGGGGGGTATTTAAAGTGGAGATGGAGTAGGGGCTACTCTAGTGCCACGTCAGCAATCCGTGTGCTCCCCATCTCTCCACCTTTGGATAAACCACCTTTGGAATCGACTTGGATGGACGCCTGGGATTAATCACCATGTGGGAGGCATGCACAAGGTCGGTGGGAGGCAACCAACCTTCCAAGCACCCAAGGAGGGGGTCGGCTGACCCCCCTATCATAGGTGGGCCCAGCCTTGCTCTTCTGGAAGGTTGCTTATGTCGGTGGAGTGAAGCTGAGCTTCTTAGCCCACCAAATGGGGATCGGACGACGCCATCTATGTGAGGTGGGACCATGGATGAGTGTCCCCACATGTCATAGAGTCCATTCCAAGTGTTGGTTATGTTTTTGTCATGTTGGTTCCTTCATTGTGGGCCCATGGATCCATGTGCCTTCATCTTTACCGTTGAGAGGAAACACACTTATGATCCAAGGGTGGCACTTGCTTCGGAATGTGTTGGGAGGATCCTAGAGGTCTGGCAGTGGCTGGGAAGGTCTCATAAGGGGATCGGGCGATCCCCCTTTGGTGGAACCAAAGGTCCATCTTCTGCAGGTAGCTTCTAGGTGCAATTCAGGCCCACAAAGGTGGGATCGGCCGATCCCATCATTGTGCTCATATTTTGCACATTGTCTTTAGAAGCTATGATATTGATGAATGTGAAGTTGGTTTGTCATTTGACCATTCTTGGTTGCTTGCCCAACCTTCATATAGAGCTTCCGGACACTGAAAAGTACCTGTTCTGAGTGCTGCAACCAAATAATGACAAGTAGATGTGGAACCAAGTTATTTGTATCTAAGTCACTATATGTTTGGTGGTTTTCTTCTAGAAAGAATGTCTTGTTGATGGTTTTGATGGGGTAAAACATGGTATAACTCCCATCAACAAAGACCTCGATCTGCTCGATCTGCACTAGAGGATGTCGATCCATGCCGTGGAGGTGGAGCCTGCGCCGCTGGACGCCGGGAGGAGGTGTGGGAGGTGCCTGGCATCACCGCGGCCTCGCTCAGTGCTCGTGCCGCCAGACGTCCGGAGGAGTAGGTACGCTGGACGCCATTGATCCTCCTCGCTAGAGCGCATGACCCCCTTCCCGACTAGGAGTAGACGAGAGGGACGAGGAGAAGAGGCTGCCGCGGTCCGCCTCGCGCCACCGAGCGCCGCACCGCCACGGTCCGCCTCACACCTCCAAGCATCGCATCGCTGCGCACGATCCACCTCACTGGCGCCGCACCGTCGCGTCTGCCTCTCAGCGCTGGCCCTTCACCAGTGAGAAGTGAGGAAGGGAAGAAAGAGTGCAAGAGAAGAGAAAGAGGTTGGGGCTCGGTGGTGTAAGACAGAGAGAAGTGGTGGCTGGGTGTGGGAGACAAAGAGAGATGAGTCAAGTAAACCCTAAGGACTATATTTATACGCTAAGGTGGGCTTGTTGGGCCTTGGCCTTTTACTATGGCGGGCTTCGTAGGAAGCCCGCTGCGGTAAATCAATTTACCATAGTGGGCCTCTTAAGATGTCTGCCATAATAAATAGGTATTTTCTATGGCAGACATCTTAAGATACCTGCTGTGGTAAATCGATTTACCCCAGCGGGCAGTAATATACTCCATGGTAAAAAAAATGCCCGCCATAAGTATCTTCTAGTTAGTTTCACTACGCCACAAATGATTAGTCGCAGCATTGTACTTTGGCAGTCCGTGATGGACACTTACGATGCCCGCTGCGGTACGATTTACCTTTTACAATTCGACTCTTTCTTATTTTGACCAATTGTTTCGAAAACCTATTGAGACCCAATTTGGAAACCTGGATAACATTGATAAAGTCCTAGTGGCGGCGTGGGGCTATGTCCCCTTCCTCCCGGCACGCGCCTAGGGCGCCAACGGGCCGCGTGCAGCGGAGGCAGCGACGCTGCCCCTCTCATGGGCCCAAGTTGGCCCAATTTCCTTAGCGCCTGCATTGCACGCGTGTCAGAAAGTGACTGCTGTTGGATTTTTTATCACGGGATGTGGAACGAGTGAATATTCATTTATTTTGAGAATTACACAGTACAATGCAGACGCTCACAACACACACACTCATCTCTATGAACACACATATGCAAACCCTGCCTCTATGAGCATCTCCAAATGACTGAGCACCCGGCAGATCTGGAGATTTCCGAAGTCACCACTGCCATCTCGTTGTCAACAGGGACGTCCCTTACTACTTAACGCATAATGCCGAAAAATCCTTGAAAAAATACCTGAAAATGGTGCGAGCACCAAGATTTGAACTCATGTATGTAGCGTCTCACTGGACCGTTCTACCATTGGATTAAAGACAATTCGCAAATGAGTGAACATTCATAAAATAGTATCCCTAAAGAAGGAAAAAAATCTCTTCTAGCCCGGAGACCAAAGTGCTACAGGTAGAAAGAGGAAACAGTAAATCGACTATTTTTCGCTGTCATCGTCCCCACATAAGCGACCAAACAGCAAATGACAAGGGAGACGTCAGATTAAAACCCGAAGGTTCAAAATTAGTGTGTTGGAAGCTGTCGAAACAATCGATTCTTGTCATGCCTGGCTTCTCGGTTGTTTCCTGGGCTGTCAACATTCTTAAAAACATTCGAATAATAACTAGACAGCCCCTATATAAAGCCAGAAAGGGCTAGCCACCTTTCATAGCAGGAAGCAAGAAACACAGACTAGTCACCTCTGGTAGCAAGCATGAGTGGCCTGGAGGTGGCACACCTCCTCACCACTTCACCGTTAGTTCTAGCCCAATGGCTACTATTGCTTGTCGTTCCTCTGCTGCTTCTGCTGCACTACTACGCCTCTCGACGGCCAAGCCGCGGTCAGCAACTTCCTCCTTCGCCTCCGGGGATGCCCATCATCGGCCACCTTCACCTCGTCGGCAACCTCCCACACATCTCCCTTCGTGACCTTGCCGCAAAGCATGCCCGCGGCGGTGGCAGCAGCAGCCTAATGCTCCTCCGCCTCGGTGCTGTTCGCACCCTCGTCGTGTCATCCCCGCTGGCTGCGGAGGCAATCCTGCGCACGCACGACCACGTTTTCGCGTCGCGGCCAACGTCCATGGTCAGCGACCACCTCGTGTATGGGTCCTCCGATATCGGCTTCTCTCCCTATGGCGAGCACTGGCGGCAGATCAGAAAACTCGTCACCACGCACCTCTTCACTGTTAAGAAGGTGCACTCATACTGGCGTGCCCGCAAAGAAGAGGTACGTACAACACATATACAAATCGCCTGTATAATATATATATATATATATATATATATATATATATATTCATTCCTTCCATGAATATATGTATATATGCACAGTTGAGCCTGGTGATGAGGAAGATAGGAGATGCAGCAACCACGGGCATGGCTGTGGACTTGGGCGTTGCCATGAACACGTTCTCCAACGACATCGTGAGCCGTGCCGTATCGGGCAAGTTCTTCAGGGCAGAAGGCCGGAACAAACTCTTCCGGGAGCTGGTGGAGGCCAACTCTGCTCTATTCGGAGGGTTCAACCTAGAAGACTACTTCCCCGAACTGGCAAGGTGGTTAGATTTCCTTAGCAGAGGGTTTCTGTGCAAAAGGGCCCACGAGTTGCACAAGAGATGGGACGAGCTGCTTGAAACCATATTGATTGACCACGAGAGAAGAGACTCCTTTATGCATCGCCATGAACATGACGGAGGAGGTGACTTCACCGATGTGTTACTATCGGTCCAGAAAGAGTATGGTATGACTAGAGATCATGTCAAGGCTATCTTGATTGTAAGTGACTTACCCAGCCTGCCACCCAATATTTATTTTTTGAGCAACTACCACCCAATATATATGCCCAAACTATATACATTTGTTTTTTGATTTACACGTCCTAATGATATATATGATAACTAACAAGCATACATACATATATATCTCTTTATTTATATAAAGGACATGTTCAGTGGTGGCACAGACACGTCATCCTTGGTCCTGGAGTTCGCCATGGCCGAGCTTATGCGCAATCCACAGCAGATGGCCAAGCTACAAGGTGTAGTCCGGAAGCACACACCAGAGGGACACGAAACGGTGGAGGAAGAGGACCTAGCCAACATGCCCTACCTGAGAGCCGTCGTGAAGGAGACGCTGAGGTTGCACCCGCCTGCCCCGCTCCTCGTGCCTCACCTCTCCATGATAGACTGCGTTGTTGATGGCTATTATGTCCCCTCCGGCACCCGGGTCATGGTAAACGCGTGGGCTCTTGGTAGGCACCCGGAGTCATGGGAGAAGCCAGAGGAGTTCATGCCGGAGAGGTTCATGGATGGTGGCAGTGCTGCGGGCGTCGACTTCAAAGGCAACCACTTCCAGTTCTTGCCGTTCGGAGCTGGACGAAGGATGTGCCCTGGCCTCAACTTTGGGATGGCTACTGTTGATATCATGTTAGCAAACCTCATGTACTGCTTTGACTGGCAGCTGCCCGTCGGCATGGAGGTGAAGGATGTTGACATGACCGAGGTGTTTGGAGTCACGGTGCGTCGAAAGGAGAAGCTCATGCTTGTTCCCATTGCTAAACATCGTGCGCCTTCTGCTCACTCCGTGCAAGCTGCTGCTTCTGCGAACACGTCTATATCGCCTTGCTGAAGTGAACTACGCTCTGCACATACTATATAGTTATAAGACTAGTCTCAGTGGATAGTTTAGTTTCATTGCCTTGTTTTCATATCACATAAAATGAAATGAAACATGGACAAAGCAATCACTCTCAATGCAAAGTCCGTTCTATAATGTTACAGATATTTGTTTTCATTCTTGTCTCTCTTCTTAAATACATTGTCATATCATCAAAACTGCCCATGTCACAACCTTTTTAATGCAAATAAAACTCACATGAAACTCCTAATATTGGACTAAATTGTGTACTGTAATAATTCAATGTAGAATATGGTAAACATAAGTAGAATGGTACGTTAATTCAATGCAGCGGTGAACAACAGAACAAGACGCACCTAGCTATAAAATTAACAATTAGCTTGTTACGTCCGGTTTGGCTGATTGCAATGTTGCTTTGTCATCGCGTTACTTCGGTCGTCGTCCCCAAATGAGAGCAAGTTCCAAGTGCACTGATGCTCATATACTACATGCATTATATTGATCGGTCGTGTGGATCCTGCTTTATTTTTTCTTTTATTTGCTAACGATGGACCGATGCATGGTATCTTCTATAGTTCTAGGCTTTTGCTACGGTACTCCGAAATGACAGTGGACCGTCCATTTATTCCGTTCAAACGGTCACCATCATCTATTACCACCTAGGAAGTAATAGTATTTAGTGAATTTTTATTATATAAAAATAGGGTAAATAAGAAAGGTATGAAATATTAAAAATCTTTTTTTAAGATTTAGTTGTTAAGTTTGGTTGATGCATGCGATTTTGTAAATAATATATAAAATCATTTTTACTTGGTATATTGCCGTTATTAGCTTATAATTTTGTATGTGACTTAATTATCGTGCCAGTGTGTATGTACGTAATATACTCAGAGACATTCGTGTGGTAACCAAACTGCTCTACACAATGGATGGAATTTACGTACGGGACACTTGAAGTTGAAGCGTGTACTAGTTACAATGAATTTTGATGGCTTCTATGCAAATAAAGAATCGAACACATTGTTGGGATCATCAACAACGACCTAACATTTTGACAGCAAATCTACTGATTTGTTCTATAGTTTGAGCTCCAAGTCCAGCTCCTCGACGTCGCCACCGTCGTTTGAGTCGACAAGGTCCACGAATGCGACCTGGTGTAGCACCGCCGTCGTCGTCTGGCCAGGCTTGGCATGCAATCGCCGAGGACCCTGCCGCCGCTGGCACGCTACGTTGAAGGCTGCCAAAATTCGCGGCATGCATCAGGAAATAGACGAAGATCCTAAATTAATGGCATGCAGTGCGTCCACATAAAAATCGCGCCGCCAAGGAGCCCAGCCATGATCCAAAATTCACGGCATGCAAAGGTCTGCACGGCATGGGGTTGTTTTTTTTTTGTTTTTTTTAAATCATTAATTTATTTAGCAATTCATTAAATTAAGAAAATCAATGGTCGAGATCGATTTGAGATATTACCTCTTTATGGGTAAATGGTGTACCTGAGCGTTGGCCATAGTTCTATAGTATAGAAACAAAGTCAAGAACACCGGTGTTTTTGGTAAACTTGAAAGTAACATTACTTGTTGCCTTTCGTGAATGTCACTATCATTTGGAACGACGAATGACATGATATGCCTCGTAATATGCATTGCGAATTAATTTTTGCTACTAATTTATATGCGAAGGAGGCCTCGAATACTAAATTGTGTACTAATAATTCAATGTAGAATATGGTAAACATAAGTAGATGGTTCTTTAACTTGAAGACAGTGTGCCATTTGGATTACGATCATAATATGTCGCTGAAAGGCCAACACTCACCACACAAGGATTCCATGAAAAGTTGCTTGTGACTAAAACAGAACTTGACCTAGCCATTTCTCGACCACCACTAACCGTCTTTAATATTCGAGGCCAATTCAATCCTGGCTCGCTGACCCGGGACTAAAGAGCATGCCTTCGCTTTAGTCCTAGAATCGTCGTACTCCCGGCTGGAAACCGAGACTAAATCCCCTTCCTAATAGGGTAGTGGAAAACATACACATAACACAATCTTGGAGACATGGATGTCATTCACCCTCAAAAGTGGTGGACCAAAATAGGTAAAGAAGAGGATGGGAATTAGAAGGTCTAGCAAGATGGGGTTGGGCCTTCTAGTTTAGAGTTTTCATGGACTGTTAGAGAAAAAATAGTAGAAATAGTTGCTTTGTTTGGGTTGGATCTCTTGCAGCTCGCCTTGATTGTGCGGAACCACCCTGAACTTGAAGGCCTCTCAACTCACCATATGTGGCACTTAAGGTGGAAGAGGCCACATTGGTAGTGAGGGCAAAGGCGAGGGCGCATGGTGCCACACTACACATGTGGGTCCCTCTTCCGTATCTGGTGGTGGTGAAGAGATTGGGCACTTAGGATCGACTCGATCAGGCAGGAGGATCAGTGCAGTGGAGATCATGAATGGGTGTACGCGGTGATGATGATGCTTATGGGAGCACAGGGTGATGTTGTTTTGTTGTCGGTGTTCCATAGTAGTAGTAGCTGGTGTTGTGGAGCAAGCAGTACGTGATGATGGCCATGAGCGGCGTTCTGAGGTGGTGCAACAGATGAGTGTGGGTTTTGAGGCGGTGCAATGGATGATGAGGTGGTGACGTGGCGGCAGTGTTGGCTCGTGGCGGCGAGAAGGTGAGACATTGCAAATTTTTCGGTTATGGTGATTAATTATGCCGTGTAGGTCTGGCATCTTGAGCTTGAGGTAGGCATAATTCGGGACCGCCTTAAACTTGGCATAATATGGCCTTCTAAAGATGGCATGTGGTAGGGTTCCTCAAAGTTGACAACTTCAAAGGAGAGTGTAACAACCCGAAAATTCGAACTACAAAATTTTTTGACAAAATCCTGAGTGATGTGGTGCGACATGTCATCATCTACCCCTTTACATATGCATCAACCCTAGCATGTCATGCATGGCATTCATATGTTGCAAATTAATTAATATCTCATAACAATGTTCTACGTTCACATGTTACATTTTAATGTTTCAATAGTTTAATCATCATGTTACATTAAAATGAGTGAGTTGGATTCTTATTTGGTTTATGAGTTGAATAATAAAAATAAAAACATAATATTTATTTTAATAAATAAATATTAAGGAAATAATACCCTAGCATTATTTGGGCCATGTATGCTCACTATTTTGTTGCACAAATTTAGCACACCACATATATATATAAGTATATATAAAAATGTATTTGAAAAAGAAAAGCAAAAAGACAAGAAAGAGCCGGCCCGAGCAGCCCAACAAGGCGGCCCAGCCGCGCTAGCCTGCGCTCGCCCGCGCGACCGCGCGCTGCGCGGCCCAACCAGGCCGACAGCCCAGCAAGAGCCGCGCGCGTCCGCGCGCTGCACCGAGCCACCGTAGTCGCTGACGATGGGGTCCCGCGGTGGGACCCACATGTCATTGCGCCCGCTGAGGTCACCAGATCGGCCGCGCGCGCTCGTGTCAGCACTGTTCCCTCGTGTCGCCTCGAAGCAACCTGCCTCGACCGCTTGATCCCGTGTCGCCCCACATCGACGCGCGCCCGCAAGCCACCTGGACCGACCAGCCCGCGCAAAGTGCCCACGGCCGCAGCCAAGATTCTCCGCGCACGCGCGCACCTGCGCTGTCGCCGCAGTGGAACGCTGCCGCCGTAAAGAACTTTGACACCCAGCGCTACCTAGCCCCCTCTCGCTACTCTCTGGACCCAGATCGAGCCTCAGCTGCTGACATGGACATCCCTTGGCCGCTAGATCGAGCCGGAGCCATGATCGACCGTCCGTCGGCTACCTACCTCCGCGTCCGCCCTATAAAGCAAGCACCCTCGGCACCCTAGGGTTCCCAGGCCGCCACCACCGCTCTAGTGGAGCCCAATTCCACCTTGCCAGCCTCGATTGGAGAAGAGCTGAAGGAAGGGGGAAGAAAGGAGTCGGGGAAGGAGAAGAAGCCGCCGCCGGAATTGGGGAGGAAGACCGTCGACTCGGAGCCGCTGCTGCTGCATCGGGAGCAGGAAGGAGGAGTAGTACTGCAAGCCGGAGCCGCTTGGACTTGTACCGCAATTCCATCCTCTTCGACCCCTCGGTGAGCACCACCATCGCCGCCCTCTCGAACCCTCCGCCGTGCTGTTGGCCATGGCGCTCCGCCGTGAGCGCGTAGGCCTAGGTCGCTACCGACCTCACTGGACACACCCGCACACACACACGAGACCAGCCGAGCCTCCTTGGACCACGGCATCGAGAGGATGCCAGCATGGAAGCCGCCCAGTTCATCGCCGTGGGCCAAGTGCCGCCGTGGCGAGATCACCCAGCCGCCTTTCCGTTGAGCCTCGATCTCCATTGTTTCCGGATCCACGCTCGCCTTGATGAGACGGACCCCGTGCACACCCTAGCTCCGCGTTTGCCTCGCCAGAGCACCGACCTGAACCACCTTGTCATCAACGTGTCAGTGCGTTGCCGCTCCAGAACGTCGTCGTTCACCGTCGTTTCCTGCCACCTCTGACCACCTCGAGGAGCAAGAAGAAGCCGGGAAGCTCCGCCGTGACGAGCTGCATTGATTGGGCAAGGAGATGGAGACCGTGGACCCTCTCGGAGTGCTGTTGCCATGCACCGAGGACCTGTCGGAGCTCCGCCGTGGGAGTTGCTGCCCGCGCGGACCCCGCCGTGTGTTTTGGTCACCGCCGGCACCTCGAGCAGGTGCTGCGTGACTCCAATCGCCCATCTACGCCACCAATTGGAGCTGGAGTGACTTGGTGTGAAGTGTACATCGAGCGCCGTTGCCATTGAGCCGCCGTCCGCCGTAGAGCTCGTCACCGGAAGCAAAGCTGTCGCCCTGAGGCCCATCAACGTGACCGTCGTGAAGTCCCGAAACCGATGGGCGGGTTAATGGCACCAGAGATCCATTGTGGCACCAGGAATCGAGGGTTTCCCCGCCGCCGATCACTGAGGAGGAACCCCGCGCTCGAGCCAAACTCGTCCGAGACGGATCACGCGCTCGAACTGACCCTCGAGTTTGACCCCTCGACAAACCGACCCTCGAGCACCGAGCACTACCGTTCCGCTGAAGAACCGCTGTGGACTTGGCCTTCGCGCGAACTCCGCCGCGTGAATTGGTCGCTGCAGGTGCAGCGTAGGAGTGCAAGGCAACCCTAATTGCACTCCCGAGCCTAGCCAAGACTTGGTTTTGAGCAAAAGCGGGCTGCCGTCGAGACCATACCCCTCGAAACCATAACCCTCGAGATAGTATCCTCGAGACCGTACCCCTCGAGAGCATACCCTCGAGAGCATACCCCTCGAGACCATACCCCTCGAGACCTAACCCTCGAGACCATAACCCTCGAGACAGTATCCTCGAGACCATACCCCTCGAGACCATACCCTCAAGAGGATACGCCTCGAGACCTTACCCTCGAGATCATAACCCTCGAGCCCTTTTTCTTTTCAGAAAATGGTTAAATCTTTAAAAATTCATAACTAATTCATACGAGCTTAGAAAATTATGATCTACATATCCAAATTTTCTATAAATCGAGCCCTATCTATCTAGGCTATGTTTGAGTGTATTTGAATCTTCTATTTTGCATTCGTTCTTTGTGCTAATCTATAGAGGTCGCTTCCGCGACCGTTAAATCTCGTTACAGGCTCGAGCGAGGACAACTCTGACGACAGTGACTACCAGGAGAAGTCCGACGGCTACGTCAGTGAAGGTGCCACACACCATCCAACCTCGTAGATCCCATTACGCATGGCAATTATAGTATGGCTAGTGCTTTAAATTCATGTTGCTATAATGCTATGCCTGTGCTAGGACTGCATGATAGAATATTTATTTGATGAGCCCTACTTGTTGTAAACTATCACCTGCTTACCCGCTGTTATGATAGCCACCTGTTTATCTGCTATATTTATATTTCTATACTTCACTCGCTTATATTTTGATGCGACGTGATGAACCCGGGGAAGGCCTGGAGGGTGCCAGGCTGGATGTGTGAGTTGATGTTTCAGATGGGCATGTGAGCTGATGATGTTGTATCCGGGTTTGGGGTGGAGCTTACGGCAGGGAGTAGGGTGAGGGTTGAGTCGATCGAGCCAGGATCTACGACGAGCTTTTGGAGCAAGTCTTGCCAAGGAATGGTTCTAGACATTCCCATGAGAGGAGCCTGTGGCAGGCTAACTGAGATGTGATGGTGGTCCTTGGGTGTGATCCTCTGAGAGGTGGAGCCGGGATGAAGGTGTCGTGGTAGCACGTTAAAGATAAACCCTGATGAAGATATCCCGGTTTGGTCAAATCTAGGAACTGTTGCGCTGGTATCCGGACCTAGGAATCTCTTACTTTCCACTCGCTCTCCATGGGGGGGAGACGGCCGAACCGCTGGATAGGTCGATGCCACTACTGCTAGGCGAGAAGTGATAGGAAGGTATATGCTTGGGAGGGAGCTAACACCCTACCGAGATGATCATGGCACCCCCTTCGGGAGTGGGTACATGGCATGGCATCCTCTACGGGAGCGGATACATGCTCTCTTCACAGTTCCAGTGATCCAGTGCTGGATGGTAGAGTGGCATCACTTATGGCAGTAGGCGCCCGGAATCTGCCTAGGTGCGCGCGTGCATCGATGATGGTTATCTGGTGGATTAGTGAAACCTCTGCAGAGTATATGGTTGATCAATCGATACATACGCCGAATCTTCGGCTATGGACCTTTCCTATGTTTCGCATGCACCAGACTAGTGAGTGGAGTGTTCTACCTTCCTCTGAGTGTGATTTCCAGCCGTGAGCCAGTTTGAGGGTTGCGGGCCGCTGAGGCAAGCCAAGAGGGAGTTGGCTTGTCGACCAGAGTCTGAGAGGGTGTTAGGGGAGATGAGATGATGTTACAGATATGGATGGAGATAGATGAAGGGAATGGGTTTGTGTTTAAAACCTGTTTATTATATTATTGTTTTATATACTTGAACAATTCATAGGAAAACCCTAGCCTTATAGGTTCCTTTTGAGATATCCTTATTTTTGCATCCACTTCCACAAAGCAATGCATAGGATGGGAGTGTGGCCAGTACAAATCGTACTGAAAATTTGGTTTCAGGTTCAAGGAGGTGTACTCATCTGGGGAGTACAGCGATTGAGAGTTTCGTGTCTACGCTCAAGTTGGAGAGAAGAAGATAGCTTCCGCACCTCAAGCTTTTACTGTTATGCTGCATGAACTCTAATTCCGCCCTGTGGCGATGTAACAAGTTATTGTAACTCCCTCTATTTGCTCTCTTTTGTTCGATGTATGGATTATGGATTCAACTGTTATCGGGTAATGTGATTTAAATGGTCATATTACACTCTGACACTATGGATTTCCCTTCATGGAAATCAAGGTCATTTCAGTTAGTATCAGAGTCATACTTGACCTTAGGATGAAACCCTAGAAATGGACGTTAGTACAGGACAAACCAGTTTTTCTTTCGGTTATATACCGACCCTGCATTTCTTCTTATGCAAGGCTTCTCTATTGTTACTGACTTGCTGACCCTTCTTCCCTTTGAAACATGCAGATGACAAGCTTTGGACCCCCGCTTGGACCGTTGAGCAGCATGCCCAAGGCTGAGTTCACCTACGAGGGACAGGAGTTCCCAGGCTTTCCGTACACTCTGCGTCGTGTTTTGGGAGTACTCGGAGTGCCTGTCGAGGAGATCAAGTACACCTGCACTAGAGCACCAGACTCAGAAGGAGGAATCAAGGGTTACATGGTCACTCACCTAGAGATCCCTACAAGTCAAACTCTGCCCTCAGTACCAGCTCTCCTGGAGATGACAATTGAGGACTCAATCGAGGAAGGAATCCAGGCTGTGTCACTCAAGGCCCTGCGTGAAGTGATGAAGATCGCTTACGAGCACCTTCACAACATAGAGTTTCGTCTACTTCCTCAGGCCCTGAACTCTCTCCTCACACCAGAGCAGCAGGATGATCTGGTCAGGCCAATCATCCTAGCTAAGACCAGTCTTTGCAATCGTGCCTCTACAGCTCACCTCTTCGAGCAGAACTGCTACATAGAGCACCTGGAGAAGAAGAGACGCCTCGACCGCAACACTCTGATGGAGTACCAGGAGTTCTGCAAGCAGGAAGCTAAGGAGAAAGAAGGACTCGAGGCTACAGTCGCCCAGCTGAAGGACAAGCTCACACGTCAGGCAAGGGCTCACAGAGCCGAGGTCGCTGACCTGCGAGACAAGGTTGAGGACATTGGGCTCCGAAACTACTACCTCGATGCAAGAGTTCTCTAGTTGGAGGGAGAGAAAATGGACAAGGATATGGAAATCAAAGAACTACAGAAGAGAAGATGGGAAGATGGCAAGAGCAACTTCACCGTGCAGTGTGAGAAGTCAATGCTCGTAAAAGCCCTGAAGAAAGCAGAAGCAAAAGCACAGTGCAACCAAGGCCATCTGATTGCCCTGATGATTCAGAATGAGACCTTGGTGGACAGGTACAAGAGACTCAAGACAGCTTGGAAGAATGCCGATGAGAGACGCTGCCAGGAGTACGCTGAGTTGCGTGATAGACTTCCTTTGTCAGCCAGACGCAAGGACCCCTTTAAGGAAACTTTCCAGTTTGGCCACTCTCTCTTGAGGCACGACCACTGTCCAGCTCCCACCAACCTGCCACTTACCAAGGAGTTCGGAGAAGCTCAGGCTTATGTGAAGCGCCTTCACATGTCACAGGAGGAGTTGACAGTTCTTGGCAACCGTTTTCACCCAGGAGTATACAACGCGCCGATGTATGAGTCAGAGTAGTGTGGACCCTGCGTGGCCACATCATGAGTTAGCTTGTATCTATGAGTTACCTTCTCGTAGTGCGAGTCTCGCATGTCATCTAGCGTAGCTGCTAGAGATGATGCCATGTAATGCAACCATGTAATGAATGATCAATCTTATCGCATTTTATGGCTCTTATTGCTTCTTTGTATGAGTGTTGGATAGATTAAATGTTTTTCCTTAAATCGATGAAATTATTTAATTATATTTAACCAATAAGTACTAAACAGTTGTCGACCCGTATCGCAGATGTCTGCACGTCGCTCCGCACGTCTGGGCAACCGTCCGCCTCCACCCAAACCCGAGCTTGGGCATGGAAGACGCTATGGACGAAGGGGAGGTCGTGTTCCACCCATCGACCTCAACCAGGGTGGGAACGATCGCGAGTGGACCCCGCCAGCAGGAAGTGCCGTTGGAGGAGGTGATGCCCTTGGCAATGGACCTCCACCTCAGCCAAACCCTCCGCCGCAGCCGATTCTGCCACCGCCACCACCGCCAAACCTGGCGGAAGTGATGGCGCAACAGACTCAGCTGCTTGCCGCTTTGGTCAACGGAGCCAATCACTGCTTTGGAGGAAATCCGAATGACTTCCAGAGGAAACTTGAGGGTTTTCTAAAGCTCAGGCCACCCACTTTCGATGGCACCTACAAGGAACCGCTGGAAGCTAATGACTGGCTTCGCGAGATCGGGAAGAAGCTGGAGCTTACCACTTGTACCCCAGAGGAGCGAGTTGGGATCGCTGCTCACTACCTCACTGGAGCTGCGCGTTCCTGGTGGGACAGCTACCGCCAAGCTCATGAGGACCCCGATCACATCACCTGGGATGAGTTCGCAGATGAGTTCATCGAGTACCATGTTCCTGAGGGAGTCATGGAGCAGAAAGAGGAGGAATTCCGTAACCTCACCCAGAAGGGATGTGACATCTACGAGTACACCAACACCTTCACCAGTTTGTTGCGCTATGCACCTCTGCATGTTGCGACTTCTGAGAAGAAGAAGATCACGCAGTACAGAAAGGGTCTGAACCCCAAGATCAAGGTAGCCTTGGGAGGCACCAAGAGTCACACACTTCATGAAATGATCGATCGTTGCATCCAGATCGAGAAAGACTAGAAGGAGGTAGGAGAAATGTCCAGAAGGGAGAAGAAGAAGTCCGAGGGCTTCTACCATGACCATGAGCGTAAGAGGTTCCGTCGGGACAAGACGTCTAGCTGTCCTCATTACGGCAAGGACTCTACCTATGGCTCAGGTAGGAGTGGTGGTACCTACTCGGCTGACCACTCACGCTCATCCCATGACCATCGCTCCCGCGACCGTTACTCTCGTGACCACCGCTCTTGTGACCGTGCTGGGAAGGATCGCTACCCCCGTGAGCACTCATCGCAGCCACGTCACAGGACTGATCACTCTGCGCCTGTCCGTGCTACGCCAAACTCAGGCAGCTAGAAGGCCACTGCACCAACCCCCATAGGTAGTGTGCCGTTCACTTGCTTTGGTTGTGGCAAACCTGGCCACAAGGTGTTTGACTGTCCTGAG
Organism: Bothriochloa decipiens; assembly: GCA_023333625.1. NCBI lineage: Eukaryota > Viridiplantae > Streptophyta > Magnoliopsida > Poales > Poaceae > Bothriochloa > Bothriochloa decipiens. The sequence goes on from CM041645.1 coordinate 38,745,736, forward strand.
AAGACACCCGCACCTGCTGCACCCAAGTCTCAGTACCGTGGATCTGCAAGCCGTGGTCATCTCACGCACATGAACGCAGAAGAAGCTCAAGCTACCCCAGATGTTGTGTACGGTATGTTTCTTGTTAATGGCATTAAAGCATCCATTCTGTTTGATTCTGGAGCTACATGTTCATACATCTCATCTAAGTTTGCACGAGAGAGTAAGATACCTATCACTCCATGTTTGGAGCCTATAGTCACCAGTTCTCCTCTTGGTGAGATGAGAAGCACCCATATCTGCAAGGGAGTGAAGCTTTCTATCGAGGGTCTAACCTTTCGAGCTAACCTTACCCTTCTATCATCAAATGGTTTCGATGTCATCCTAGGCATGGATTGGCTTACCGAGCACAAGGGTTTGATTTCTTGTTCACCTAGATATGTTCAGATAACTCATCCTTCTGGCCAAGCAGTCAGATGTGCACCTCAGAAGGATAAATCAGTATCTGTTCTATGTGCCCTGAATGCACTCAAGTCATAGGAAGAATCTCAGAAAAGGGAGAAGACTCTCGCGGATGTCCCCGTTGTTAGGGAATATGAGGATGTGTTTCCAGAAGAGTTGCCCGGCATGCCACCGGATCATGACATTGAGTTCATCATTGATCTTGTGCCCGGAACCGGTCCCATCTCTAAGCGATCGTACCGTATGTCAGTGGATGAGCTAGAAGAGCTCAAGAAGCAGTTGAAGGAACTTTCCGATTAGGGATTTATTAGGCCTAGTGCTTCGCCCTGGGGATCACCTGTTCTGTTTGTGAAAAAGAAAGATGGTTCGATGAGGATGTGCGTTGATTACCACAACCTCAATGCTGTCACCATCAAGAACAAGTATCCTCTGCCAAGGATCGATGACTTGCTTGATCAGCTTCGTGGTGCTAAGTACTTCTTGAAGATTGATCTCAGATCTGGTTATCATCAAATGAAGATTCCGGAAGAAGACATTCCCTAGACAGCTTTTGTCACACGCTATGGGCAGTATGAGTTCACCGTTGTATCCTTCGGTCTCACGAATGCCCCGGCCTATTTCATGAACATGATGAACAAGGTGTTTATGGATGATCTTGATCAGTTTGTTGTGGTTTTCATTAATGATATTCTGATTTATTCACCTTCTGCCGAAGAACATGAAGCACATTTGAGGATAGTGCTCGAGAAGTTGTCCCAACACCAGCTCTATGCTAAGTTTAGCAAATGTGAGTTCTGGCTTGAAGAAGTTGCTTTTCTTGGTCATGTACTCTTAGCAGATGGAGTTGCTGTAGACCCTGCAAAGATAGAGGCTGTAAAAGAATGGGAACAACCTTGCAATGTGTCCGAAATTAGGAGTTTCTTGGGATTGGCAGGTTACTATCGCCGATTCATTGAGAACTTCTCGAAGATAGCTCGTCCTATGACAAATCTCTTGAAGAAGATCAACAAGTTCAAATGGACATCGGAGTGTGAACACAGTTTCCAAACTCTAAAGGAGAAGCTAACCACCACACCTATCTTAGCCTTACCTGATATCACTAGCGACTTTGTCGTCTACTATGATGCCTCTCGCCAAGGGCTAGGCTGTGTGCTGATGCAGAATGGGAAGGTTATTGCTTATGCTTCCCGACAGCTAAAGGAGCACGAGCAACGATACCCCATGCATGATCTTGAGCTAGCAGCTGTTGTGCATGCTCTGAAGATCTAGAGACATTATCTTATTGGCAACAAGTGTGATATATACACCGATCACAAGAGCTTGAAGTATTTCTTCACTCAAGAAGATCTGAATATGAGACAGCGCAGATGACTAGAGCTAATCAAGGACTATGACATGAAGATTCACTACCATCCTGGAAAAGTGAATGTAGTCGCTGATGCTCTTAGTCGCAAGACCTATTGTCATGCCCTGTTCTTATCGACCCTGCCACCTGAATTGAAGAAAGAGATTGAAGATCTTCATCTTGAGATAGTACCCCATGGGTTGTTGCACGAACTTCGTATCGAGTATAATCTCACCGAGTGAATTCGTGAAGCTCAAAAGAGTTGTGAAGAAATGGAGTACATTCGTGGGTTGATGAAGCTAGGCTACAGCCCCGAATTCAGAGAAGATGAGCATGGAACCATCTGGTTCAAGGATAGAATCTGTGTGCCCAGCAACCCTGCTTTGCGTAAGGAAATCTTGTCAGAGGCACATGACTCTAAGTATTGCATCATCCCGGTGGTGCAAAGATGTATCAAGATGTGAAGAAGCATTTCTGGTGGAAAGGCATGAAGTCAGACATTGCAAGACATGTGGCCGAATGCGACATCTGTAACAGAGTCAAGGCTGAACACAGAAGGCCCGCTGGATTACTCAAACCACTTGATGTTCCTGAATGGAAGTGGGAAAGCATATCCATGGACTTTATCATGGGATTACCTAGATCTCAACAAGGTCATGACTCTATATGGGTAATAATCGATCGTCTGACGAAGGTAGCACATTTTATACCAGTTAGAACTTCGAGACGTGCAGAGCAGTTGGCAGATTTGTACATCAAGGAGGTTTTGAGGCTTCATGGAGCTCCTAAGAGTATTGTGTCGGATTGTGGACCCTAATTCATGTCCCGATTCTGGCAAGCTCTTCACGAGTCCATTGGGACTGACCTTGATTACAGCACTGCTTATCACCCGCAAACAGATGGTCAGACAAAAAGGTTGAACCAGATTCTAGAAGATATGCTTCGTGCCAGTGTTCTCAAATATGGAACAGATTAGGAGAAGTGTCTGTCGTTTGCTGAGTTCTCTTACAACAACAGCTACCAGGCAAGTATCAAGATGTCACCCTTCCAGGCCCTTTATGGCAAACCATCTAGAACCCCGTTGATGTGGAACCACCCAGGCGAAAGAGCAATCTTTGGCCCCGCCAAGATCAAGGAAGCCGAAGAAGGAGTAGCTCAAGTCAGAGAGAACCTGAGGATCACCCAAAGCCGACAGAAGAGCTATGCCGACAAAAGGCGTCGAGACCTTGAGTTTGAAGTTGGGGATTTTGTCTACCACAAAGTGTCTCCACTTCGTGGTACCATCAGATTCCATGTAAAAGGGAAGTTGGCCCCAAGATATGTTGGACCGTATCGTATCTGTCAGAGAGTTGGGAAGCTTGCATACAAGCTTGAACTACCTCTTGAGTTAACAGTAGTACACCCCATTTTTCATGTCTCACAGTTACGCAAGTGCTTAAGGGTACCAGAAGAGGAAGCAGTCACCACTGATGTGTTGGATATCCAGGATACTCTTGAGTACAAGGAGCACCCAATCAAGATCTTAGGTTATGACACCAAAGAGACCCGAAGCAAGTCTATCCCTATGTGCAAGGTTCAATGGAGCAATCACTCTGAACGTGAAGCAATGTGGGAAGATGAGAATCAACTTCTGCTACAGTATCCTTACCTCTTCAAAGGGTATGACACCTCTTAAATCTTGAGGACGAGATTCCAATGAGGGGGAAGGACTGTAACAACCCAAAAATTCGAACTACAAAATTTTTCGACAAAACCCTGAGTGATGTGGTGCGACATGTCATCATCTACCCCTTTACATATGCATCAACCCTAGCATCTCATGCATGGCATTCATATGTTGCAAATTAATTAACATCTCATAACAATGTTCTATGTTCACATGTTACATTTTAATGTTTTAATAGTTTAATCATCATGTTGCATTAAAAAGAGTGAGTTGAATTCTTATTTGGTTTATGAGTTGAATAATAAAAATGAAAACATAATATTTATTTTGACAAATAAATATTAAGGGAATAATACCCTAACATTATTTGGGCCATGTATGCTCACTATTTTGTTGCACAAATTTAGCACACCACATATATATAAGTATACATAAAAATGTATTTGAAAAAGAAAAGGAAAAAAGAAAAGAAAGAGCCGGCCCGAGCAGCCCAGCAAGGCGGCCCAGCCGCGCTGGCCTGCGCTCGCCCGCGCGACCGCGTGCTGCGCGGCCTAACCAGGCCGACGGCCTAGCAAGAGCCACGCGCATCCGCGGGCCGCACCGAGCCGCCGCAGTCGCTGACGATGGGGTCCCGCGGTGGGACCCACATGTCATCGCGCCCGCTGAGGTCACCCGACCGGCCGCGTGCGCTCGCGTCAGCACTATTCCCTCGCGTTGCCTCGAAGCAACCTGCCTCGACCACTTGATCTCGTGTCACCCCGCATTGACGCGCGCCCGCAAGCCACCTAGACCGACCAGCCCGCGCAAAGTGCCCACGGCCGCAGGCAAGATTCTCCGCGCGCGCGCACCTGCGCTGTCGCCGTAGTGGAACGCTGCCGCCATAAAGAACTTTGACACCCAGCACTGCCAAGCCCCCTCTCGCTGCTCTCTGGACCCAGATCGAGCCTCAGCTACTGACATGGACATCCCTTGGCCGCTAGATCGAGCCGGAGCCATGATCGACCGTCCGTCGGCTACCTACCTCCGCGTCTGCCCTATAAAGCAAGCACCCTCGGCACCCTAGGGATCCCAGGCCGCCGCCACCGCTCTGGTGGAGCCCAATTCCACCTTGCCAACCTCGATTAGAGAAGAGCTGACGGAAGGGGGAAGAAAGGAGTCGGGGAAGGAGAAGAAGCCACCGCCGAAATTGGGGAGGAAGACCGTTGACTCGGAGCCGCCGCTGCTGCGTCGGGAGCAGGAAGGAGGAGCAGTACCGCGAGCCGGAGCCTCTTGGACTTGTACCGCACCTCCATCCTCTTCGACCCGTCGGTGAGCACCGCCATCGTCGCCCTCTCGAACCCTCTGCCGTGCTGTTGGCCATGGCGCTCCGCCATGAGCGCGTAGGCCCAGGTCGCTACCGACCTCACTGGACACACCCGCACACACACACGAGACCAGCCGAGCCTCCTTGGACCACGGCATCGAGAGGATGCCAGAACGGAAGCCGCCCAGTTCATCGCCGCGCGCCAAGCGCCGCCGTGGCGAGATCACCCAGTCGCCTTGATGAGACGGACCCCCATTGTTTCCGGATCCGCGCTCGCCTTGATGAGACGGACCCCATGCGCACCCTAGCACCGTGTTTGCCTCGCCAGAGCACCGACCAAAACCACCTTGTCGTCGACGTGTTAGTGCGTTGCCGCTCCAGAACGTCGTCGTTCACTGTCATTTCCTGCCACCTCCGACCACCTCGAGGGGCAAGAAGAAGCCGGGAAGCTCCGCCGTGACAAGCTGGGAGATGGAGACCGTGGACCCTCTCGGAGTGCCGTTGCCGTGCACCGAAGACCTGTCAGAGCTCCGCCATGGGAGTTGCTGCCCGCGCGGACCCCGCCGTGTGATTTGGTCACCGCCGGCACCTCGAGCAGGTGCTGCATGACTCTAATCGCCCATCTACGCCACCAATTGGAGCTGGAGTGACTTGGTGTGAAGTGTACATCGAGCGTCGTCGCCATCGAGCCACCATCCACCGTAGAGCTCGTCACCGGAAGCAAAGCTGTCGCCCTGAGGCCCATCAACGTGACCGTCGTGAAGTCCCGAAAACGATGGGCAGGTTAATGGCGCCAGAGATCCATTGTGGCACCAGGAATCGAGGGTTTCCCCGCCGCCAATCGCCGAGGAGGAACCCCGCGCTCGAGCCGAACTCGTCCGAGACGGATCACGCGCTCGAACTGACCCTCGAGTTTGACCCTTCGACAAACCAACCCTCGAGCACCGAGCACTACCGTTCCGCCGAAGAACCGCTGTGGACTTGGCCTTCGCGCGGACTCCGCCGCATGAATTGGTCGCTGCAGGTGCAGCGTAGGAGTGCAAGGCAACCCTAATTGCACTCCCGAGCCCAGCCAAGACTTGGTTTTGAGCAAAAGCGGGCTGCCGTCGAGACCATACCCCTCGAAACCATAACCCTCGAGATAGTATCCTCGAGACCGTACCCCTCGAGAGCATACCCTCGAGAGCATACCCCTCGAGACCATACCCCTCGAGACCTAACCCTCGAGACCATTACCCTCGAGACAGTATCCTCGAGACCATACCCCTCGAGACCATACCCTCGAGAGGATACGCCTCGAGACCTTACCCTCGAGATCATAACCCTCGAGCCCTTTTTCTTTTCAGAAAATGGTTAAATGTTTGAAAATTCATAACTAATTCATACGAGCTTAGAAAATTATGATCCACATATCCAAATTTTCTATAAATCGAGCCCTATCTATCTAGGCTATGTTTGAGTGTATTTGGATCTTCTATTTTGCATTTGTTCTTTGTGCTAATCTATAGGGCTCGCTTCCGCGACCGTTAAATCTCGTTACAGGCTCGAGCGAGGACAAGTCTGACGACAGTGACTACCAGGAGAAGTCCGACGGCTACATCAGTGAAGGTGCCACACACCATCCAACCTCGTAGATCCCATTACGCATGGCAATTATAGTATGGCTAGTGCTTTAAATTCATGTTGCTATAATGCTATGCCTGTGCTAGGACTGCATGATAGAATATTTATTTGATGAGCCCTACCTTGTTGTAAACTATCACCTGCTTACCCGCCGTTATGATAGCCACCTTCTTATCTGCTATATTTATATTTCTATACTTCACTCGCTTACATTTTGATGCGACGTGATGAACCCGGGGAAGGCCTGGAGGGTGCCATGCTGGATGTGTGAGTTGATGTTTCAGATGGGCATGTGAGTTGATGATGTTGTATCCGGGTTTGGGGTGGAGCTTACGGCAGGGAGTAGGGTGAGGGTTGAGTCGATCGAGCCGGGATCTACGACGAGCTTTTGGAGCAAGTCTTGCCAGGGAATGGTTTTGGACATTCCCATGAGAGGAGCCTGTGGCGGGCTAACTGAGATGTGATGGTGGTCCTTGGGTGTGATCCTCTGAGAGGTGGAGCCGGGATGAAGGTGCCGTGGTAGCACGTTAAAGATAAACCTTGATGAAGATATCCCGATTTGGTCAAATCTAGGAACTGTTGCGCTGGTATCCGGACCTAGGAATCTCTTACTTTCCACTCGCTCTCCATGGGGGGAGACGGCTGAACCGCTGGATAGGTCGATGCCACTACAGCTAGGCGAGAAGTGATAGGAAGGTATATGCATGGGAGGGAGCTAACACCCTACCGAGACGATCATGGCACCCCCTTCGGGAGTGGGTACATGGCATGGCATCCTCTACGGGAGCGGATACATGCTCTCTTCATAGTTCCAGTGATCCAGTGCTGGATGCTAGAGTGGCATCACTTATGGCAGTAGGCACCCGGAATCTGCCTAGGTGTGCGCGTGCATCGATGATGGTTATCTGGTGGATTAGTGAAACCTCTGCAGAGTGTATGGTTGATCAATCGATACATACGCCGAATCTTCGGCTATGGACCTTTCCTATGTTTCGCATGCACCGGACTAGTGAGTGGAGTGTTCTACCTTCCTCTGAGTGTGATTTCCAGCCGTGAGCCAGTTTGAGGGTTGCGGGCCGCTGAGGCAAGCCAAGAGGGAGTTGGCTTGTCGACCAGAGTCTGAAAGGGTGTTGGGGGAGATGAGATGATGTTACAGATATAGATGGAGATAGATGAAGGGAATGGGTTTGTGTTTAAAACCTGTTTATTATATTATTGTTTTATAGACTTGAACAATTCATAGGAAAACCCTAGCCTTATAGGTTCCTTTTGAGATATCCTTATTTTTGCATCCACTTCCACAAAGCAATGCATAGGATGGGAGTGTGGCCAGTACAAATCGTACTGAAAATTTGGTTTCAGGTTCAAGGAGTGAGTACTCATCCTGGGAGTACAGCGATTGAGGGTTTCATGTCTACGCTCAAGTTGGAGAGAAGAAGATAGCTTCCGCACCTCAAGCTTTTACTGTTATGCTGCATGAACTCTGATTCCCTCCTGTGGCGATGTAATAAGTTATTGTAACTCCCTCTATTTGCTCTCTTTTGTTCAATGTATGGATTATGGATTCAACTGTTATCGGGTAATGTGATTTAAATGGTCATATTACACTCCAACACTGTGGATTTCCCTTCGCGGAAATCAAGGTCGTTTCAGAGAGTATTTCCCTCCTTGTGCTAATGCACCTGATCACCGAACATGACTGAGAGGACGATGGTGCCTAGGAGCATGACTCAACATCTAGGATCGATTCATGGAACGAGGAGTGTGAGGGGCTTCTGTCGATGTTGGTCCTCTTGAAGGCATCATTGTAAAGGATGTTGATGCCACTGCCCCTGTCCATTCTCATGCCTTCCACGATTGCACTGACCATTGGAGGAAGCGACCGGCCTCTACAATATGATCAGGGTGATCATTGCTGTTGAAAGTAATTGGCCACTTCTGCAGGGGCTGTTAGATGACAAGTGTAATAGCATGTCTGTTGTTAGTCTAGAATAGCTCCTAGTCTCCTTGTGGTTGCATTTGTGTGTTAGATGATAGTGTGTGGTTGCATGCTCATGTAATGACTAAGCAATGGTCATAGTTCTTAGTCTCCAGGCACAACTCAATGTACTCCAAACACTTGTGTAACAGCCACCAATGGGAGGCTATTCCCCATCAGTATAACACGCAACCGAGGTGAGTCTAGATAGGCATCCTCGTTACCCTCCATTTTCTACATGGTACCACGCTAGCCTACTCCCCACAGAAAATTTCTTTCGATCCTCAATGGCCTTTTCTTCATCCACACTTCTGACTGTTGTTTTCCTTGGCCTCACATTCATCCCCATCTCCAATAAACTCACTCGCCAAAATTACCAATCCTAGAAAGCCCAGGTCACCGCTGCCATCAATGGTGCTCAAGCCAATCACCTCATCCATCCAACAGCCACACCTCCATCCCCAACCATCACCAAAAAGAATGCCAAAGGAAAGGATGAAACTACACCCAATCCTAACTATGTTGTCTGGAAGGCTCAGGATCAGCAGGTTCTCAGTTACCTGTTGTTCGGTCTCTCTAAAGATATTCTCAATCGAGTGAATACCGAGACGACGGTGGCCGGTGCATGGGCCACCATCGAAGGGCTCCATGCAGCCCAATCACGGGCGTGAGTCATCACCATGAGGCTGGCTCTGGTGAATGCGTTTAGAGGAACTTCTACAATCACCGAGTATTTTGGTAAGATGAAAGGCCATGCCGACGAAATGGTGGCGGCAGGAAAGAAGCTCGACGACGACGACCTCATCTCCTACATTCTGACTAGGTTGGATGAACCATTCGACCCGATCATGTCTGTTGTCTCCCTACGCATTGAGCCGCTCATGGTGCACGAGTTGTTCACCCAACTTGCCAACCATGAGCAGCGGATTGACTTGCATGGAGGGGGCAGCCACTCCTCCACCAACCTCGCATCCTGGGGCGGTCGCGGTGGCGGGAACCAGTACGAGGCGCGTGGCCACGGTGGTCGCCCTCATGGTGGCTTCAACCATGGCGGCTCTCCTAGTCGTGGTGGCAGACCCCGTGGTGGCGGACGCCATCGTGTGCCCTGCGCTGTCTGCAGGCGCACCCATTGGCCCAACTTCGAGCACGGTGTGATTGCCAAGTTTACAAGAAGGAAGGTCATGGCGTCGATCGATGCTTCAATAGGTTTGATCCAAACTACACCGCACCCTCCCCTCCACCTTCTAGATTAGCTTCATCTGCCACCGCATCCTACGGCATCGACACCAATTGGTACTTTGACACCGGAGTGACTGACCACATCACCGGGGAGCTTGACAAGCTCACCATCCGCGACCGGTACAGGGAGGTGATCAAGTCCATGTGGCCAACAGATCAGGTATGGAGATAGGTCATATTGGTCATGGTACTTTGCAATCCCCAACTAGCTCTCTCAATTTACACAATATTCTTCATGTTCCTAAGGCTAGTAAAAGTTTGGTTTCTGTTCATCGCCTAGCACGTGACAACAATGCCTATCTAGAATTTCACCCTAATTGTTTTTTGTCAAGGACCAGAGACGCAGAAAATCCTTCATACCGGCAGATGTGAAGGCGGTCTCTACCCTTTCAAGTCACCGTTCAATAAACAAGGGCTGGCGTCACCAAACCATCTAGCTCCCTGTGGCACTCTAGGCTTGGTCACCCTTCCAATTCCACAGTACACCAAGTTTTTAGTCGTCATTCTCTTCCTTTTAACAAAGATTTAAATAATCATGTGTGTCATGCGTGTCAACAAGGCAAACACCATCAACTACCCTATCCTAGGTCAACTAGTGTGCGCACTAGTCCTATGGAACTCATATTTTCCGATGTATGGGGCCCTGCTCTGATTTCAGTTGGTAAACATACTTAATATGTTAGTTCCATTGATGACTATACTAAGTTTGTATGGATCTACCTTATTCGTCAAAAATCTAAAGTTTTTTAATATTTTCAAGACTTCCAAAATCTCGTTGAACAATAGTTTAATTGTAAGATCCACTCAGTGCAATCAGATTGGGGGAGAATATCAAACCTTGAATAGCTTTTTCCAACGCATAGGTATTACCCATTATGTATCTTGCCCATATGCTCACCAACAGAATGGATCAGCTGAGCGCAAACATCTACATATTGTAGATATGGGTCTTGCACTACTTGCCCATGCGTCTATTCCTTTAAAATTTTGGGATGAAGCATTTCTTACCACTTTCTTTCTTATTAACCGACTCCCTTCAAAAATACTCTCAAATCAATCCCCTTTTGAGTGGCTCTATGGGAAACCTCCTGACTATACTTTCCTTCGTACCTTTGGTTGTGCTGTTTGGCCAAATCTTAGGCCCTTCAATTCCACTAAACTACAATTCCGTTCCATAAAGTGCGTATTCCTTGGGTACAGCCATCTACACAAAGGATTCCAATGCTTAGACCCTGCTGAAGGGTGCATCTACATCTCACAGGATGTCGTATTTGATGAACACATCTTTCCGTTTGCCTCACTTCATCTGAATGCTGGAGCTCGTCTTAGGGGTGAAATAGCTCTTTTATCTCCTTCCTTGTTGAGTGCAAATTCTAGCTTTGGAGATGCAATTTTTTGTGATCAATATACATCTCCACCTGTGACTACTAACGCTCTGCCAAGTGCTTTTGATCATGCAGGCAACACACAAAATTCGGACAAAATTGGTGGCCAGATTCAAATTCCAGGGCAATATTTCATGCACTCGCATGGTGCCACCACGGGCACAGAACACGAAGGCGATCTGCCTAATCCTTGTACTGGCGCCGTATCTTCTTCGGATCACGTGACGGTGCCAACGGCAACTGGTCCAGCAGCTGACCAGCAACCACAGTCACAGGAGCTCGAAGCCCCAACAGCGTCGGTCGGATCCTCTATGCCACAGGTCGACACCGCTCCACCTGTTCCTCCGACCTCACCACCACAGAGGGATCCCGATCTGGCCCACACATCGTCAGTCGCGGGATCGTCTATGCCACAACCAGCCACTACTCCAGCTGATCCTGCTACACTTCCACCGCACCTGGATCCTGCCCGTACAACCGGGTCGACGGGGGCTGATTCCACCTCTGCGCCTGCAACAGCAACTGAGATTCCCAGCCCCAGATCCTCTGTGCCATCAGATCCTACAGCAGCTCCTACACCACAACGTCCATCTACATGCCTTCAACAAGGTATTGTCAAGCCTAAACTCTACACATATGGCACGGTCAGGTGGTGTAATCTCACCACGACTATGACTGATGAACCATCCACAGTAGTTTCCGCCCTTGCTGATAATAATTGGACTACTGCTATGAATAATGAGTATCAAGCACTTGTTCACAACAACACTTGGCACCTAGTTCCCAAGCCTAAAAATAAAAACATCATTGGGTGCAAATGGGTTTATAAGATAAAAAGGAAAGCTGATGGCACTATTGATGGATACAAAGCTAGACTTGTTGCAAAATGTTTCAAACAATGCTATAGTATTGACTATGAGAACACATTCAGTCCTGTTGTCAAGGTTGCAACCATTCAACTCATCTTGTCAATTTCAGTTAGCAAAGGATGGTCCCTATGGCGACTTGATGTACAAAATGCTTTTTTGCATGGTGTACATGAGGAAGAGGTATATATGTACCAGCCACCGGGATATATTAACAAATCTCACCCTTCCTATGTGTGTAAACTGGACAAGGCTCTATGGTTTAAAACAAGCTCTACGGGCATGGTATGCTAGACTTTGCACCAAACTTATGAAACTTGGTTTTCTGCCTTCGAAAGCTAACACTTTATTGTTCTACTACAACAAAAAGAGGATGCACAATTTTTGTTCTGGTCTATGTTGATGGTATCATCATGGCCAGTAGCCCTCAGGAAGCCACAGATGCACTTCTCAAGGATCTCCAATGTGACTTTGCCCTTAAAGATCTCGGTGACCTCCACTACTTCTTGGGGATTGAGGTAAAGAAGACACGAGATGGACTAGTATTGTCCCAACAAAAATATGCCTCTGACATTCTCATGAGGGCAGGTATGAACAACTTCAAGCCCCTCGACACACCCATGGCTACCTCAGAAAAACTCAATCTCACAGATGGTGATCCCCTTGGTGCCGAGCATTCAACCAAGTATCGCAGTATGGTGGGTGTGTTACAATATCTTACACTCACTCGCCCAGATATCTGCTTTGCTGTCAATAAAGTGTGCCAATTCCTCCATGCTCCCACCATAGTTCACTGGAGTAGTGTCAAGAGAATACTACGCTATCTCCAAGGATTCTTGACCACTGGGCTGAACATTCGGTAGGTCGTCCTCTATGGTTGTAAGTGCCTTTTTCGATGCTAACTGGGCTGGGTGCGTGGATGACAGACGATCCACTGGTGGATTTGCTGTCTTCTTTGGCACAAACTTGATCTCCTGGAGTGCTAGAAAGCAACCTACTGTCTCCCGCTCCTCTACTGAATCTGAGTATAAAGCTCTTGCCAACGCCACTGCTGAAATGGTATGGGTACAAAAACTTCTACAGGAACCAAGCATTCCTCCCTCTCTAGTGGCACGACTGTGGTACGACAATTTGGGGGCACCGTATCTATCTGCAAATTCTGTGTTTCATGCACGCACCAAACACATCGAGATTGATTTTCACTTCGTCAGGGAACGTGTCGCACAAAAACTCTTGGACGTGCGGTTCATCTCCACTAATGATCAACTCGCTGATGGTCTGACCAAACCAATTGCAACGCACAAGATAGGATTCTTTCGCTCCAATCTCAACCTCGTTCGTGGCTGAGATTGTGGGGAGATGTTAGATGACAAGTGTGATAGCATGTCTATTGTTAGTCTAGAATAGCTCCTAGTCTCCGTGTGGTTGCTTGTGTGTGTTAGATGATAGCGTGTGGTTGCATGCTCATGTAATGACTAAGCAATGGTCATAATTCTTAGTCTCCAGGCACAACTCAATGTACTCCAAACACTTGTGTAACAACCACG
>CM041645.1:38759138-38771762 GCA_023333625.1 Bothriochloa decipiens
GAGATCAAGTTCCAAGTGCGCTGATGCTCATATAGTACATGCATTATATTGATCGGTCGTGTGAGGATCCTGCTTTATTTTTCTTTTTATTTGCCAACGATGGGCCGATGCATGGTATCTTCTATAGTTATACAGTATAGCGAAAAGTCAAGAACACTGGCGTTTTTGGTAAACTTGAAAGTAACATTACTTGTTGCCTTTCGTGGATGTCACTATCATTGTTTTGGCATGACGAATGGCACGATATATGCCTCGTAATATGCATTGCTAATTAATTTTTGCTACTAATTTATATGCGAAGGAGGCCACCGTGCTGTTTATATTTGTACAATAGCTAGGATTGCATGATGGTGGCTCTCTATGTATGTCCAAACTATGGACTGAAAATATGCCTCGTTCTTGGTGCAAATCACCAGGTTTTGGCTCTATAAAAAGAAGCCTGGGAAGAGAAAACCCAGCTATCATCGTTCAGTAAACTGAACAACCTTTTAATAAGCAGCAAGCCATCCAGCCAGGGATAGGAAGCGCTGCACTGCTGTGATGGCTCACGTTCATGGCCACCATGAGCCTCTGCTGCAGGCTAAGTCTCCTCCACACGCGGCCCTAGTGGTCTCTATCTTGCTCGTCGTCTGTCCTCCTATCGTCCTCCTGGTGCGACGCCGCTTTGGATCAAGCCTATCAAACGCCACCACAAGAGCCAGAGAACAGCTGCTGAGCAATCTGCCTTCGCCCCCCAGCAGGCTCCCCATCATCGGCCACATGCACCTCATCGGCTCCCTCCCTCACGTGTCCCTCCATGACCTCGCCACCAGGCATGGCCGCAACGGCCTCATGCTTCTTCACCTTGGCACCGTACCAACGCTCATCATCTCCTCACCAGGGGCCGCTCAGGCCGTTCTCCGCACACAAGATCACATCTTCGCGTCCAGGGCGTACTCCCCCGCCACCGACATCCTCTTCTATGGCTCCACGGGCATCGCCCTCTCTCCCTATGGCGAGCACTGGCGACAGATAAAGAAGATCGTCACCACGCACCTCCTCGCCAACAAGAAGGTCCGGTCCTACCGCCATGCACGTGAGCATGAGGTAACAGCCTTTTCTGAACAATCACTAGTATATCGATCCATGGACGATGATGATTTCCTAAAAATAATTCACAACAGGTGAGGTTGGTGTTGGCTAAGATCCATGAGGCAGCCACTAAAGGCACTACTATCGACCTGAGCGAACTGCTCAACTCCTTCGCCAACGACATCGTGTGTCAGGCCGTGTCTGGCAAGTTCTTTACGAAGGAAGGCCGGAATAAAGTTTTCCAGGAGCTCCTCGATGCAAATGCCTCACTCATTGGGGGTTTCAACCTAGAAGACTACTTCCCGATGCTAGCAAAACTGGACATCATCAAGAGGATGGTGTGTGCAAAGGCTCATAAGGTGAACAAGATGTGGGACGACTTGCTCAATATGCTCATTGATGACCATGCAAACAAGATAGCATCAGAACGTGATGGCGAGGAGAGTGACTTCATTGATGTCTTACTCTCACTTCAACAAGAGTACAACCTCACGAGAGATCATATTAAGGCACAACTGGTGGTATGTATGGATATGACCTCACCCATAACTATACTATGTATATTGTTGATTCTTATGTATATCTATCCATTTGTATGTAGGTCATGTTTGAAGCTGGTACAGATACATCATTCATAGTGCTAGAGTATGCGATGGCTCAGCTTATGCAAAACCCCTGCCTCTTGAACAAGCTACAAACCGAGGTGAGAAGCACTATAGCCAAGGGAAAAGAGATAGTTACTGAAGACGAGCTTAACAGCTTAGCCTACCTGAAGGCAGTCATCAAAGAGACACTCCGGCTCCATATGCCAGCACCCCTCCTTCTGCCCCACCTCTCCATGGCCGATTGTAACATAGAAGGGTACACGATACCATCGGGAACACGTGTCATTGTCAATAGCTGGGCTCTTGCAAGGGATCCAATCTATTGGGAGAAAGCAGATGACTTCATGCCTGAGCGGTTCATGGAAGGAGGTAGTGCTGCAGCTATAGACAACAAGGGAAACGATTTCCAATACTTGCCATTTGGAGCAGGGCGAAGGATGTGCCCTGGTATAAACTTTGCAAGTTCCACTATCGAAGTCATGCTTGCAAACCTTGTCTACCACTTCAATTGGGAGCTACCTGTGGAATTAGCAAAGAAAGGAATTGATATGACTGAATCATTTGGAGTGACAGTGCGTCGTAAGGAGAAACTCATCATTGTCCCTATAGTACCACAAGATTAATGCATTAGGGAATCCTTGTGAACACAATCTCAGGAATGTGTACTAACTATCATAATTTTTGCATCATACTTGTGGGTTTTGGACATGTTGTCAAGTACGCATACTAAATAAAGAAAGCATGCATTGCACCCTGTCACCATGCATCAAACCATTTATCATCTTTATAACAGAAAATTAACTGAAAATGTCTAGATCGAACAGTCAAAGAGGTGAATATCGGAACCAAAAAATCTTCACATAGAAAATTAAGGTTGTATGTTCCAAGTTGATCCAGGGGCCTCTATTTTATTTAGCAATCACCAAGGCCACATAGTTATAAGTAGTGCTAATTAATCTATGAATGAAACTAAGTGAAATAACACGTATGAAAGCAAAACGCGAGAGAACAATCAAAACCACCAAAGATAATATCATGTACGAACTTTTGAGTCGAGTGCAATCATTTTCCCTATGTAAAACTCGGAACTTCTGGCCTCAACCGTTGAAAGCAATTAGGACTAAGTTTCTCTATCTTACAGAAATCATAACATCAGGACTTCTTTCAAAAACATTCAAAATCAGCACAGAGAAATAGCTCGAAAGATTTGGGGAAGTAAAAATACAATGAAATGACCTCCAAATCAGCCTTGGCTAGCACACAACCGTGTGTTCAGAACAATATCATCAAAAAGATTTATCCTATTTTCAAAAAGAAAAAAGATTGACCCTTCACCAATTTCTCAGATTTAGGAAAAAAAATCTCAGAAAAGGAGGAAATTGAGAAGATCTTCATGACAGAGAATATAAGGTCACCATGGTGAGTCACCCATACCCTGCCGATCCATACCATATAATGTCACTAATAAAAATTACGTCTGAGGAAAATCCTATCACCTTTCAATCAGTCATAAGTGACCGGCTGTACCAAAATATATGTCACTGAGGAAAATGTGTGGTTGTCACTGTTTTTGCCTTCACACTTTTTAGTCAGTTGTGATTTGTATGTCTCTTTGTCCATCACTAATGATCCCAGCTATTGCAGAAACAAATAGTCTTACTTTATCTGGCAAGTTGGATTTGATTCCACTAGGCAAAGAAAAGATTGGTGCATATATATGGCAGGTGGTAGCCTGCAGTAATTGCCAATCTGCAACAGCTCTTGATGGAGAGTCCATGTCGATCCATCGCATATATGGACCACAACGGCTCGGTTGGGTCACCGCTGATATTGAAGGACTTGAGGAGCTCATCAGAGAGCTACTACTTTGTGCTTCCAAACTGTATTGGCTCTCCACCACGATAGAGGTCGAGAACCAAGAAGCTCATGCCTATCATGCGCAGGAGCAGACGGATAGCTACCCAACCGTTGGCTCACATATCGGCCTCCCAGTGGGGCGCGGTTCTTCTCGAGCAGCGGTTTGGCAAAGCACAGCCGGCCAACCCAGGTTCACCTGCGCCCAAGAGTATACTCGATGCATTGCATTTGGAGACCTTGTCGTTGAGCTTGAGCTAGGCTGAGGCCCTTGACAAGGCGTTTCCAGTGTTCAACGGGCGCACGTGGGAGCGCTTCATCGAAGACCCATAGGGCGCAGCGATGCTCGCACTTTGGTTGTTCTATTTATGTAATATTGACATAAAGATGGTTTCATATAATGGTCCAGTTACGGCTGCGGTTGACCTCGTGCTTGATGCGAGTTGTATGTTCGTTTAAACTCTTCTTCATAATATAATAATACACAAATATTTTGTATATTTAAAAAAATATTGTATTCGCTCGGCTTCCTTTGGCTGTGAAGTGGTAGATCCTACCACCAATACTTAGTTGGGGCTGTGACGAGGAGAACGGTTCAGCTTGGGGCTAGGGTTTGCTGGAATGGAAGAGGGGAGTCAACGAAATTGAATGCGAGGTGGGAGGGAATGAGTGTTTTAGGCCTGGGGAAGGGCACATGGGGAGAACGGCCTCGCCAGTAGTCATAATATGGGTCATTAAAGGATGGATTCGGAACCTAGACTACTTTTCAACCCACTGCACTACCGCCGATGAACCCAAGCCCTTCTAATTCATGTGGGCCCATTATTGGCCTTGTGTGATCCAACAAAAAAGTTGAGTAATGTTGATCCTGTTTGAATTAGCTTGACTTTTTAATAGCAGTAATAGCGCTAGAGGGAAAAAGCTAACTAATACCATCCTTTTTATAGAGTTATTTTTTATTTATATTTACTGTTTAATATATGTGTTTAAAGATTGATGTGATGCAGAGAGAGAGTGTAAAAATTTAGAATTTTGAAATAATCTAAATAAGGCCATGCATGCCTTCTTTTACAATTCGGTCCCCATCAACAGCAATGAAAAGCTTTGAAAATGCTACGGCCTCTGCGGCGTCCCATGCGTCGCACACGCCGTGTGGCGTGCGTGAGGTGCTGTTCTCGAGTGCACTTTTTGACTGCTATTTGAGGTGCTGGTTTAGCAGCATGTCAATCAAAAAATAAAGAATGGCTCCATCGTCCTTTAATTTACCGTTTGAAAAGGTCTTGTCATGCTACCTAACCTAACAGATGGAATCAGATGACCTGATGATAGGAATTCAGCCGAAACAGAGACGAGTTGGACAATATACAAGTTGGTGGCTTCCTTAATTTTAGTTACACTCTTCTTCACCACAAGAAATATTTGTGGGGCAAGCGACAACGAAAGATGTGATATGATCAAACATTAGACTATCCTCACTCATGTTCCCTTATATTCATCATTTAAAAGTAAAATTTCATCTTGGTTAGCGATATTCTCTCTTCTATACTACTTTCTTCCGCACTCATCTATCCTTTATATCATTCTCTATCCATTATGGGACCTACTTATCAAGATTTTTTTCTTTTTTTTCCTTTTTCCACTTTTTCCACTTTTTCTCTTCCTTTTTTTTCTCCCTTCACCTCCACATTTATCCATTCGCTGGCCCTCACAACCACACCACCGCCGCTCTGCCTCCTCGCCACCTCCGCCACCGGCGGCGCCGCGCCCTCCCCACTGGCCCTCTCATCGCAGCTCGGGCTCATCCTCCTCACCGGTGTTGGCGGCCCTTAGAGCCTATTTTCTACCGCCAATATGTTACTAAATAAATAGTAGATAGGGTTTTAAACTAACATTTTCACAAGTTTTGGTATATACTTGACTTGCAGGTGTGACATGTGGAAATACACAAAAACCATAAAGAAAGCGTAAAAGCAGAATGCAGATTCACCCTGGTGGCCCCTCCTGGGCCCAGTCTTCTCAGGCGATGCTAGGGTCGGTTCCCTCAAGGCGGTTTCACCTGTTTTCATATTGGGAGACGCACGAACCATCCTACTTGGGCTATAAATAGCTAGGAGCTCCTTCATTCTAAAGACACACCACCAAGGAGCAACACTCATACCATTCTTCAAAATGTAGTAGTAGTACTAGTTATAGTTGGGAGTTAGGGAGAGAGTGCAAGTTCCAGAAAAGCCCTCAGAGGTCCGACAAAGCTTGCCTCAGTCCTTTGTAAGACTCAAGTATTTCAATATATCTATCTTCTCTTAATTACTGAATTGTCCTTATGGTTATCTATCCATGCCTTAGTTCTTTAGCTGAGCTTAGTTGATGTTTAGGTCTTATACCTTGGTATGGGTTCTCCGGTTTATCGATTGCTCTAGTTATAAATTGTGACTAGAGTAGTAACCTGCTAGCGCAGATGTGGTGTTTGGGCTAGTGAGTTACCTGAGAATGCGTCCAGCCCCACGGATAGTTGTGGTAGCCCCGGGGGTGACAGACCCGACAAGGCCTTTGTATTCCACCATGTTCGGGCTGGTGTTTTCGTAGGACTTTTGGCTGCCTGACCCCGGTTATCCTTTCCCAGTCTTTTCGAGAACCGGAAAGAAACAACTGTCCCGAAATACCTTGTTGTAACCTTTATGTCTTTTCTTTGCTTGGTCAATCCTTTGGTGTGACATAAATAGAACCACAGTAAGGGAGGAGAAAATAGGAATCTTGACCTCTCCCGATGACCTTCTAGCTTAGCTAGTCTGCTCCGCTATCTCATTTAGAGTTCTCTTGTGTGTGTCGTTTATCAAAACTCCAATCATATCTTTTACCCTGCATCAGTCCAGTCGGTATACTAGCTAGCAGATATATGATGGTTCTTATCAACTTCTTTACACATTGCTTCCCTGCGGATTAAATACGATACCCAAGAATACTCCTAGGTGAAAGCTACAACAGTATCCGTTCGCTTGCGGATTTATCTGTTTGTGTTAACCTATCCCAATTGGCTTTCTAGTGCCGTTATTAGGGATGGACTTAAAACCTCCATACTTGGTGATTGTGTTAAGAAACGCCAACAACCGGCCTCCTCCTCACCGGCCCTCGCGCCGTGCCCTCCCCACCGGCCTCCTCCACGCGCCTTAGCTCGGGCCCATGCAGGGCCCGTGCCACTGCACCGGCCTTCGCCATCGCTGGCGTCCTCGCCCCATGACCCCTTCCCTTACCGGTGCTCCTCCCTCCTCCTCCTCCTCAGCTCGGCCACTGCCCTCCCCGTGTCCCTTCCTCTTCCCACTGCAGGGCCGAGGAGCACCAGCCGGGCAACCTCCTTCCTCCTTGTCGGCCGTCCGCGAGGTGGGGAGGAGAGCATGGTCCGCCGGCTCCGCGTGCTCCATCGCCTTGGCCATGGCCATCGCACACCATCTCCTTCCCTTTCTCCAGTTGCGCGAGCTCGTCGGTCTCCTGCTTCACAGGCCACCTTCACCGCGGGCCGAGGCCGCTGTGCACGGAGCGCCGCTCGCAACGAGGAGGACGGCCTCGCGGCTGTGGGGCACAGCTCCTCCACCGCTGCGTCGTGCGCCACTGCTACTACGCCGCATGGCAGTGGGGCGCGGCTCCTCCGCCGCCGGACCGTGGGGCGTGGCTCCTTCGCCGTGCGCCACTGCTCCCCGTCGCCTCTCTTGTGTGGGGCCTTGCGTCCTCGCTCCGGTGGCCGGCCTCTGCCTTGCTCCATGAGGGCCGCCGTCACGTCCATGGCGTCCATGGCAACCGCCATGGTGGAAGCAGCAGCAGTGGGCGGGCGTGACTGCCGGAGTCGGGCGGGCTGCCCTCCACCTCCCTCTGCTCCCTCCCTCTCTCCCTTCTCCGTGTAGGCCCCGCGTGGCACATACAGGAACATCCGTACGTCCCTGGAATACACCAGACGGGAGCTGGTCCTGGACTTCCCAGGAAGCGTTACAGGACCCCGCTGCAGGAGTTTCTCCTGTAAATCGGTCTTCCAGAACCGTTTACAGGAGACCGCAGCGGATAGTCTTATGTATTCTCAAGAAAAGTTACGGATAAACCATCATTCCAAAGTGTAGCACCTTGAGGAGTCCTCGGTGACCTTGTTCTGTAGTCGTCCCTCACGTATATAGCTCAACAGATTAGGAACCGTCCCCTCAGGGAGCATCGATCGGCAACGATGATGACGGTGCGGCCAACTCGTGCGAGCGGAGCGAGTTAGGTGGTTGCGGCGGCTGTGTTATTGCACGTGTATTGGTGTTCTCTTGCTTGTTTACTGCCCTCGCGGGCTTTGATGGGTTGCTAGGCTAGTATTTCTGGCACGCGAACGGAATGAGCTGCGGATATATGCTTAGATGCCGGCGGACGGCGTGGATGGAACGACTGTGGAGTGGTCTTGAAGAGCAATTTCAGAGGATTTGATTCCATCACGCCATGGCCACTCTTGCAGTTGCAGCCACTACAAGCCCATACGGGTGTCGTCCAGGACTCGAGGATAAATATCCATCCGCTAGCGCTCTCAACCTGAAGCCGCACGTAGTTTTTAAATTTAAATATTATGCCAGCTAAACGAAAATGTTGATGTGTCATCCTGATTATTTTTTCTCAAATACGTAAAAAACTTACGCATCTTTATATTTATGTAGAAAAATTATTACACCCACGTTTTCGCTCGTTTGAAAGTTAAGATATTACATGAAGTGTCGCTCTTATACCTTTCTTCCTAAGCAGATTACTCATGAAAAAGACAACCTAAAGTGCGCGCAACTGCTTCGATCGAAGGATCAGTGGTGGCGCTCATACGCGGTGCCGTGTCGCCCGCGTCGTCGACGTGCGTGGTCGAGGAAGAGCTCCCGCATGGACTCGGCGTCCGAGTCAACTGGGTCGTCGCCGAATGGTCTCATACCTCGGTCTGGCCATCGTTTTTCTCTTAAGTTGTGTCACCTTGTTTATTAACCAAGAGACAAGAAAAGAGGGAGACATCGTTTCTGTCAGTTGAGAAAAGATTTCCGCTCGAAAACTAAAGACCAAAGAAATGACATTCTCGTGCCCTGAGGATAGCGATGGTTGCTTTTCTTCCCTAGCGTTAGACAGGCTCCACGACCTTGCCTCGCCACACCGATGCCAGTGCACCACCACGCTATGACTGACTGAGTAGCCTTGTAATTTTGCCTCGCCGCTGACCGCACCTTTTTCTTTTCTCGCTAGTGCCACCGCCATGTCAAGGCCGCTCACAAGCTCAGTTGCCCTCATAAGCGTCAAGTATGGCTCCACGAGCGTGCACCGGCCATTCAGCCACTCTTTGTGGCTGCTCGCGGACACGAGATCGGTCACCCACGTCGACCTCACAATCATTGGTGCCGTCGTATCTTGGCCTGGCAGCAAGAGGATCATGCACCCTCGCCCGTGCCCCCTGCTGGCCGCCTCTTCTCATCCGGAGAGCACCGTCCTACCACCATCCTGTACCTCGGTCTGTACTCCCTTAATATGACAGTTTTATAATAAGGATATATAAGGGGTGAAATTGGGGGATTGATGGAGACGCTCTAAAAGAGTGTAATAATAGATGCAAAAAGATGACTGGAGACGGCGGCACGGATGGTGCGTTGGCTCCCCCCTATTCCCACGTCAGAGGACTGAAGCTGGGGAGTCGGGGAGTCACGAAGCAAGATGATGCTGCGGCCGAGATGAAGGGCACCGAAAAGACAACCCGGTGGAGAAGGCTGGATGAGGTTCAGTAATTCTGTAATAGGATAGAGCTGTTCTACCTAAGTGCCACTTTACTTTTTACTTGTTTTCATTCTGTCTTTTGTGCGCCAGTCTCTATGAGATGGCTGCTGCTGTTTCAGCATGGCTTTGGTTAAAGTCATGGCTACGGAATGTTTCTGAACCAGAACTGTAACCGGACTTGGTCTTTTGATCTGAGTAAAAGGCCGGGGCAATTTTTTTGCCCTAGAACTCTAAAAAAAAAGATGACTGGATGTTAAATCACTTGATCAGACATAATCCTTTGATATGTATGTACAGGGGGTTTCCTACGCAAAAATAAATCTAGAAAACAATTTCAAAAGTAATCAATGGAGACTCAAGCAAGAAAACCGGCTACGCCGGTTTTGTTGGCCCTAGAGGATATCACGCACGAAAACCAGCCAGACCAGGAGCAGGGAAAATCAGCCTGACCGGTCTGGAAACCGGCCTGGCATCGAATCCTCTTTTCACCTCCAATCCAAACGTGATGTTCCAAAATATTTTCCATGAACGTCTTAGTACCAGCAACATGGTAACAAAAGTACTCTTTTAGCTAACTCGCGGCGCACAAATTGGCAAGAAAATGGGCCAACTGGAGGGTCCAGCAAGGGAGCAACGTCGCCGTCGCCGCAACAAGCCGCGTCTAGCGGGCTGAGGGGCCGCGTGCGCATGCAAGAGGTGAGTGGGGCGCAGCCCCGCAGCCGCCGCCGCCGCCGTCTACGGAGGGTGCCACGTCATCTAGAAACTTAGAAAAATATAAATAAATAAAATAGAAAGCGGAGAATCCGCATAATCTCCGTTTGCCTAGGGGCTAAGTCTTGCCCGGACTATAAATAAAGGCCCCCATGTACTCGTTGCAATCAACGAGGGAATTGGTTTAATCCCAACCGTAACTCACTGCTCTTGGCTCTCTCCCTCCAAACCCTAGCCGCTGCCTCGCACCGGCGCCACCTCCACTTCAGCCACGCGCCGCCCTAGGGCACGCACCCTAGCGCCACCCTAGGGCGTGCGCCCTAGCGCCGCCGCTCCTGCCATCCTCCACTCTTGCTCCTGCTGCCACGTGTCATTAGGGATTAGGCCCTTATAGCTGGCATATGGAGGCCGATCGATTCTTCAGGCACCCATGGACGTTGTGACCGCCAGGATGCCACCACCATGATGAACGTCGATGTCATCTTCGATGACATTCGCTCCCTACTTGCAGGTGTAGTTCAACAACTCAAAAAATTCCTTCTTGCAACAACAGAACGTGGTTCAGATCGAATCGGATCTGAACGCTGACAACAACATTGATATCAACGGCGGCGAGGAGATTGCCATGCTGGATCAACACCTCAAGGCCAACGAGAAGGAGCTCGCATCATGCATAGCGCCGTCCTTGTTGACCCCGAGCCTACGCCAGTAATGGTGCCGCCGCCAATGGCCATGTAGCCCGACGCCCGCGTCCTCGACATCAGCATGCACAACGACATCAATCTGGATACCACCGTCAACAACCCCATTGTGGAGACATAATAGATCGGAATCGTCAGCGACAAGGACATAAACATCGACGCCCACCAACAGTTCGTTGATGTGTCCGCTCAAGCAGAGCATCGTCTCATGGTCGTGACCACACCATCAACTACAACATTGACAATCACGACTAGGTCAGGAGCAAAGCCGCAGCCTGCGACCACGCTGCTAGGCACATCGCCCTCGTCGACGCCATTGTCGACGTCTCATCAACAACGACAAGCGTCATCAACAACGTCACTGTCAACGCCCACTAGTTGTTCGATGTAAAGCCTACCCAATTAGGCCAAGATCTCACAGCTACAAAACCTGAGCAGATACGTCTCTGCAATATCATCCCCAACACTGCGGACATCGGGCTCGCCAACAACACCTACACCACCATGGGCAAATCCCTTATCAACAACACAATGGAGGAACCCGCCTCATTGGGAACCATGGAGATCATCAGTGAGGTACCAAACAAGCTCCTCAAACCGACACCAATACCTTGGTTGTTCCTATTCTTCATGCTATTGTTTCCGAATCAGCTTGTCAACAACAACAAGGATGCCAACCCCATCGACAGCGACAGTAACATGCTACTACGTGGAGTTACAAATGGGAACATGCTCAGTACAGTGGCTGCACAACCACCTCAGGCATAACACCATCAATAGCAACCAGCCACCTTGCTGTCAAAACAGCAGGAGTACCCAACATCTTGGGTGCCATCAGCAACAGCACCACCTACGTTGACACCAATAGAGTTGTACTTCCTCACTGACAACAACGAGAGCAGTTGCAAACCGTTCTTTGGATGGCGCGACACCTTCAATGACATGGCAATCGGAATTGAAGTGGCAGACAGGAACCGCATCGACATCCCTTTCAACAACATCTACTACAACGAGCCTCGCATTTGGCCCAACACTAATGGTGAGTTCTCTCCTGGCAACACGCTCAATGTTCCTACAACAACATCGACCATGAAGATCCACCACTTGTGCTACAATCTCCTCGACATCTCCGACCTACTACACGACGACAAGGACCATGTATCGCCCATTCATCGACATCAGCAAAGGAGGAGACGCCCCCTACATCATCGACTACATCGACATCGGCGATCCATACACCAACCTGCTCAGCTCACTGACTTCTGCCCCTCTGCTTCATGCTCCATCTGGAATGGCAGCACCACTAAAGAACCACGACATCGAACGCCTTCTTCCACTACGCACGAGAACCTCTACTTCATACTCGGCTACATTAACACCAACTTCGAAGCCATGCGACTCTACATCATCCTCTACGACTTCATCGACGGTCGCATACCTACAAACTACAAACTGGAGGCTACCTTGCCAGGAGCACCTCCCTTCAGCAACATCAACGACTGGCTCCAGTATCATCATGACGCGCCGATCAGGGAAGGATGGAGTGTTCTAACAAGTGCAACACACGGCCTATAAATTGGCAAGAAATTAGCCCAACAAGGGAGCAACATCGCAGCCGCCGCAACAAGCCGCATCTCGCGGGCCGCGTGCGCACGCGAGAGGAGGGTGGGACACAGCCCCACAGCCGCTGCCGCCGCCGTGTACGGAGAATGTCACGTTATCTAGACAAATTAGGAAAATATAAATAAATAAAACAGAAAGCGGAGAATCCACAGGATCTCCGGTTGCTTAGGGGCTAAATCTTACCAGGACTATAAATAAAGGCCCCTATATACTCGTTGCAATCAACAAGGGAATTGGGTTAATCCCAACCCTAGCTCTCAGCTCTTGGCTCTCTCCCTCCAAACTCTAGCCGCCGCCCTGCACTG
>CM041645.1:38771772-38915938 GCA_023333625.1 Bothriochloa decipiens
CAGCTCTTGGCTCTCTCCCTCCAAACTCTAGCCGCCGCCCTGCACTGGTGCCGCCGCTGCTTCAGCCACACGCCGCCCTACGGTGCGGACCCTAGCACTGCCGCTCCCGCCATCCTCCACTTATGCTCCTGCTGCCAATGGTGTCATTGGGGATTAGGCCCTTATAGCTTCCAACCGGACGAATGAACGGGGTAGACGAAACGATCGAAGCAGGAACATAGTTATCCACCTGGCTGCTACCCATCCTAGGTCGACAACGTTTCCATGCATGCGCCACGGAGGTCAGATTCAAAGCACCAGAAAATTCGATTAGATTCGAAGCACCACACACTAATGAAGCATGCATGGTTACATTGTATTTGGTGTTTACAAATAAACGAAGCATATGCATGGTCTCTGTCCTCCTCATGTGTCCTCTCCTCGTCGTCCCTCCTGGTGCGCCGCTGCTCCAGAACCACGCCATCAACGGCCACCGGACACTACCTGAACAATCCACAAAGAGAACCCACCCACCCACTTCACGGTATTCCAATCCGCCCTTACAGTGGTTTTGCAGCCGTCCTCCACAAAGATCTTTTAGCTCTAGGTCCGGACCAAAGGGACGGACGAAGCAAAGCAGGGAACATCTTTATCCACCTGGCTGCTCCGCGCTGTAGCCAACAGCACCTAAGCATAACAAGAGTCGCTCATTTGCTTGTGGAGGGAGAGGCGCGTGGTCGGTGATCGTGAAGTTGTCCCTGCCCAATCACTCACTCGTGGACACCAGAAACAGCCATAGATGGCCGTGTGAACTGAATGAAGGGCTGTTGCCCAATCCCTGCTCGACAACGACAGCAGACTACAACAGGTCGTCAGATTCAAAGCACCAGTAAAAATTAGCATTGAGTAACTCACTGATCGAGTTACGGCCGGAAAATGTCATCCGTCTGGTTGCTGCCCTGTCGTCTTCGTCGTCCTCGCCATCACTGAGTTGCAGGTGCCATCACTGAGTTGCAGGTGTTCCATGTGTATCATGATGCGCATACATATGGTACATGTGGCTGCTTTTTCCTGGTGCTTTCAACTATAAAATTATTATTTTGGCATCACTGTCGACGAACTTTGTCAGGGATTGATACAAAATCACAGCTAGCAAATCACCATTTAGCCGCTTTTCAGGTGCTTTCAGTGAGCCCTGGGCAGCACCACTGTCTGCATGCTGCTTTGGGTTTTCGACCTTCTTCCAGCGAGGTATGGTATCTGCAAATGAGACATTGTGAGAGATCATGACATAAGGCCTCCACATTCATACAAGAGCAAAGTTATTACGGCAGCTGACTACAGAAATGCTCAAGTGAAATAAACTACTTCCTGAAATCAAACAATTTAACAGTACTAAAACAAATTCAACACAACAGAACATGCGACACTTACCTCCTGTGTATCTCTGCTGTGTGTCACAGGCTTGTTTTCATTATTCTGCAGTGTGATATGCTGCAAAGCATAATTTGGTATATCTTTAACGATGTGCCATCTCACAGGAAAGCATCCAGTCCATTTATCCTGACACCAGATGTCCATGTCCTTGTGAAAATCAACAGGTCCAACCATCTCAGCCATGCCACAGAAGTGCCCGCTACCATTGACCTGATAAACATAATAAAAAAATCAATCAATTGTTGAACCTCGAGCACGATAAATTTTATGGATGTTCAATAAATCAATACTCACAGAGAAGAACAAGAAAACTGGACACTTAGTAGAATGCCTCCTTGATATCCTGTCAGCATCCCTGAATGCAATATCTAGCTTACTGTTTCCATTGGAGGAACTTGACCATACACCGTACTTTATCGATTTGTGCACATCTGCCTCACCAATTGACTTGATAACAAAGAACTTTGCATAAGTATAGTCGATTCAGAAATCATCTCTGTTTTACTGGTCGGTTCTTATAGTGATTGTCCCATCTGGATTACCGACAGGGAGCCTTGATGTGTAAGATTTCACAATTATGGCAGAGCTCTGATTGCTTGGTTTCTCAGAATCAACTAAGCTATGCACTTTTGACCCAGTACCATTTGGATGACCACTTGACTTTGAAGATGGCTGGAATTTCTCGGCGGCAGCCCACTTCTGAAGATCAGATCCAGCAGCACATCCAAGGCAATTGTTTCCAGACAAATGTGCTGATACCTGACATGAACAAGACACGTCAGTTGGGAACAGATGACACAGCTTACTACAAGTAAAACATGCTATGTTGAAAACAAGGAATAAAAAATCAGTACAATGTTTGTATAACATGCATCGGCTCGCCATTACAAAAGCAACCTACAGTTTGCTAAAGAACTCCACTCCCCTCCCCTGGAACTAAATTAAGACCCACAGTACAACTTAGAAACAGACAAGGTCAATTTAACTCCCCACATAATCTTGTTCAAAACATTCATAGATGGAATGTGCTTATAATTTCAGAATTTATTTAGCTAAAACTAATCCCAAAACCAAAAAGGTAATACCCTTCTATGTTATTACTGAAAGTTAACTTCTGAACGACTTCCAAAACTTAAGTTCCTTGCTAAAGCCATTTTAATGAACTACCAGTACCCCGCCCCGAAACAATCCCCTGGGAAAAAACTTCAGCATGAAGACAAGACATCCAGTGGTGTGATACATTGAGTGAACTAAGTTACCTAATAAACATTCCACTAAAAAGTTAACTTTGACTAGAATGGTGTGAACATGTTCAAAAGGGATGAGATCATCATGAGGCACAATACAGGCCCTACCCAAAAAGGCGAATCTTGCAGTGGTTAAGGAAAGTTAATAATCCCTTTCATAGATAAGAATTGATCACAAATACACTGTAACTTGACAAAAGAAAGGCCAATCAGTAATAACTTATAAATTTGCCTACCTGAGAAGCATTAGGGAGTTTAGCTGGCATCATGCACCTATCCGGCAACTCTTGCTTCTGTGGAACCGAATTGTGCAGTTGAACCTTTGGTGGTTTTGCATGGTCCTGGAATTGCTTTGTAGGTACAATAGTAGACTGTACAGGTGGATGCATAACAATGTCACTTTTCGTGGTGACGGGAGCAATTAGAGGAAATGTTGTGTTTGCAGATGTTGCAGCATAACTTGGTATGCTAGGAAGAAATGCAACATTGGAGGAGTGAAGAGGTGTGGTTGTGCTTCCCGGGACACTATCTTGTCCATAAGGAAGAACAGCTGGAATGTAATAGGATGCCGGGGCTATTTGGCATGTGGAGTTAGCAGGGTCAGCAACATACTCCTGAGGCATAAATGAGCCATCGGGTACGAAAGAAGGATCAGAAGGATAAGGACTGTAGGTAGGATGCATAGACCCATTGTCTGGGGCTGCGTAGTATACACATTACATGCCTTCAGCCTGCAAACCACCCAAAAGGAATGAACACGTTAAAACACATGACTGTAAAAGGCACCAATTAAGTATCAAGTCTTTTATACTGTATATACTAACTGGATAGAAAATATCTTGGCCATCATATCCCAAAGAGTTCGGGTGGTTATACCACTCCATCGGTGATCCAACTTCTGCATTTGGCAAATTGGTTACCATCAAAATTAATTCTGAAAGGAGGCAAGCACCAAGGACAGGCTTAATACAAAGATAGGACATGCCCTTTTACCTGCATAACCATATTGGTAGGGATTTGCAGTAGCAGGAACAAAAACATTTTGTCCATACATTACTTCAGGAGTCATTACCATCTCCATGCAATTCAGACTTTCGAACAAGCACCTTGTTCTACTCCAATGTTCAGAATCAGCTGGAATTAAAAGTGATAGGGCTGTTATTGACAATTTAAATGTCATTCCATGCGAAAGATAAATATAGACAAAAACAATTGAAGGTCTGATCACTAAACACATAGCAAGGTGACCATTGTTCATAACCATTTTGCATCAATGCTCAACAAGCAATGGGAAGAGGCACACATACAATGAATAGCAGGTTGGTATAGAAAGATCAAAGATGTGGCACAAAAGAACCAAGTAAAACATATGCAGTAGGTTATATATGGAAGGAACCGATATCAACACCAAGTAAAACATATGTAGTAGGTTATATATGGTCAACTAAAAAAACTTAATCTTGCATTATATAAAGTTTCGAAGGATACAAGTGCAGGTTGAACCTTTGGCTGTTTGCAATTTTAAGGTGGACCTCAAGGGACGGTAGCCAATTCATATCTCCACACAGATCTCCAACAGCATACAAAACTACATGCAAGTGATAAGAGTCTACATCTTGGAGGGTAGCCAAGTAGCTTATATGTATTCATTCATCAAAAAAGAAAGACAACAGGCATGTTTGTACTTGATTGCGAGAATATCAGGGCTAGGGTCTCCGTCTTGAAACAAGAAAGGGTTTGTAATGCTTCAATACATGTCTTCTTACATATACTGGAAATATATACTTCTCAGTGTATCCCATTGTTTTGATTTCATTTCATAGAAGATCGAAGTGAACAACAAAAGGACAAAATTTGCAGCTCGGAACTAATCTCAACCTAGAGCATACATAGCATAGACAGATACAGAAGAAGCTGGGCTACCAACCTTGCTTGCCCTAGACGGAGTAGTCCCCGATCCTTTGCTTGTTTGTGATACAGAAGGCGGCCTGGAAAGGAGAAAGTGGAAAGGAGATGTCAGTCGAGGAGGATCTGGGCGGCCGGCGGGGAAAACAAACAAGGCGTCGGCAAGGGCAGCGTAGATCCGGCAATTAGATTCAATTCAAACCGCATCCGCCGACCGACCAACCGAAACCGACGGCGGATCCGGCCGGAGAAGGATCCAGGTGCGGCGCGTGTGGACTCACCCGAGACGGAACGGAGGGAGGTCGCCGGCGGGGAACGATTGATATCCTTGGCCCGAGGAGACGGAGAGGACGAGATCCTGGAGGCCAAGGCGAGGGCGAGGTGGGGGGAGGAGAAGGCGAAGCGCGTGGGTTGTGGTTGACGGTGGGATGCGGGCGAGTAACCCTAGCGCGAGGCGAGGTCGGTTCGCTTCCAAAACATCAATCGGGCCAGGCTGTGCGGCGCTACTTGGATTTGGGCCTAAACAGGCCTCTGCGCCTGCTCGGTGACGTGACCTGTGTGGGCTTCAACCCGGGCTGGACCCAGCTAGCAGTGGCGGAGTGTTTTGCTTGCTTCTACGACAAGTTTTGGTGGGTGCTTTTTTCGTTTTTCCTTTTGAAATGTATATATGCCCTTTTCCCCGCCGCTTTTCCTGTGCAAATGTATGCCATTTTTTGAAAAAAAAAAATTAGTTTACGTGTTATCGTACTGGACCCCAAAATCAAGCCACAAAACCGACCTGTGGGCTTCAACCTGGGCTGGACCCAGCTGGCAGTGGCCAAGTAGTTTGCTTTGCTTCTACGATAAGTTTCAGTGAATGCTTTTTTTTTCTTTTTCCTTTTTAAAATGAAATGTATGCCCTTTTCCCTGCCGATTAGAGATGTATGCCCTTTTCCTGCCGGTTTTCCAGTGAAATGTATTCACTTTTCGTGCGGGTTTTTATTTGGACTAGACTCCAAAGGCACACCACAAAACCACATGGTCTAACTATTTGCTATTAATAAACCTGAGGTAGAGAAACAGACCTATGCTTATTGTATAAACCCAGCACCATCTCTAGGTGTGGCCTTATACAATGAGATACTTATGCGCTCTCTCTATATTAAAATAAGTGTTCAATTCACACTTTGAAGAGTTAAATAATCTCAAATTTAACTAAATTTATAGAAAAAATCTTGTATTTTCAAATAGGATTAATATATGAAACAAGGCTGAAACCTTCAATCTAGAACCTGATCTTGATCCAAAGGGTGAGCCCAAGTGGATATATGTTCTGATTATCCTGATGGTGATTATTTGATATTACAAAATTAATATTTTTCAAATTGATCTAGTCAAGCTTAAGTTTTTTGATTGCTCGAAACGCGAGACGTGCACATACTTAAAGAGAAATAGTGAGAACAAAAACAACATGGCACGTGTAAAAGGGCCTTTGAAAAAAATAGGATTCACTTCTAGTCAAATCAAAGTACCAAAAGGGGGGCCTTTAAAAAGGAACCAGTTGTATTTGTGTGCATAAGCTTACTGTGCCGTTGGTGACGTGGCATAACCAACCGCGACGCGGGCTAGGCTATCAAAAAATCAGTCGGGCCAGGCTGCGAAGCTAGCTATATTTGGTCTGGGCCTTACGAGGCCCAACCAAACATGGTCATGATCAGTGACATCACGTGTGGGCCTCAACCTGGGCTGGACTCTAGTTTTTTTTTTTTTTGGCAGTGGTGAAGTAGGGACTGTAGGAGGCATTTGCTTGCTTCTACGACAAGGTGTTCCCTTTCCCTTTCCCTTTCCACCTGTTTTGACTAGAAGAGTAAGACCTCTTCCCATCCGGATTTTCCGTGACAAGCTCCGAAATTTATGTCCGAGATGAGGGAGAGCCCTAGCTCGAATAATCGTCACCAGACCATTGAAATAACAGGTCCGTTTGAGGGTGTGTGGTTTACGTGTCAGTGGCTGACCGAAACAATATGGAGATGTTTTATAAAACAAAATGACGATGAAATGGTGAAATAACACTGGATACTCACAGCACATGGTGGAAAGAAATTAAGGAAAACAAATGATTCAGTTGGGGGAAAAACAGAGAAAAAAATCATGAAGGTGTGAATAAAAAAAATCCATACGATTAGTCTTGAAACCAATTAAATTAAGTATATAGACAGATAGTACTATGTACCCCTGTTTTAAATAGCGGACTAAGGCTCTTAGCGGCTGTCTCTTTCAAAGGTTAAAAAAGACTATAGCGGGCTAAATAGCGGGCTAAGTTATTTAGCGGTTGAGCAAAATATATGTCGAACATCAGTGGATTCTACCTCTATATAAACATAAAAGATGAACCATGTATTAAAAAAACCAATTAAGAAGTGATAGTTTTACAAGTGCTATCATAAACATATGAGTTCAAAGTGGATCTTTGCATAACTAGTTTGATAGCCTTGTTCATCTTCTCCATATGCTTAGCGGGCTAAATGGGTGCTATTTAACGGATTTAGCGGGCTAAATGGAGCTCATAGCGACAAACAGCGTTTAGGGCTAAAAGCGACATAGTTTAGCCTTCAGTCTTCTGAAAGGCTATAGCGGGCTATTTAAAATAGGGCTATGTACTATAGCGTAGTGATAATGATAAACAATCAATCAATCATAGAGTGTATGAGTATGATGACTCCCCTTTTTTCCCTCTCTGTACCCAAATATGAGTACTTTTATGTACAAATATACAATAACAAGAATTTAAGAAATCAATCACGACGAGATGGCGGCGGTGGCCGCGGCGCCATTGGCGACGACGGGGTATCCTATGCCGTGCCTTCTGGTGGGAAACGCGACGAAGAGCAGGCTACAGAGGACACCAACACCAAGCGGCAGGACGTCGATGAGCTCCTGGGTCTCCCTGCCAGGCTGGGGCCCACACAGGCACGCGACGACGTTCCTGTCCCTGGC
Organism: Bothriochloa decipiens; assembly: GCA_023333625.1. Classification (NCBI taxonomy): domain Eukaryota; kingdom Viridiplantae; phylum Streptophyta; class Magnoliopsida; order Poales; family Poaceae; genus Bothriochloa; species Bothriochloa decipiens. The sequence continues at coordinate 38,779,317 of CM041645.1, forward strand.
GGCGACGACCCCGAACACGGCGGCGGACAGCGCGGCGTGCACGAAGTCGATGAACGCGATCCTGTACTTCTTGGTGACGCCCGCAGGCAGCGGCGGCGTGTCCGGCGGGTAGTCAATGAGCCAGAGGCCCTGGAGCGAGGCGACGCCATAGTAGACGCGCCCGTCGTACGGGACTTTAGGGAGTCGGTGAAGCAGGCTAGCGCGCTGGCGACCGCGAGCACGTCGAGGAGGACGCGCGTGAGGAGGGAGGTGGTGGCGTCGCAGGCACCGTGGTTCGTGAAGGTTGGGGCTAGGAGGTTGAAGGCGAGAAGGGTGCCGGTTGGGAGCAGGTTCGCGAGGTTCGCTGTCGAGGCCAGCGCCTGGGATAGCGCCGATGTTTGGGGAGGAGCAGGAGGCGGGGGTGCCACGCCGCCGGCGGCTTCGGCTTGCTGAGGGAGGAGGTCTTACTGCTGCTGCTGACCGGGAGCGGCGGTGGCGGCTGGCCTCTGCGGGAGCGAGGCAGAGGAGGAAGAAGACGCCATGGCAGGGGGCTTTGGACAATCGACCTTGGTTGTTGACGGTGGATGGATGTTAGTCAGTCGGAGATGAAGAAGACGAAATGGGACGACGTGCTGTGGCGTGGACGTTTCTTGTATTTGTAACGCGCGCAGCGACCGAGCCGTGACGGAGCAATAAAAAAAAGAATTTGATTCGTCATGATGGATGATGGATGGATGACCTTGGGTGTTGTTTAACGGATTTAGCGGGCTAAATAGAGTTAATAGCGACAAATAGCGTTTAAGGTTAAAAACAACATAGCTTAGCCTTAAATCTTCTAAAAGGCTATATAGCGGACTATTTAAAACATGGTTCCTGCATTCCGTGTCCATGGCAAGGCATATGGCGGTTTGGCCACGGCGATCGAGAAGGCACCCACCGACCGACCAGCCCATCGCCAGATCGAGCAGCCAAACCGCTCACTCATTCATGCTATGCTCCTTGAAGGCTTCAACTGCTCCATGTGCTTGCCATCGATACGACGATTGCTGACTCAAACTGGAAATGGTGTTTGCTTGTTGCCAACAGCAACATACTATACGTGTGTACCCATGCTGATGCATGGCTGGATGGATGCCTTGTGCCAGATGCATCTGTCTTTTATTATGATCAGACCAACCTAGGGTGTGTTTAGTTACCATGAATTTTAAAAACAAATGTCATATCGTGTCACCTCAGCGCACTGTAGCATTTCGTTTGTATTTGGTAAAAATTGTCTAAATTTTGAGTAACTAGACTCAAAATATTCGTTTCGTAAAGTACAACAAAATCGTGCAATTAGTTTTTGATTTTATCTACATTTAGTACTCCATGCATGTGCCGGCATTTTGATATGACGGGTGATAGGAATTCTATATAGTGAATTTTAGGGTAATTTCTGGGTAACTAAACACAACCCTATAGATAATACAGCTTTAATAATTCAATAATCCTATTTAGCTATGATGCAGTGCAAGATGACATAGGTTACCGATCCAAGGTGAGACCTGAAAGTGACCTATAACAATCCGTCAAACCTTTTATTGCCGGCCGGACCCACAACCTCCTACTATCTCTGTTCACTGCGTGCTCTCTACTTCGGCATTCTCCACTTCCACGGTACGCGAAATCGGGAACCTGAGCAAAGCCTCACTTAACCTAACACGCTTTCTGTCTTACCCCACCTGACATACTAGTACCACGGTCCTATTTTTTTAACACAAATAGCATGAGCTCTGGCTTTCAGTTGAGTTAGAAAAAAGTTGGTCCAATTTGAACAAGAAAAGCTTATAACACTTGCTTGATTAATTGAAGCTGGAAAAAACCCATCAGAAACCAGTACCATGGCTGAAACATGCAAATCGTAGTTGTTGAGCTCGAAAGCAAAGCCAACCTGCTTCAATCAAGGTACAAATAAAGCAACATCTCCAAGGTAAAAACATTAGATGGGAGAACACCCTACACACAAAGGTTGCAGTGGTTTTATTTGAAATCATTTAGGAGACAAAATAATTTAGATACAAGGTTCGTAGAAGTAACTTTGTGTTGTTGGGGTTTCTCCTTCCTATTGTTTACATCCGATTTTTTAGTTCTTGGAAATCAATTTTAGGGACCCTATTACCAACCGCCTCTTTAAAATCAAGATGTTACCACCTATAAAGAGCAATTTCGTACCAGTGGATAGGCAACAATTTCAGCCTCGTCGATTTGCCATGATTTCAACGTTTCCGTGTCTTAGGAATCTCGTCCATTGTAGCATTTACCTGTTTTCTCTCTCTATATATATCAAAAAAAATAACCGAACCGACATACTTCTGAAAGTGGGCTTAGAGTAACTTCAAGAGACATGCTATCTTGTTAGCTAGGCTATATTTAGAATTTGTTTAACAAAAATTATGTTCCAACAACTTTGTTGTCTTGTTTTGTAAAATAGCAAGCCGGCTATTACTGAAACTTCGCATGCTAAATATGTCTTGCATGTATCGCTAACTATCTAGACTTACCATCATAATAGAAAGACTGTTGAGATTTTCTATTTTTTTATAAAATTTTTTATTACAGATGTTGACTAAATCATAACTTTAGCCGTCTATTTTTATTATTTCTTTCGGAGTTGGTCTTATAACATAACAGGCTAACAGTGCGTCCACCTGGCCTCCATCGATCTTTGTCTCTCCTTTGTCCTGCCCATATATGCTCCCGCACGGCCCGTTGGACCAAACCTGAACGCCCCAGCACGTGCAAACTTCTCTCTAAGAAAAAAAAGACTCGCCAGCTATGTAGTGACGATTTTGCCCCTCAAAGAAAAGTTAGTACCAATGTTCATTCATCTTTTTAAAACAAGTTAGGCACGAGAACCGCCGATTATTTATGAGAACAACAACTACAACGACTCATTCATGAGAGCTAATTCACGAGTGGTGCTATCTACTAAATATAAATATAAGATATTTTGGTTTTTTTAAATTCATAACTTTTGCTACGTATCTAGATATACTCCTTGCAGGTTGGTAAAACAAGTCATTTTAGATGACGGCACGGTCTCCAAAGTGGAACTTCGATATTTTTAATAAAAATATTTATTAAAAAGTGATATATGTATATTTTATAAAAGTATTTTTAGAGAAAAATCTATTTATATGGTTTTTACATTTTCAAACTCAACAATTTAAAAGTTATTCATGATTTATATTTCTAATGATTGATCCAAACCTTATCAAAACTACTTCTTTTACCGATACGGAGGGAGTTTATTTATCATATTAGATTCGTGGTAAAAGCTATGAATTTAGAAGTAGCAAAACATCTTATAATTTTGAACGTAGGGAGTATATGTATGTGGTGAGTACCTAATAATTATTCAGAAGAATGCTCATTTTTGTTTAGATAACGGATAAAATTTTTGTTCAGATATGCATCAGACCAAATTCATTATGTTATAGTATTATAAAAAATGTGTTCATAATCTTGAAAATAAAATAAAACAATCTGGTTTTTAGTTGCATATACCAAAGAATAAGAGGAAGTCGTCAGCTGCTAAGGGCGTGTTTGATTTCTTGGCCCTGGGCGGCTCGGCCGGCGGGCCTGGCTGTGGCCAGCCACGGCCTGGTTCCAGTGGCAAAACCTTTTGTTTGATTCATATGCTCCTAATGAGCCAGGTCAGATGAGAATTGTGTTTGATTTGGTACACAAGTTGAATTGGATGACCTTGCATCTGGAATATGGTGACCTTACCCCTCTTCTTCCTTTTATTGGCATTTCATCAAACACTCTCCTCGCGTGTCCGGCACAAGCAACACTAGCCATGGTTGTTGCTGCTCTTCTCCCACCTCTCCCGTCTGGTGCTCCTCTCGCGCACCTCTAGATCAGCAACCACGATGCGCGCACAAGCTCTAGCAATGGCTCGTCGCGGCGGCCGTCGTGGTGTGGACGCTGCCATGGCCAAGACGGTCAAGGCGCCCCTAGGCCACCGATGCCGAATAGGATCCTGAGCCCGGCCGCCACCGTCCCGCAAAGTCATCCCGCGGCATCATCTGCCCACGGTGGCGTGCTGCCGCCACCGGAGCTCCAGCTCCTCCCGGCCTTCGCGGCAGCATTAGCGTCGTCGTTGGCTAGCACAACGATCACCTCTCTGTCCACCGCCATGATTGCGTCCCAGCAACAAGAGCCCCACGCGGCGGCAACGACGAAGCTGCAGCTCTCCATCCGTCCCACCATAGTCAATGTTGCTGCGGTTGCAGGCGCCGTCGGCGAGGAGGACTTCGAGACGGAGGAGCTGCGACGCGCGATGGAGGATGCGGCGCGGGTGGATGTGGCGCCGGAGCGGCCGCGGAGCGCGCGCTCGACGAGGCCCGCCGTGCTAGGCAGCGCGTCCGGGCCGAGCTCGAGAAGGCGTGCGTGCCGCTCCTGCTCGCACAGGTCACCTGCCACGCGTGCCGCTAGCGCTCGCTCGCCGTGGCCGCCGTCGTCAGGGGCGGCGCCGAGGAACACGCGGCCCCGCTGTGGCTTGCGACTCCATTGGAGGTGGAGCGCGCACCGCGGTGGAGAAAGGTGAGGGGGGGTGAGGCACGGAAAAGAAGATGTGGGTGAGATGAGGAGCACGAGTCGGAGGTGATTCCATCGCGCATCGAAGCTTGACACGAGCCAGGCCAAGCAGAAACGAAAGCGTTTGGCCAGAGCCATGGGCCAGGCTCCACAACAGTGTCAAGCATATTAAACAACGATCCTTGCCTCTCCCGGGCCTGGCCGCCTCATTTTGGCCATATCAAACACGCCCTAATAGTCATCCTCCTAGTCCAAGTAGAAGTGTATTTTTCACGCAAAATTTGTGGAACCTAGCGGCTAGAAGGCACGCACAAACCCGTCCAATGAAGTTTGGTGCACATGGTGGTACAAGTCTAAGCTCTAGCTAGTAGTGTCCAAGCGATGGGAATAAATAAAATGCAAGGCCTCAAAATGTTCCAAAATATGTATCCACATTGTTTGTGGCGTTGACATTAAGGCAGTTTAGGCAGGCGGCTACAATTAGCACGCGCCTACTTCGCCAATCTGGTGCTGACCAACATTGTGGTTAACTGAAATCCGGTAGGGCTGGACCCAGCATGGCCAACCTTTTTTTGGTTTCTACTACCTACCTTCTGCCTGCTTCGTGTGGAGTGGAGTCAACGCTCACCAGAACCACCGAGCTAGAGAACAGAGATGCAGATGCCCCAGCTGTGTTGACGACTAGCAGAAGACGATAGAGACCTCGTCAGCTCGATCAGGTGCTAAATTCTAGCAATAATAACCACTAACATAATTTGTTTTGTGTCAAGGATATAGTAGCTAGCTAGATATATGATCGTACAACATATTCTTGCCATGCTGTGTGGCCACCAGAGACAGCAAGGTGTAGTACTAGTTATATCTTATTCTAAATATAAATCCATTTTTGGTTTGGCTTTCATCAAACAGCTAAGTGACCCAGTTTGCACATAAACATATACGTAATAAGATAAGATAAATGTTTAACAATATTCTTTGGCAAGCATCGATCACTATAATATATAAGTTTGTTTGTAATACGCGTACAAGTCATTCTTTTCATATAGCTTATATTAGACTACAAGTAATCCCTACAAGTAACAACTAGCTGTAATAAGATCTCATCCTTCATATACAAATTTCACACTATATAAATATAAATTTCTTCCATATGTCTCAAAGCATTCACTACACTATTCAAATTCGTTGTACTATTCAAATTTGTTGTACTATTTAAATTCGGAATATAAATAATGTACGAGCACTTGAATAATACAACGAATTTGAATAGTATAGTAAATAGTAACTTATGAATTTTAAAATTTAAATTTGAGTTTTGAATTCGAATATTTGTCACGAATACCCTGGTGTCCCTCTGATATATATATATATATATATATATAAGAGTTAGTAGTGCATAATTCAAAATTTACCCCCTATGATTATATTGTACACTCTCTTCTCTGCTTTCCATATTAGAAATGTCATTCAACCCAGGCTCTCGATCAAATCGATAGCCGAGACAAATAAAACAAATACATGGCGTCATCAACTCCCCTGCCTTAAGAAACTCAGACCGTTCGTCACTGATCCGACGTTGACAGAGCACGCAAATTCCTCTGCAAAATTTCGCGCGGGATCACCGGGCGGCGGGCGCTGCCGTCATTCCGTCCGTCCACAGCTCGGTGCAAGCTGCGCTACTCCTCTAGCATAAATCTCACTTCTGGTTCTTGGATCTCCCACCACCCCACCCCCAAGAAATCCTTGCAACCCAACCACGATGACGACGGCGACGACCAAGACGAGGTAGGAGGAGGCGTCATCAACACACAAAGGCAGCCACGCAGGCAGGCGGTGCTAAGATTCCGTCCCAGAACACCGAGGCACTCGCGTGCTCGCTAGTTAGCTCTCGCTTGTATGCAGAGCGCCATGGCCGTGCCGCCCCGCGCCACCACGCCGGAGAAGGAGCACGAAGACGCCGGCGCTGACGGCGAGGACGAGTTCACCTTCCCCACGCCGCCGCTGCAGCTCCTGGGTGTCGGCACCGGCGGCTCGCGCGGCAGGGACTTCCTCACCTACCTAGCACCGCCATGCGCGGCGTCGGCGTCCTCGTCGCCGCCCGTGTGGCTGCTGTCGTCGTCGTCCCCAATCCGCCGCAGCTTCTCCGCGGCCGACTGCGCCGCGTCGCCGTGGCGCGACCGGGTGCTGCTGGCCCGCCACCGCCGCGGCCTCAACGGCGGGTGCTCCCCCGCGCTCAGCGACTATGCCGCCCGCGCCGGCGACTATGAAGGCGAGGAGGAGGAAGAAGAGGAGGAGAGGATGGACAGCCTGTGGGAGGACCTGAACGACGACGACGCGGCAGCCCGTGGTGAAGACTTGATCTTCGGGCGGTCCATCGACGTGCCGCGGCGCCGGTCAGTGGCCGCTAATGCCGCCGAGGCGGTGAAGAGGCTGGGCAAGGACAAGGACCAGCTCAGCGGTGGCGGCGGCGGCGCGGTGCTCGGCACGTCCAGGAGCTCCCGGCAGCGGCCCCCGGGGCTGGTGGCCATGATGCGCACGCTCAGGAAGATGTTCGTGGCGCACAAGGGCAAGAGCCGCGTGCATAGAGACGAGCAGAGCACCGCCTCTGTCTCTGTCTCTGTCTCTGCTTCTGCCTATTCCTTCAGCAGGAAAAGATAAGCCATTGCAGGCCGCAGCAGCACTGATGGCAATTAGCAATGCATTTTTGGATGCAGTTTGTTCTTCCATTTCTTTTGGTGATGCGATATACTGCATTGTTGTGTATAGATATTGGATAGCTGCATCTGTCTTTGGTTACAAAGAATGAACATTTGTTCTAGATAAGAGTGTACATGCTACACTGTTTTTCACGAGTGAAATTTATTTTTTTCATATGAATTTTTACAAAAGTTGTTTGAATGTCAAATTTTAGGACAATGTCCATCTCGTTTGGTACTATTGGTGTGTAAAGTTTTATAAAATTTTAAAACTTCTAAACATGAGTATTATAAACTCCGCGGGCGCTAATATCCGTGAAGATGCTTTTCAGCTGTTTTTCGCTGTTTTCTTAGGGTCTGTTTACAATTCCTCTCTGCCTTTTATTTGCCTAAATTTTGGATCTGAGATGTATATATATATATATATATATAAACCAACTAGTGAGATTATGTTGTTTAGTGAATAATTCTACTAGCAGCATATTCTTTGACTGACTACAATTAACTGTAACACAAGCATGAGCAAGTTTCCCTCAAAAAAAAGCATGAGCAAGTTAATGAGAAGATATATAGTTAGCTCTTTTGGACCACTAAAGTTTGATAACTAGCTTGAACGTCTCATGTTTGTAGCTTTGCACCAGACATGTTCATAGTTTTGTACCATAACTTCCTGTGATTGCCATGCATATTGCCAACGTGTAGATCATGCATATATCGTTTTCTTGGATGACCTTTTTTTTAGAAGACAACTAAATCTTTGCCATGAGTTTTTATTACAAGAGAAAAACTAAAAGTCAATTGTTAGTCTAGTTTTTTGAGCGGAAGCCGGAGAGTGGACACACAAACCACGTAACTTTGGGTTCAAAACCCAATAATTTTTTAGACAAAATTGAAGATGAAAAAAAACTAGGCACAAGTTTCTACTCCCATTTGGTCATGGAAGTTGAATGATTGGGATAAACGATGATAGATTATATAGTATATAGATCAAAACTACTCATTCATGGGCAGCTTAGGTTGGACCGTATGCACAATGGACAAAGTCAGTTAGGCAATATAACTGACGGATTGACGACCTGTCAAAGTAGTTAGCCTGACCCCAAACAAGCTTATCTCGTTCTTATATTCTTCTCAATCGTGGCTAGATAACAAGCACCAATGCAACTTGATAGTAGTATACGCCAACTGATTGTTGATACTTCCTCTGTCCTTGAATAAACCAATTTGATAGTAGTATACGTCAATTTGAATAAACCAACTGATACGTCCCGGTCCCACCCCAGCACAACGCGTCCCCGTCCCACTAGGCTGCGCCCTGTGTCTGCATGTCCTACCCTAGCACACGCGCCCGCATCCGTGTGCACGTCAGGCACCGAGAAGGAGAAAGGCGTCGCACTGAATTGGCAAGTGCAACATCTTAAAATCTTCTATTTCAACATGTTAAATCAATTGTTGCAATATCTAGAATTGACACTTGCAACATCTTAAAAATCGACGTTGCAACATCTTAAATGAACTACTGCAAAAGTTCCTCAAAAACATGTTACAACATCTCAAAAATAACAGTTGCAACATCGAAAACACTACAACGACATGAAATCGGCTATTGCAATATCTGGGAAACACATATGCATTATATCAAGTCAAAAATTTGCACAATCAAAAAAGTGTGTTGCAACATCTCAAAACAACAACAGCAACGTCTGAACAATTGAAACAGGTGGAAGAAAAGAGCATGGCGCTGGCCGCCGGGTAGGGGACCATGGTCGCTGGGGGTGACGCCGAGGTGTGGAGAGGGCATCGCGCTGCAGAGGGGGAGAGCACTGTGCCAATTTGGGCCCTCCCGGCGGCAGAGAACGCCACACTAAGTGGGTAATAGACGTCGCCAAGGCAGGGGAAGGGCGTTGCGCGTAGTGCCGTGACGGGTTGGGGCCTCTGCAGAGAGGACGCCACGCTGGGTGGTTGGACGTCGCCGAGGTAGGATAATCTGGTTTTGATGCCACAACAGGATTGACTGCAGCACGAGAGCCAGAGCCAGGGCATGTTGAAGGATAGTTTGATCGACGGGGTCACCAATGGTTTCTCTAAGGATAGTTTGATCGACGGGGTCAGCAATGGTTTCTCTGCCAGCGTGATGTGGTCAGCAATGTACCTCTGTCTCATGCTATCAAATGAACAAAATATTGTTTCTGGTTTTTTCGCATTTGTAGGACAGATACAAACCGATCAGTTTTTTGGGAAAAAACAAATAGAACTTGCAAGTGCCTTCGCGTAATAGGAGCGAGTATTTTTATTCGTATCGTGGCGACGATTGGGGCCAATATAGTAGAAGAATATAAGAGCATCTCTAAGAGATTAGCTAAATCAGTTTGTAAAGCTAAATATAGATAGTATTAGAAAAAATCACTTCCAACAGCTATTCTATCTGGCATTCTAAGTTAGCGAGTCATGTATTCCGTGATTCTCGGTCGCTAGAAAAAGATAACGGGAGGCACTCGCCATCGGCCTTTCCGCGAAGCGATCACGTGCGCATGCCTCGCAACGACTCGGGCCATGTGCCGCCCCACGGAGCCACCTGAGTGCCGGCACCGTCAGGAGCCTCCGATCTAGTGCGCAGCGCCCTCGAACGATGACCTGTTGGCCATGGCGACGAGCTTCCCTGGACATGGGCAGACCAGCAGCCATCGCCGGATCCCTTGAACAGCGTCAATGGCGAACTCCTAAGCAGGTTCGAGCGAGCGGCAGCGACCATCGCCGGCCTCCTCGTAACCATGCACGCAGCGGACACAAACCGGTGTGGGCGAGCGGCAGCAGCCACCGTCGGCTTTCCCTGCTGTGCGGTGCGAGATGAGGTAGATGAGAACACGAATGGGCCTGACTAGCTTTTTTTAAGAGTCTGTTGAAACTGTTCAGATTTATTAAGGTGTTTCTATTTTAGATAATAGCTAAATCATCAACTTTATAATATTATTTTGGCTAATCTCTTGAAGTTGCTCTAACAACGGGACTCTATGCAGCCTTCAATTGCCATCGAGCACGCCGAGAACACGGCAGTGCTGCGGCCGACTTGTTTGTGCCGTGCGGGCGTGCAGCTGCGGTACACGGCGCGCGGTGCGGTGGACGCCGAGGGCAACTGGACCGACTTTTGTCGAGTATGGCGTGGAGGCACAAGATCGATATCGAATTGGACTCGGTACCAAGAAGTGTGTTTCCGTATTGTATCAACAAAAAAAAAAAAAGAACTAATTTGTTCCGGATCGGAAACTTCCAACTAGACTTCCTTGACGAGGACTCCAATAGTACTACATATATTGGCCTCCCCTCAACCGTTCATTGCATTGAAATCGATCTATCAATACTCTAAGACCGTGACTTGCAGCAAAACAAGATATGAACATGGCGTCAGCTTCGTCGTCCTGGTCCAATCTCCTACCGGATCTGCTGGGTCTCGTGCTTATGCGCCTCCCGTTGCCCGTTGATCGTGCCCGCTTCCGCGCCGTGTGCCGCGGATGGCGCTCTGCCGCGCGCCACCACGTACGGCAGTTCCCGTGGATCGTCTTCCCAGATGGCTCTTTCGGCACCATCGGACATCGCGGCGACGGCTTTTACTCTCCGGCGGAGATCATCCCTGGCCTGCCTGACAACGTGACGTGTCTTGGTGCCGTTGCCGTTGGTTGGCTCGCGCTAGACTGCACTGACGACGTGTTCCGGCGCACGCATCAATGGGACAAGTTCTCCGACAACCGGTTCCTCCAGCCTAGACCCGACGTCAAGCACAGGCACAGCTATCGTCTCTACAACCCTTTCACCGGCAAGACTGTGCTGTTCCCTGAGCTCGACTCTATCATTGGGGAGGTGCCCGAGACGTTCGACATACGCAAGGTCCTCATGCGCCACCCATCATCGGATAGTCCCGACGATGAACTTGTTGCCATCACCACCAACAATTATAACTACAATGTCATTATCTATCGTCCTGGGAAGGGGAATGTGTGCTGCCCAACATAGATGTCTTTGATGTCGCCTTTTATGGAGAAAAACTTTATGGGATCACTCCAGAAGAGGAGTTGGTCACCTTGGACCTTGCCGAAGATGACGAGGGTGCTCCCATTGTTACTAAATGTAGGCGAGTCATCAGAAAAACATTTGCAGATGGCGAGGAAGACCGCCGAAGTTGGATGTACGATGACAACAATAGTGACGAAGACGATAGCAATGATGGAGAACTATCATCATCGCCGTCATCATCTAACGAAGAGGAAGAGGCGGAGGACAAGAACGAGGACGTTGAGGAGGAGGAGGAGGAGGACGAGGAGAACGAGGACGACGAGAACGAGGACGAGGACGAGGACGACGAGGAGGAGGAGGAGGAGGACTCAGAGCCAGAACGATGAAGAGGATATATTCAATATTGATGGTCTTGTTCCAAGCGGTGAGGATATGACAAAATTGGAAGACGAGAAGATTCCCTTTGATGTCGCCATCACAACCTGGCGACTAGTCCAGTCATCGCATGGAGACGGAGACGACAGGGAGTTGCTCATGGTGAGACATCACACCGAATTTTCTCCAGGGATTGAAACTTACACTCTCAATGTGGATATTTTGAAGGCAGACATGGAAGCAGGCAACTGGATTCCGGTCAGCGAGCTAGCTGAAGGCAAAGCACTCTTTCTTAGCCGATCATTCTCAAAGTCCACTCGTGCATACGGAGATATAAAAGAGGGGTCCGTATACTATACAGATGCAGATGATGTATTTGATACCAAATCCAGGGACTGTAGTTTGATTAAATTTCCAACACGATGGCTAGGAGCAGATCATAAGTTGCTTACGTGGCTTTTTCCACCAGAGCTACAACTTTAGTTAGCTAGCTGTGTGGTCTTTTTTTATTCTTTAGTGAACTGAGTCAATTTGTATATGCAATGATGAACTATATGTACTTTTCTCTGCCAATAGTCCAATCCTATTTCCTCGAATTCCTAAACTTTATGGGGAAAATGTTGCTGTTCAAGCTTTTATGCTTTTTTTGTAGTTGTGTTATACTGAATAACCATATTATTAGCTAATAGCCTAACATTGCAGGCACTGATATCTCCAGATAATAGTGATAACGGCCTTTGTTTTTTTACTTCCTCACACAAAGCTTTACACTGGGCTCTCCTGGTTGCGTTTAACTACAAAATGTGTTACTTATTTTTCATTCACCTGCTTGATATGAAAGATGCCCTTTTGTAATTACTTCTATTATAGTGTCTATTTTTTATTCCAGTACTCTTTGTGTGCACACCATATTGGTGCCCGCTCATGGAACCACCAAGAGAAGGTGGATTATATGGTTTCTTTCAGCGTTGCATACAAACGCGCAAGCAAACAGGCACATCATAAATCAGCCTTACATCCATATTCAGTGTACTTTATTCCCACAGGCATGTTATCATTTTTTTCTTAAATTAAAAGGAACGAAACCTTATATTTAGAGACATAGTAGCTCACATTACAGCTAGGAAATAATTTTTTTTCAAATTTGAGGGGTTCTCCGAGTAGTCCTAAATTCTGTTTACTGCGTGGCCCCCTGTCAGACCGCTCCTCTTCCCCAACTCGGTAAAAAAAATAAAATAATAATAAAATCCCGCAGGCAGCCGTGGCGAGTGGTGACGGCGCCACCGCCGGCGGCCTTCCCCTCTCTCTCTCCCTCTCTTCCATTCCAGCGTCGCGGCGTGCTGGGCGGGCCCGATTGCGGCCTCCTCGTCGTGCGACGTGCTGCCAGGCGACGGCGACCCCCGGTCTAATGCGGTCGTCGCGGCACAGCGTGGTGCGGCCGGCGCAGGTGCCATCGGCCTCGTACGGCGACGCGGAGCGGGCGGGCCAATCGCCAGCGGCCGCGGCCGTGCCCCCTCCGCGCGAGCTCCTGCACCCAGTCAACATGGCTCCATTCTCCCTCGATCCTTGCACTCGCTGGTTTCCTCCTCCTCCTCTCTCTCTCTCGCTCTCCCTCTTCCTCTCTACTCATGTGGCATGTGCATGGAGGCAAGCACAATTTCGTCATGGATCTGATGTACTCCTCCTTTCCTCCTACCACTCTACATGGTTTTTTTTTCGCGACCACGTCCAACCCTGGACGCGTTTTTCATTAAGCAGAGGAGAGTCCAAACCCCAACATACAAAGGTAACAGCAGTTACCAACCAGAAACAACAAAAAGAACTCAAAACAGAAAGAAAAGAGGAAAGACAACAGCTACACAAACACTAGAAAGCTCCAAGGCGCCGAAACGCTTAATCAGCCAAGAGAACGCCTAGCGCCCTGTTCCCCGCAGTGCTCCATAACTCGGCCTCCTCCTAGATCCCCAACGCAAGTCTCCCTGCTAGCAAACTCTTGCGATCGAAAGTCCGCGCATTGCGCTCCTTCCATAGCCTGCAGCTCGCGAGGAAGAATAGGGCATCAAAACCCTTACGCCGCTCCCGGGGCATTCTCTTCCTGGTACCCAGCCACCACTGAATTACCGACTGTTCGTCGACGAATGTAAGCCCGGTCAGGTGATACCTGACGATCATCAGCTGCCAAACCTCCCTGCTAAACACACAGCCGATCAAGATGTGATCCATTGTCTCAACTTCCTGTTCGCACAGAATGCAAGTGTTGGTCGCCTGCAGGCCATGCCTGAAGCGCCTGTCAGCCGTCCAACACCTTCCATGCAGAACCAACCAAAAGAAGAATCGAACTCTGAGTGACGCTGTTGTCTTCCAAATCTGTCTCGCCCCCAATGGGATGGAAGACCCCAGGAACATCGCCCCATAGGCGGAGGCGGATGAGTAGAAACCATCCCCTGATAGCGTCCAGGTGAACGTATCCGGGGTGTCGGTCAGGAGCACTCCTTCCAGCCGTTCAACCAACCTTGCAGCCTACACCACTATCTGTACGGTGGCTGCCCCCTGGATATGGCTTACCCAAGCATCGTCTAGCAGAGATTCGGCCACCGTCGCCATCTTCTTGTTACGCCGGACAGCCCCAAAAAGAGACGGAGCAATCTGTTGGACGCTGAGGCTGTCTAGCCAACGATCAGCAGAACTGACTGGTCGTTGCCCAAGGTGATCCGTGTAGCAGCCTGGGCAAGTGCTAACGCGCTCCTCTCAGTAGATCTTGATGGTCGGCCAGCTAGCCGATCTATCCAAATCCACCGTGTCCGCAACGCTATCCCCACGCGCCTCAAGTCAGAGATGCCCAGCCCGCTGTCACGACCTAAAATTTTCTATTTTGGGTTGTGCTTAGAAAACTCTAATTAAAATAAATATTTTAATATTTAGATAAAATTTACTAAATTTAGTTTGAGCTCGTGCACATTTAGTTATAGAAAAAAATGTGAATTTCAAACTTTTCTAAATTAATTTGAAGGGATATTGTTGGATGTGATTTCTGTTTGTTGTTTGAGTTTGGTGTTTTTGTGTGTACTAAGTTTTCAAAACACGTTTAGACGTCTTCCAACCCTTCTCGGAAATTTCTGGACTTATCCAGAATCTTCTCCCATTTATCCTAGAACTTAATCCAAATTTTAGATGCTCTAAAATATCTTTTTCATGAGCTCTAAATACATTATGTGGACTCATCATGTTCCAAAATGTCTTTGAGAGTTTTTCCTAAATTTTTGGAGTCTTCGGAGTGTTTTTCGTGGGTTAAAAATAAATTCTAGACTTTTCTAGAATTATTGTTTTTAATCCCGAAATTAATTAATCTGAAATAATAAATGTTTCCCACCGACCTCAAACTCTACCACTATATATGTGCCGGTGTTCATCTTGACGCGCTGGTTTCAGATACAAAACCCTCATCGCGAGCCGCCACTTGTAGCTCCCGATATCTATCGCCGAAGTTTGCAAAAGCTAGGTTTCCGGCGAGCTGTCCGGCGAGCTGTTCGGGACAAACCGTTGCGTTCCGGTGAAAACGGCCACCACCAAGTAGCCCTCGTCGATATCTACACCGTTATGCCCTTATGTTCCGGGATACATGTCCGTTTGATGTCGTCCCTAGCCTAGGTTTCTCTTTTCCGGCGAGGACCTCCATGAACGTCGTGCTGCTCATCGTGTTTCCGTCGAACCCGGCTCCTGCTCACGTCGGCTGGCCTCCTGTAACCCTGTGCCGCCGGAGGTTCAAATGGATGCATGCCTCCCGCTCCCCTCCGCGTGCGCGTGCAGGCCAACCAGGCCGCCCCAGACCCACGTGTCCAAAGTCCGCTGCCGGCCGGCAAGTCCCGTGGGCGAGGCCCCTACCTCCCCACACGAGCACAGGAGCAGCCATGGCTGCCAGTGTTTCGATCTGTTGGAGAAGATGACCCAATGTACGAGATGGCAGTAATTACAAAACTGCCACTGATCGTTTAATCGCTACCGTTTCGTTGTTTTAAGTCCGATTCAAGCGATTCTTGTTGCGCTAGATTCATGTCGTCGCGCTCTACGCAGTAGGGTCGATGTTCATCATGTTGTTCAATTATGAATTTATTTATTTTAATGCAATTTAAAGGTTAATAGATGTTAAGTTGTTTATGCTTATAAAATGCCTTTTTAATTAAAAGCAATTTAAAGTTTAACCTTTGATCCTTTATAAATGTTAATATGGTTAATGTTCTTATAAATGCCCTTTTCTTTGATGACGTGCTTGGATTTATATTTTAGCATGTCATGTATTGTTTAGTGCCTCACTTGTTTTATGTTTTGTAAATTGTAAATGTTTAAATGACTTAGATAATATAATTGCTTATAATTAAAATATGGGTAAGGTTTAAATCTGCTTTATAGTTCATTATAATCTGACTAGATCAACTTTGTGTTTCGATAAAATGTCAATCATCCTATTTTTCTAAGTAAAATCAAGCATATAATTCATCTCTATGTTTTGTTGCAAGTCTCAATAGTCGTGTCCCGTTGACGCTAGCTCCGTTGTTTATCGTTCTTACATTCCTACGTTCATAGCATCGAGCTCTATCATTTAGTGCACTCTTTTCAAGTCTTTTATGATTGGTGTATTGTTTTTAGTTGTCTCTTTTTGTTTGTTGTATGTTTACCTATGTATGGTGCTTGCTATGAGTAAAACAAGAATCATTGTGAGCGTTGGAGATCAGAAGTTGTAGAATGGAAGATAAAGATGATGTTTCTCTAAGCACATTGCTTTAGGTGTAAAGCAAGTCTTAAAACAAGTATAGCTTTGGTTTTACTTTCTATGACCATGATCATGTGTTTGTTTAATGAATGTGATATGAACATAAAAGATGAATGTTATCCTTTGGCAAAAGCTGGGATTTATAGTACAGCTGTGAGGGCTATATGGCTCTGCTTTAGCCCAGTATGAGTAATTTTTCTAGCTTGTTAGAGGTCTGCCGAGTTGGTTATAGGACAGTCTCTGTCCTTACCAATATAGCTGGAAAGGAATGTGCCATATCGGAAGGGGGTTCCTATATCCGATGATCCAGCGACCCTATCTTGTTAGAGAAACCTTTAAAAGGCTTAATAGTGAACCCTGCCAGTCTTCCTTGGTAGTGGGCTAAGAGGCTGATCACCTCGGGCGAAAGGGTAAATCACGGCTCACAGTAAAAGTGTACACCTCTGCACAGATTTTAATAAATCGGTATACTAGCCTTGCTCAAGGACACGAACAGCCCGAAAAACTGAGGGAATTGTATGTTCATTTAATTTCGTTTATGTGCAATTCATTATTCAATTACACTTGATCATGTGGTTATGGGTTTAGAGTACCTTGTTATATTTGCTGAATTCGACATGGACTCACTCTTACTATTTCTTCCACAACCCCAATGTGTTAGCAAGTAAAGAAGGATAAAGATGTTGTGGAGCTTTCCTGAGTCTGTTACAAGTGCTTGGCGTACGGAGCCCCCAGTCAGCCGTTCCTGTCTCAGATGAGCCTAAAGAGAGGTTTAGCATCCATTCCGCGTTACTCTGATAATTGTAAGTGTTAGTATTTGTATATTTATCGTTATATAACACTATTTTTCTGATATTTCTGTTGTTTTGTTGTATATGTAGACTTCCTGGGTACACATATAACGGCACTCGGTTCTCTTTAGAAACCAGGGCGTGACACCCGCCCAGCTCCTTGGGCATGCTTACCGTGACCCATGCTACCTTGCACTTGCCACTTGCCACCACAGTCGAACCTGTCCAGATGAAACTACGCCTTAGCTTGTCAATAGCCTCAACCACCCATGGAGAGAGACAAAGGGCGATGGCCGTGTGGATGGGGATGGCAAAAAGCGTCGACTTGGCCAATGTCGTGCGACCCGTCACGTTGAGCAACCCTCCCTTCCAGGTAGGTTCTCGCGGCCACCCTATCCACAATGACTTGTTCATCTGCGCGCTTCAACTTGAAGACCGATAGTGGGATTCCCAGGTAACGAATAGGGAACTCCTAAACCCCACATGCAAGCACATCCGTCACCAACTGGATGTCGAGCTCAGTGCAGTGTAAGGGTGTGGCAACGCTTTTTTCTAGGTTGGAGAAAAGGCCAGACGCCAAGCCGAAGACATTGAGCACAGCCTTGACCGCCTGAAGGTCCTCTTCGAGTGGCCAGACAAATATGACCAAATCGTCTGCATAAAGACTGACCCAGGCGCCCTCGATACCTGCAACTGGCGAGAGAAGGCCATGCTCCTCGATCCAGCCAAAGCAGCGATTGAGCACCTCCATAGCCAGCACGAACAACATAGGTGACATCGGGTCTCCCTGACGGAGACCACGAGCATGGCAAATACGCCTCCCAGGACGGCCATTGAGTAAGATCCTCGTGCTGGCAGTGGACAGCACCGCGGCGATCCAATTCTGCCACCTTCTGCGGAACCCCATGTGCTCAAGAACTTCCAGCAAAAAGTTCCAAGCCACACTGTCAAATGCCTTTGCAATGTCTATCTTCAACAAGATGCAGGGTAGACGAGTTTTATGTATCGCCCTACAGCTGAGCTGCACATTCCTAAAGTTATCGTGAATACTGCGGCCTCTGATGAATGCGCTTTGGTTCACGAATACCAGCCGCGGCAAAACAGGCGCGAGCCTTAGAGCCATGCATTTGGTGACAAGCTTGCCGAAGCTGTGGATGAGGCTGATAGGACGGAAGTCGCATATTTGAGTTGGTTGTTCTCTCTTTCGCAGCAGGATCATGTACGCCTCGTTGAGGTGATGGAAACTCCTAGCATCTTGCGCCCAGAAGGCGTTGATGGCATGCATGACGTCGGCCTTGATGATCGACCAGCACCGCTTATAAAACCGGCCGGTGAATCCATCCGGTCCCGGCGCCTTGTCGCTTGGCAGTTGCTGCACCACCGCCCAGACTTCTTCTTCCATAAAAATGTGCTCCAGGTCCTCAACAGGCAGGCCAAGAGCTCGGAAGTTAAAACGGCGTGAGCGCTCGAAGTTCGTGCCCATGATGCCATTGAAGTAGTCATACAAGGCCTCCGCCTTGTCATCCTCTCTCACCAAGTGCATTCCTTGCACTTCCAACTCTGAAATAGTAGCCTTCCTGGACCGATGGCAAGCTTGCAGATGGTAGAACTTAGTGTTGGCATTACCCTCACGTAGAAACAGCACGCGTGGTCGTTGTCTCGCCATTGTTTAGAGAAGGAAGTGAGCCCCAGCACATCCAGATTGAGCGTACGCCTCAAGGCTACCTCTTGTGGCGTTAACTGGCGGTGCTCTTGTTGCTCATCAAGGGCTAGAATTCCTTCACGCGAGAGCAGGAGCTGGAGGCGTATGCTCCCCACCTGCTTGGCACTCCAGCTCTTGAGCTCCTTAGCGACTTCCCTAAATTTTTGGTCTATGGCCCAAAAAGAATCAGCCTGCGCAAGCACCTCTTGCCCCCATGCCGCGACCGCAACCTCCTGGAACCCCTGCATCTTGGGCCAAAATGCCTCGAAGCAGAAACGGCGCTTCGCTCTCCCCAGCACATCAAGTTGTAGCAACAAGGGGGAATGATCAGAACAGTCTGATGACAGGGCCTTCAGAAAATGATTCGGGTGCCTCTGTAGCTACTCGGTCAAAACCAGAACTCTCTCGATCCTCTCCAAGGCCGGTTGTTCGGTGCCGCTGGACCAAGTGTATAACCGTCCTACCAAAGCGACCTCCTCGAGCTGCGCCCGGTTGATGAAGGCACGGAACCGCGCCGCGCCATACCTCTATGGTCAAAGCCTGGAGTTGTTCTTGTCCTGCGCGCTGTAGATCATGTTGAAATCACCACAAATACACCATGCGCCCAGCGCCGTGTTCCGGAACTGCTGCAACTCCTCCAGGAACTCAACCTTGTCTTGATAGGCCTGTGGTCCGTAGACCACAGATGTCCAGATCGGCTCGCTCCCCCACGCCGTCGGCGTCCACCAGCTTGGCCAAAAAAGAGTGCCGACCGAGGCTCACATCAGTTACAGAGTGGCGCTCACGACGCCAACCCAGCAGGATTCCACCCGCGGTGCCAACAGACGGCAAAATCACATAGTCAAAGGGGGATCCTAGAGTCACATATTACAGCATAGTCTCCTGGAGACAAACGACAGAAGGATTCTCTTGGATGATGAATTCCCTGACAACGCTGCGACCCGCGCGGTCATTGAGACCGCGAACGTTCCAAATGAACCATATCCCTGCTAACATTGGGAAAGAAGGTATTGCTCTCGGGCGAAGCAGCGACCTCTCAGTCATCATCATCCTCGCACCCGTCAAGGTTAAGCTCGACCGTGGCGAAGTCAATTTGACCGGTGAGCAACCTCTGCGTAACCCTCTTCTTTCTCTCAGGCGCATCGCCACAAAGTGCCTCGCAAAACATGGCCCTGACATCCTTATCCAGCATGTTCTCATCGACCATGATACCCAGCTTCTTGAGTGCCACGTATTGCGCCTGGCACACGGCGTTCGTGGCCCTTGGCTTCTCAGCAATGCGAACACTCCTTCGTAGTGTGGCCACGGACGCCGGGGTGCACGCGCGGGCCCTTGAGCAGTGGCGTCTGTAGGGGCAGGCAAACCGCCTCCTCAAAGCCCTCTTGGAGGGACCGCGCAACCGGCCCTGGTATTGTGGCGCGGCCTCCACTTCGTCCTCAGATGACGACGGCTGCAGTTCAAGGGCGTCGAGGGGGTGGACCTCATGGTGAAGTAGGGCGGGGGCTGCCACCGGGAGGCTCAGCTCTGTGTGAGCAACATCGGACCACCAGTTGTCCGGACCAGGCCGAACCGCCCCATCCGGCCCCATGTCGGGCTCCATCAGATCATTCTCCACAGGGGCGCGCTCACCTGGTCCTGCAATTTCCATATCAGCACAAATTTCGCCCCACCAATCACACGTCGACGACGGGAGGGTCGATGTGCTTGGAGGAGCTAGGGTGCAATGCTGAGGAATTTTCCAATGACCCCAATAACAGAAGCTGGTTCCTCACGCCGGCTCGGGGATGGTGCGCGTACTGTGTGAACATAGCAGTTTTGCACCGCCACGAGGGCCGTGGCGGTGAAGGCGTCACCGGGCACTCAGCCGCCATTGGCTTTGTGGAGGCGGTCGAGCGGCCCGACGCGCGCGGGGGCGAGGACACATTCCAGCGATCGGCGCCCTAGGTCTCAGGTGGCGTTCTGGGCGGGGTCTGCACCTCCACCCGGACGGTAGGGGGCACTGGATATCCCCCACAAGGAGTACAGATTCGTCCCCCGGATCGCTGCCACTAGACAGGTCCGGTGGGTAGTCACAAGTGGGGGTGGCAGCTCTGATGACCCGCCATCACCACCATCGCCATGGTTGCCACGTTCCTCTTGGTCATCATATTGTTGGTCGTGGCCGTTGGCACCATCATCATTGGGAGGGCCCAGCCCGTCCTCTGCGTTCCGGTGCGCGACAAGGCGCACCGGCACGAAGTAATGCAACCCCCTACGCAGGTTCTCCCGCACCCCCGGCGCGAGGGGCTCAGGAATGAAGACGACCTTTTCGGGCTCAATGTAGCACGGGTGCTTACACCATGCCCCGAGAAAGAATTCGCTATCATCCTCAATGGGCCGGTCCCGGAGATCAGTGACCTCAACGTCCATGTAGCAGCGGCCAAGAACCCTCTGCGCGGTGTCCGTGTTCCTGGCATGCGCCGGCACAAACCGCAGGGCGAGCAACACCCGGTAGCTAAATGCCCCCTCCATAGCATTGGTGAATTTGATCCATGGTCTCCAAACCAGGGGCACAAGATATCCCAAGGTCGAGACGCAAGGACACGGTCCTGATCCTCCTGTCGATGAAAGCGCACCAGAAAATCCTCTGGCTCATGTCTTCGAACGTCCACCATGTCATTTCGGATCTCGTAACGATTGTATAGAGCAGCATAAGCCATGGCCACCGAGACATAGGGCCCGGTGCCGCCCACCGTGGCCACCAGCGCGAACTGCAGCAGGTCCTCATCTTCCTTAATGCGCCCGGAGCACGGGAGCACCACCATAGAGGCACGCCGCTGATCCTCCCGACCACGGCGTGCAGCGCCTCCAAGGCGCGCCTCATCGGGTGCCCCCCTCCAGTGGCCGGCGCCCCCCCTCCAGCGAAATGTTGAGGAAGCTGCGGTGGGGAGGGGGCGGCGGTGGTGGCGGTGGGGGCGGTGGCGGAGGCGGTGGCGAGGCCACCGTCGATGGCGGCGTGCAGATGTGAGGCACAGAGGTGGAGCGTCCCGTGGACACCGAACTCCCGGACACTGTGTCCGCGGACTAAGCGCTGTGGCGTCTGCCCGACGAGCCAGCATCCTGACGGCGACGGACGGGCCTGCGGACATCCTCACCATTGCACGGTGAGCGACGCCGCTTTCTGTTGACTCCCGAACGCGATGAGTGAAGGCGGCAGGCCGCCGCCTGGTGGCCCTCTCCCCCGCATTGATAGCACTAGAAAACGGCAATGCGCCTTCACGTGGCCCGGGCGCAGGCAACCCAGAAGCAGCGCCCAGCGAGTTCCGACGGCATCGCACGGGGCGACCGAGGGGGTGCACTGACGACCATAATGCTGGCTGTACACCGGGTAGAAGCCCTCAGAGTCCTGCAGTCCACGCTCCCTCACAGGGTGTGCCACCGGCGAAGAGCGCCGTCGTGGTGGCTCCCGTCGTGGTGGCTCCACAGACGGTGCATTGCCAAGTACCGACGATGACTGGTAAGCGCGGCGAGCAGTTCCCATGAAACCTTCAGCCCGCTTTCGGTGACGGTGTCGACGACGGCGCTTGCACGGAGCTTGAACCTCCTTCCCCTTGCCCACCGTCGGCGGCGAAGGTTCCAGAGGCTCCTTCGAG
Source organism: Bothriochloa decipiens (assembly GCA_023333625.1). Lineage (NCBI taxonomy): Eukaryota > Viridiplantae > Streptophyta > Magnoliopsida > Poales > Poaceae > Bothriochloa > Bothriochloa decipiens. Next base: position 38,801,849 of record CM041645.1, read on the forward strand.
TCGGACTCCGGATCCGAGAGCTCCTCCGAGTCAATGAGAGCCACACGCTCCCCAGGACCGCGGTCGAGGAGCTCCTAAAACAGGCCCGGCGAGCCCTAAAATCCGGTGGTGGCAGGTCCTCCCCCATCACAGCCGCCCAGCTGGACAGGCCGGCTACATCTTCCGCGGGGCGGCGGAGCTCATCACCGGCGGATCTACAGGGTGGTCCAGGTGGGCCGTGGCCCACCTGGACCACACCCTCCCGGCATCTGGCCCAACATCAACATGGAGGCAGCCCATCGCAGAGTCTGAGCATCCAATTCCACCACGTTACGCGAGGACGGTTCGTCTTCTGATCTCCGTGGCGGGTCGGCGTCCTCGTGAGTCTCGTGCAGTCCTCTCTCCTCGCGACGAGCCGACGACAACGCGATCCCAGGCGGCAGGCGGCGACGACTACGCTTGGCGGACGGACGGTGACTCGCCTCCTGGCCCCTGGCGGACGGGCGGACGGCCGGCAAATTGCAGTTACGGGCCTACATCTAGCCGGCAGTGATCAATCTCGCCGTCTTTTTAGTTATATTCAATTCCGCTGCCTCTTTTAGGTATTTGTTTGGAGACTTGAATTATCTTCCAGCCTAACAATTTAGGAATGTCTTATTTTTAATCGCAGGTTATTGAAACATGAAGAGGGATGGAGATATTGCTTCTATGTTTCAGAAACATGCAGCAAAGAGGCATGCTTCTACAACTTCACCTTCTCCGATTGTGGTACAAGAGCCGTTAGAGCAATCCACACCAAGAATCGGTGGAAGTTGTGTCACCAACATTGCCGCTACCACTGCCCCCACCGCCACAGCCGCAGCCACAACCACCGGTTTCTGATCCGCCTGTTTATGATATTAATCGTCTTCCATATGATCCGGGAGAAAGAAAACCCATTGAAAGCTATCCCGTCAATGATCAAGATGCAGTGCGGAGAACATATATTATTAAAGGTCCGTGCCAACCTTGGACACATGAATTTGAGAAAAGAAAAATTGGAACCAGGTATCGACAATTCAATTCTTCATGGTTTCATAGGTATCATTGGCTTGAATATAGTATCAAGAATGAAGCTGCATTTTGTTTTGTATGCTACTTATTCAAAAAGGAAAAAGGCAAGGGCAGTAGGCATGATGCATTTACCAAAGATGGTTGGAAAAATTGGAATAGAGATGATGCACTTGATAAACACGTGGGGGGTGTGGGAAGTGTGCATAATGCAGCTCAAGAGAGATACAACTTATATTTATATCCTAGCGCAGCCATTGATGAAAAGATTAAAAGGGTCAGCAGTGAAGAGTTAAAACTTTATAAAATCAGATTGACTTATTCATTTAGATGTTTGAAATTTCTTCTGCATCAAGGGTTGGCATTTCGTGGACATGATGAAAGTGAAAAATCTAGCAATAGAGGGAACTTCATTGAACTATTAAAATGGCTAGCATCAAATAGTTCAAAAGTGGATAAATTTGTTTTGAAGAATGCTACAGGTAATTGTACTTTGACTTGCCCAGATATACAAAAGCAAATTATTCATTGTTGCGCTGTGGAAACTAGAAAAAAAATCATTGGTGACCTTGGTAATGACCATTATGCAATTCTAGCTGATGAGTCTTGTGATGTTTCTCACAAAGAACAGCTAGCTCTTTGCTTGTGTTACATTGACAAATTGGGAAGGCTGTGTGAGCACTTTCTCGGAGTCGTGCATGTTGATAGCACTACTTCAGTAGCACTTAAGGAATCCATTGAAGCTTTACTTGTTAATCACCATTTGACTATAAGTCAAATGCGAGGTCAAGGTTATGATGGAGCTAGTAATATGAAAGGACAAATCAAAGGGTTGAAAACATTGATAATGAAAGAGTCACCTTCTGCTTATTATGTGCATTGTTTTACACATCAACTCCAAATAGTGCTGGTGGCAGTTGCCAAGGGAAATAATGATTGTGTGTGGTTTTTTGATCAAGTGACTCTATTGTTGAATATTGTTGGGGTTTCTTCAAAGCGACATGACATGCTCCGAAATACGAGGCTTCAAAATGTAATGAAAGCAATTGAATGTGGTGAATTAGAAACCGGAAGTGGATTAAATCAAGAGATGGGGTTACCAAGACCCGGTGAGACACGATGGGGCTCTCATTACAAAACTATTCTGAACATGATTTGTATGTACTCAACAATCCGTGATGTACTTATAAGTCTTGGAAAGGACTCTTCACAGAAGTCTGATTGGCCAAAGGTACATACTATGGTTGGAGTGTTTGAGTCATTTGATTTCATTTTCAGTGCACACTTGATGCAAGTTATTCTTGGATATACAAATGATTTGTCCGAATGTTTGCAAAGAAGAGACCAAGATATCCTAAATGCTATGTCACTTGTTAAGGTGGCAAAGAGCAGGATGCAACAATTAAGGTCTGATGGGTGGGTTGCATTCCTTGAAAAGGTTACTACATTTTGTAGTAAACATAATATTGAAGTTCCTGCCATGGAAAGCAATTATGTGCCGTATGGAAGATCAAGAAGGTTTGCTTCAAACCAAACCAATGATGACCACTTCAGAAGAGAAGTATATATTGGGATCATTGATCAAATTAGTCAAGAACTTGACAATCGCTTTGATGAGATCAGTATGGAGTTACTTTCTTGTATGGCAGCTTTGAGTCCTGCTAATTCATTTGCATCTTTCGATGCATCTAAGGTATGTATACTTCCTGACTTATATAGTGTAGCCTTTAGTTTCTTTGACTCAATTATTTCTTTTGTTACATGTTAGGTACGTCGACTTGCTGATTTCTATCCAAACGATATTAAGGGTTCTGAATTATCAAGACTTGAAATGCAACTCGATAATTATATTGATGACATGAGAAGAGAAGATAGCTTTAATGGTCTAAACAGTCTTGTCGAGCTTTCAGTTAAGCTTGTTGAAACCAAGAGGGACAAAGTATATGATCTGGTATATCTACTTCTTAAGTTGGCATTGATTCTACCCGTGGCAACTGCAAGTGTAGAGAGAGCATTTTCTGCTATGAAATTCATCAAGAATAAGCTGAGAAATAGAATGGGAGATAGCTTCTTGGATGATTGTCTAGTCACGTTTATTGAGCGTGATACTTTCCTCAAAGTGGATGAAAAAGATATAATAGATACTTTTATGGCCATTAGAAAACGCAGAACTAACAATAAACTATAGTTGGCAGTCAAAATCAGGTTAGCTTCTTTGTATCAAATTTAGCTTTTAACTTTTAATTATATTGTTTTTAATACTCCTCATTGGTGCTCTTTTAGTAAAGTTTTTTACAAATATAGTGGCCTTTATGTATGCGGCATGTTAATTTTTTTCGATTCAAACATCCGGTTGCCCATCATCCGCTGCTGTTGTTCTCGGCCCACCCAAACCTAAAATTCGCCAGTGGAGCTCATGGAGAAGGCCCGGCGAGCCTCGGAAGAACTCAGGCGGCGGAGGCAGCTCCTCCCCGTCCAAAACCGCCTAGGCACACCGAGCCGTCGAATGGGCCTCGTCATCCGGACCGCGGGCGAGCGCAGCAAGCAGACGGCCCGGGAGGCGGCCTCCAGTGCCTCATCCACCCCATGTGGCCTGGCAAACGGAGAGGATCCCTCCCCCATCGGCGGCGGCGAACCGGATCTGGATCTGAGACCTTGGCGGGGGGAGGGGCGAAAGGGCGATGCACGGGGAGGAATGGCGCAGCAGGCGGAGAGGCGGGGCAGAGGGGAATGGGGAGACAAACCTTAGCGCCCCAAGGTCTGGGGCAGAGGCCGGCGGGGGCCGGTCACCGGCGGCGTGCGGGAGTCGCCCCCGAAGTGACCCTGTCGCCCATTCCCCGTGCTTCTTTTTCTCTCCCCTGATGTCCAATTTCGTCCTTGTTGCTCTCCTCACGGTTTCCTCCGATTCAAAGTTTCCTACATGGTTATTATGAATTCCTGTTTGTTCTCTACATCCTGATCAGCGTCGGTTCGTCTGGATTTGAGGGGAGACCGTTATTATGGCATAGAGGATCTGAGCACATTGGCATCTCAGTGATGTTTTTGGGTATACCGTTTGCATTTTCGGTCGTGCGCAGTGATGATTACGATTTCCTATTGCTATTACGCTCAAAACTAAGGGAATGGGCTACTGCTATGATGATTGCGCCATAAATTGGTTTTTTTTGTTCCATCTAATGACCATGCTATACATTTACTCAGATTACATCTCTTCCTTTTTATTAAAAACCTGAGGCAGTGCTCATGACATATGATCATTCTTCATCTCACATCTTATTATGTTGACGAATTAGGCAATGATCATGGACAATGTTGGTACTGCTTTGTCCTTAGCTCAGGCAATGGCCAATTGGTTGCTTCTGTTTTCTTGCATTTGTCCCTACCTGTTCTATTTTGTTTAGTTTGGACGCCAGGGGGGCCTATCCACGTTAGCAAAATTGTTTTCCATTGTTGGATCCCGGGTTTGACAGCTTGATCACATGCTATGCGGCTGGAATTCACTCTTATAATTATGTTATCTGTGATAATTTCTTCCTTTGGCTCTTCTTTATCTATGATCATTGCCTGTGACATGAAACTATATACTGCTGCTTCTGAACACATGCCCTATTCCCAACTCAAGGATGACATTGCCATACACTTTGGTTGTGTGCAGTCACTTTTGGTTCTCTTGTTTCTTTCGGCTGGCCTGAGCATATTTCCATGCGGTTGGTGTTTGACATTTTTGGATGACCATTTTAGTGCCAGTGATGCTGCAAACAGGTATTTATGTAGTTATGATTATCACCTTTGTTTCATCTCTCTATTCTCGTTTGATCTGCACTTTAAGTGAGGCCTACCCATATGTCAAGCTTAATATGATATTTCTATTCCTCGTTTATTCAACTGAGACATTTGCCATGTGGTGTCGCACACCCCATTACACATGTATTGTCTTTTTTGTTATTCTTAATGAACTGAGGCACTTTGGTGCATTTGCAATAATCAGTCACTTTCAAGACGTTTTGAGAAGTATTTTTTCTTTCGGTTCCTCATTATGCTGAAAATAGTAATACCAATTTTGGTACCTGTTATCCATGTTTTTGTTTGTCCTTCTCTCATCTCTTCTCTTATTTGCGCCCAATTTTGGATTTTGCTTCCCTTCACTTTGGCCCCCTTGTTTCCATCACTTCACCAGTGGGTTCGCTATCAGTGCCTACCATACATGGATGAATGTTGATTCTGTTTTTCCTTTTACATCTCTTTTCATAATGCCTAACAACAGGATCTTCCTAATGCCATTGACATCGCTGAAATCACCAACAAATTCAGCCAGCACCCCATCCACCAGTACACACTGGTATGTTCTCCAAACTGCCGAAAGTATTGGCTACAAGAGAATTTTCCTTTCAATCTATGAGCTTATGCTTGCAAAAAGGGGACTTCATACTTGATAGGTTGCATGCTTGTCACTTAACTTTTACATTGTCAGGTAGTCTGCAGCACCTAGCCAGCCCTGTAAGCAGTAGGCTAAAGATAGGGTACAGATTATGAGTTATAGGCAGATTGATAGATTTTTCATAAGACCTCTACCATTTGTCAATCTTACCACACTTCCTGTCGTCAAAAGATTAGATTGGCTAGGTTGGATTATTGTCCTTTTCATGTATATGAGTTTAGTCTGTTATAGAAATGGGATACGTTTAGTGGTCTGGTTCTTGTCAGTTCTGATGAACTGTGAAGTTCCCTTGAATGTACACAGCCACCAAGATGTTTCAATCGTATTTGCATATATGGTGGTACAATCTGTACAGTCGAAATAACTTTAGTAGCTAACCTGAACGCTGCTGTTCTATTTATACATACTCTATGCTTAGAATATATTGTTTATGCTAACAGCTTACACACCGGTTTTTCCTGGGCTGTTACCCATCATGTGTAGCATAGGTAAACAGGCCTGCCTGTCTCCATAACTGATGAAAGTTAGACAGACCTGCATTTAGTTTACCACCTGTTCCTTCCAATTCAAACTCTTTAATCCTTTGTCATAATATCTTTGTGGCAGGTTGTCAAGACTCTTTTTTGTGTCTAACAAACGTAGTTACCTGTGTAAGCAATGGTCTCTTCTCCATACATGGTTCTCCACAAAAAAAAAAAAAGTTTCGGTGAACTGACTAAACATACATATATTCTTGATTTGACTATTTAATGTTCTTTCAGGATCCTGTGTTCATTTACTGAGATGGTCGATCTATGCTGCCTATGTTCGGCTTTTTTTTTTTTTACATACTGTTGCCTTCATTAAATAGGTATGATGTCATTTTCCTTTCTTTTAATTCCGCAAACTACATTATAGCTACTCGGCTACTACAAACAGATTTTGTTCCTGATTTTTTTTTGCAGCGCCGGGGTGATATTTTGTGGTCGTTAGTCACCACCACCAGCTGCTAACCAATCTCTTCATGTGCTGTTGGGGTGAGAATCTTCTTTTGGTCCCTTTTAATTTACATTCTATTTATGCGCTGCTTCTGTTTGGTTGTGATGGTGCCAGTCTTGTTTTATTCATTGGAAAGTCTCTACTGTTGACCTATTTTCAGAGTTCACAAATCACGGTTGTGTTGATGTGCTCCTACTATTTGCCTACTTTTGACATGGCGGTTGTGTATGTATGACCTCACCAAGTAGTGTATTTTTGGACATGGTACCGAAAAAAAAATACTTACACCATCTGATCTAGAGTTTATGGTTGCTGTTCAATAATGTTTGGTCCAGTCATTGTAACTCCGTCATGTTTTTTGGTATGACTATTCTGAAATTTGAATGAATCAACCTCTCTTTTGGTATGACTATTCTGAAATTTGAATGAATCAACCTCTCTTTCTATTTCTGAATGTGACATTTTAAGATTAGGGAGTACTGTCATGAAACTTCAATCGGACAGGATTTTAGGTAGTTATGCCACTTTATGAGCTTGCAGATAGGATGGTCTTTGTTAGCTATTGGCTTCCTCGGTACTGCAAAGTGCAAATAGATAAGTTGTCCTAACCAGCGAGACCTGGAAGTATGGATTTTTATAGTTTTTATAATTCTCTTTTTTTCTGCAGCATTTGTTATCTATTTTCCCTTTTTTAAGGCAGTCACTACTTTCTACACTGAAGTACCTACCATCATTGTCGGGATGCTTGGCTTCCATTCATGTACAATTATTTTTTTAAAGGTGGTCACTGCTTTCTACACTTATGTACAGCTGATAATTCCCTAGGAAATATAATGCATGCTATTTTTAACAGTGTTTTATTTAGCCTCAAAGCTCCAACTCTTTCAGCAGTATTTTAATTAGATGAAATCTGCTTTCCTATTCAATAGTGGCCTTATTTGAACTTTTTTACAGGTTTCACCTACAGGCTGCTGTTTAGTTCATCAACGGTTCTTTTTTAGTCCCAGTTCTGTTTGCTTCAGAAATGCCTAAGGTCCACTGCACCTCCTATGTTCGCAGTTTGTCAGCTTCATTGTTCGGAAAACAAAAGGTTAGGTTACTTGACCAAAAAAAAAAATGTTAACAGCCTTGGCCTCGTTAGCCTGTTCCTTGGAATTTCAGTTTTACTACAATCATCTATTCCTAGCCTCACCTACTCAGATGATGTCTCATACTGTTTTCAAACTTAAGAAAGCAAAATAATTAAGGTTGGTGTTCTGTGTGCTTGCATATTTTGCAGCTAATATACTATTACAAATCCAAAAAAGGGCCTGAAAAAAATCACACTCCGCTTTCTGATTGTGTTGTAGGACGTCAGACTAAATCACTTCTTTGGCCGCCAAGCATTACCTACCTTCTACTACACCAGAAAATTAAAATACGCTTTAGGCTCATAGACCTTCGCTTATAATGTGTTACATTAGCAGATTAGCTACAACATCTCTATAAGACATGTGATGTATTCATAGTTCTTGTGACATGCCTACCACTCCTTCCATTCCACATTATAAATGGCCTTTGGCCTCTGTCCGTATCTTTTTTGGCTATGTATGTAGACTAACTCTTAAATTAAACCATTGCAAAGCTAGCAAAGACGTGTTTGCCAATGAGCGTTCATTAGCCAGGGCCATTTGATCGCTCTAATCGTGTTTTTTATCCTTGCATGCGCCCTGCTCCTGCTCCCTGATGAGTTCTTCGCCTTTTTTCTTACAATCCTGGTTTTCTTTGTTACATGATTTCTAGGATTTACAGATTGGGAAAGAAAGGAATTTTGGTGTTTCCTTCGAAATACTATTTGCAGATTCAGCCTAGCAATGTTTGGCACTGTGATATATGGGTAGGTCATTCATCCGTATTGTTGTTGATGCACGATCACTGATCCATGTTTCTTCGTGCTTTACTTCATTGTATACGGTTACAGTTACGGTGCCTTCTTCCCAGAATCAGCTCATCGTAGATATTTGGTAATTATACTTGTGAATCCAAATTTATGCCCTCAAGTCTGTAACAAAGGTGCCTTTGTTTGTGTCCATGGTAATGTTCTCAGGACCTACTTTCATGAGTGCTCACATTTGATATGCCGCAAAAGAGCCTTTTCTCCCTTTCCAAATATTCAAGCTGCCATGTTTTTCGTTTTGTTTACTGCCTTTTTTGGTCACTGGCTTAAAAAAAAAGACAGATTACCAAATCGTTATTGTCTCGTGCCTATTATTTTTTCAATGTTTTTCCCAGATGGCTGTGAGACCAACACCTGCATGTCGTGGGTGATTTGCAGGCAGAATGATGTCCCGGACCCGCTGATATGTTCCGTTATGCCCTGCACCTTCAACGGTGATGTGGCCGGCCTGTGTCAGACACCTGAATTTGTTATGTGCGGATTAACTGTTTTTTAGTTCTTACCTGATGTGAACTGATCATTACGGATCAACACTTAACTCTTTCTACTGCGACTACTTCGACAAACAAAAAGTACAACCTCACAATGTGAATTGGAGCTTGGACACGATGGTACTTCTCTTGATAGTTTCGATGCCCTTTGGTTGTCATCCAGACATTTTGGTGAAAAAAGCCACTAAATGTGTGCCTTTGAAGAACCGTTAACAACATTTGGTACAAAAGCATTGTAACAGCTTATGTAACTTATAGAAGGTGCCGGCCATCTCAGATGCGAATTTACTATAATGCACTTATAAAAGGTGCCTGCCATCTCAGCCAGTAACAATGCAGATGCAAATTAAAAAACGTCTGGCCAAGCATTTCACATCTGAGAACACGTGGCAGGCTGGCAGCCCATCGTTGCACTCGTTGATGAAAACAGCAAATAAAATACGGCGGCACGCGATGAGGCCCACAATAATTGGGCCGTATTTTACCTTAGGCCTTTATCTCTATCTATAAATCTTACGACTGCCATTTCCCAATTCTTCCTCCTCGCACACGTCGAGCCGCCGCCTCCACCACCCGTACCCTAACCCCAGGGTCAGATCCGATCGGGAGGGAAGCCATGGGAGCGGCGATGGGAGTGCAAGGCGAGGTCGGAGCGGCGATGGGAGCGCCAGGCGAGGTCGGAGCGGCAATGGGAGCGCCAGGAGAGGTGTTGGGGGCGCGCGCTCGGAGTCGGGAGGCCAGGAGAGCCGCTCGGGAGGCCAGACGGCTCGAGCAGGAGGAGCGTCAGGCCGCTCAAGAGCCCAAGATTTGGTTCCGCTGCCCCCGCAGCCACTGCCAAATGCAGGGCGAGTACACGCCGACTGACGTTGCAAAGCACGAATCAGTGCACCGTGAAGAGGAGAGGGCGCGCGCTGCCAAGGAGAAGAGGGCCGCCGACAGGCAGCGCAAGGAGGCTGCCCATGGACGGAAGCCGGGAAAGGCCGCCCGTAAGAAGGCTGCCCGTGACAGGCGTTTCGACGGGTAGAAGACCTGCCCCGAAAGGTATCACCGATCGCGAGACTCAATTAAGGCCTCCGCTGGGTGTCGTTGTTGACCCCATGTTAACAATCTGTTTGTCGTCTACGTTTATAGATCTGAGAACCTTACTACAACCTATATTCGTATCGTTGTACCGCGGATCTGTCATGGTAATCGTAACTTCGTCTGAACCTGTGCGGATCTCAAGGGTTCGTCGTTGTTTATGTTTTATGGATCTGTGAACGTATTGTGAATTGTGAATCTGCGTATCTGTGATGGTAATCGTAACTTCGTTTGAACCTTATCACAATGTCTGCATATCTGTGTTCACGTATTGTAAATTGTGAATCTGTGACAATTATTGTAGTGTCGACCTTTGCTGCCGATCTTTTTTTTTAAGTGCATTTAATGGATGTCAGTGAATTTCTATGTGTGCCATATATACTTACCAGAATTGACGTCTCCATCAACCTTGAAAATTGCTATAAGCTGTGTGCTCAGTACTGTGCATTTTCTCCTTGAAAATTGCTATAAGATGTGCAATCAGTGTTAGTTCTTGGGTATTTGTTAGCTATCTGCTATAATCAAAGTCTGTATATCATAGAATTAGCAAACTGCAATTACTGAATGCATCTAATAAACAAATTAATAGGCATAGGCACCCTTCTAGTGATGCATGTCAGACTTATAATACATCATATGATTGATTATACATGGAACAGATTAGCATTTGACATGTTATTTCAACTTTCATTGGATGGTTGAGTTGGATATAGAGAACTACGTAGGGAAAGAACATGTTTGTCATTACAGATTAATATAATTAATGTAACAACAGAAAATATTTTTTACCATTCAAAATTACGCATCAGGGCATATCTAGTGTGGCTCTTTCATTGAGGGAACACAGATCAAAAACAGTGGCAGAGTCATAATGTTTGGTAACGGAGAATTGAAATGCAGATTGTTTTTATAACCCTAACAAATTAGTCTCGGGGTCTTGTGTCTCGGCATTTTACAAATTCATAGAAACATTGTTCAAATACAATTCATTGATAAATCACAATTATTTTGGTTGCTAAAAAACATTGTTCAAATAGAATTCATTGATAAATCACAATCATTTTAGTCGCTAAAAAAATACGAATAGTAGAACACCACAAGCAAGAAGGAACAGACCTTCGGTGTAATATCCCATGATATTTCAGACATGGTATGGGTCCAGATCTGCATTATTTGACTCCAATGCCATGGTCCAAAGCTGAGACGGAACAGCTCGAATGTGTCAAAATTTACTAGTATATCCAGGTCATAGGTGGATACATGCTGAACAGAATCAATGTTTGGACTAACAGGATGTAGCATGTGTGTGGACATGAACCAATGTAGTTAGTTTTTTTGGCATTATTAGCACAATGAGAACATACGACCATTGCTCTTACCGGACTCTCAAAGCAAAGAAAAGAAATTTTACCTGTACTTAGGGTTCAGATTTCATAGTCAACTAGCCTAGCTGAATCCACGAAGCATGAAAACATTGGAAAAGCATAAAAACATAAATAAAGCCAGTTGCAAACAAATCCGAGAGTTGAGAGTGTAACCTTAATAATCGTGCAAAAACTTGCCTTCACGTATTCCTCATCTCCTTGATTCCAAAGAGGAGCAGAGGATACGAGAGCAGGGGAAGACAACAGTCTTGGAAGTAGAGACACCTCTGAGTCTTCTCATTTAGTAGGCAAAAGACAATGGTCTTGGAAGTAGACACCTCTGCATCTTCTCATTTTCATCTTCTATCGACAGAACACTGTGCATAGCCAATGCAGCAAGCCAGCAGCCTATGTTGCAAAGGAGCTCCGTGGGGAACATGTTGTAGGAGCAGTCCATGTTGGGCGAGATCAGCCTCACCGGGCTTCTCAGCCACCAGCAGTGCAGGCGAGGCAGAACGCCAACTTGACTCCGAGGATGCCACGGCCTCTAAGATGCTCTTGATTGCTTGGGCGCACAAACACACACACCCTGTGCTTACATGCTTTGTCACTACATATATACTATTGTTTCATCATATTGCTCCATAAAAAGTTATACCAATGGAAAGTAGAAAGCCACTGTAGAATTTTTTTGCGCACAAACAGTACCTGCAGGGTGGTTGCTCAGTATTCACTTTTGAAAAAAAAGAATATTTAATGACAATGAAATTAATAATGATAGCATTGAAACTTATTTTTTTTAAAAAAAGTTTGAATAAGCTTAAAATGCTTTAACTTAGCATGATATACTTTCTAGTGCGGAGCGACTACAAACAATATTGTGTAATGAAGAGAAGTACCAACAAGGTCCATCTTAGGGAGTATTCAGATAGCAACGACTCTTAGGTAGTTAAATTTTAGGCAATCTTACTAGAACATAAGTTTGTACAAGTGAGCTAAGGTAGTCTAAAGTTTAAGTACTCAATTTAAGACAACTAAACTTTAGACCACAGAATCTAAACAAACTGCCAGACTATGATATGACTAGCCCAAACATGTCAAGGAGAAATAGAACGTCCTTGGGAGCAAAACTAGTATGGCAGGCAAAGCTGGGGAAACATATTTGCTTTGCACTACGCGCCATCATGTGCCTACCAAACAAAAGATTAGAATTAACCAATAGTAATAGTAATAAATAAAAAGATAAAAAAGAAAATATTTGATGCAATAGGAATCTCCATATTTCTAAGGGGATTTGCTATATGAATCAAAAGACACAACTGACCGACAATGGATCGGTAGGATATGGCGGCATCAGTTTGTTTGAGCAAGTAGACACGGCTTGACAGCAAAAAAAAAACAACAAAACTTGTTCTAAACCGAAAAGAAATGACCATGTACAAGGCACAAATTCACAAATATTTCTAAATCTAAACGAAAAAGAGAAAACGGAGCAAGCTGAGGAAGGGGCTAATTGCAACATAAAAAAGGAGCTATGAAAACAATAAAAACACTCTTCTAGTTCCCTCTTTTCCTTCTTTCCGCTTACCGACGACGCGTGCAGAGACTGATGGAATGAAAAAAAAAATACGCGGGGCATGTATCGAATTGAAAACAAATCAACCAAAAACTAAATAAATAAACTAAGAAACGAGGAATACTCAGAGAACGAATAACAAGAAATAAAAGGGTACTCTGAAAACAAGCATCAAAGAGACAGCACCAAATCGACGCGCGACAGATCTCAAATTTGTCCGGGTCGGGCCATCTGAATCAGGACCAGAGCAGAGCACAGTGAGGCGAGGCTCTGTCTTATGACTCTTATCGTCACCTGACTCGCCGGAACAGAGCAGATCCGCCCGCAGGGCACCAAGATCCATACAACCATCCATCGATCCATCCATTACTGCGACAAGAAAACGCGTTTAACAACGACGTAATCCAAAAACAATAGATGGAAAGATAGCAAACCCAGTTCACAAGCAAGAGACGGTGCCGGCGGCAACAGATCTCCGGCGTCCGGCAACAGATCTGCGCCCCGGCACAGTGTTCGTTGGGAAACGCAGAGGTTGAGGCCGTGGCTATGGCGCTGGTATCCCATCCCAGGGGGGGAAGAGGGGGCGAGTTACTGGCGGCTAGGGTTTGTGGCAGGACAGGAGGAAAGGGCCGACCGACGGATGGTATGGGATTATATGGAAGATGGAGTACAGAAAGTTTTATATCAACTTTGGCACTTTCATGTGGGACCACCTGTCATTCGCAGAACGTGGTCCACCTGTCATCTGCGCGTTGGGGTCCACCTGTCATCGACTGGCTTGGAGCGTGTATGGTCGTCCAACCTCCTCTCCTGGGCTCCTCCAACTCCTCCATGGTATCATGCATGGCGACGGCGGTCTGCCCTTGCCGGTCTTCAATTCCGCCCACCCCCTGATCCTGATCACCGGCCAAAACGGCGGGCGTCCTGCCATGTATACATACAGTCTACGGTGAAGAGAAAGAAAGCCAACGGATCGGAGAAGCGGGTGCCAAGAACTCACCAGAGCCCAGTCGTGGGCGTGGCGCGCGCGACGGCGGATCGGAGTTGCCGGCAGTGCTCCGGTGACGGGCCGGCCGGCGTGATCTTATCGATCTATCGGCCAGGACCGGGACAAATGCGAGTCGTCACGGATTCGCACGGATGCGCCATGCGGTGGCTCTCTTTCTCTGTGGCTTCTTGTTGCGTGAGAAACGGAAACGGACGCGCGTCCCAGCTCCGGTTGCCAAGTTTGCTTCGCGTAGCCCAACCGTCCATCTACAATTACTTCCGCCACCACAGCTACGTAGCTTTAATTTCCGTGGACGAGTATCCTCTGCATGGCGCCATGCATTGGTGTCCACTCATTTCCTTACCTACCTCTCGCAGTCTCGCCCTCCTCCCTGCTCTCTTTTTATTTTGTTATAAAAAAAAGTTAATCTAAAATTGAGTGCATTTTATTCCTAAAAAATATTACGTCAGATAAATTTATTATTAAATATTTTTATGAAGAAATCAAAATATTCTTAGTTGAATAACACAAATACTTTTTATTATTAATATTTCTTGTGCTCAACAAGCGGGCGCGTGGATTCCTGCTTTCTCCGCATATACGCACTCCAAGCGTGTTCACATTTCCATAGCCAATGACCGATGGGCCCCGCTTACGAAGGAGCCCACAGGCAGTGTGCGTGGGTGGATTCGCGAGCGCTCGCTGCCTCGTTCTCGCGACGGGACCGTACCGCGCCCAGCCGGCCCGCCCGGACCCGGAACCACGCGATGGACCCGTGTACGCTTTCTTCACCGTTTGTGCACGTCCCACGCACTCCTTAACGTGTTTTGTCAAGATTTTTAGAGAAAGCTGCCGGCGCGGTCCACAGCGTGCTTGCTCCCATGATGTTTTGTGAAGTTTTTTTAGAAGGATCGATATCAAACCAATGACAGCGTACAACCTGTCACTTTTCGACGACGGATGGGTGCGATGGCAAAATGCTGAATTTTCCCGATCATTACACCTCGCACAGTCCCCGGCCTTCACGTTAAGATGCCTCGTTAACAAGACATCCATCCCTATTCTCATACGTACGGTGGCAGTACAGTGCTAAAATATAGAAACAGCAAAAAAAAAAACGAACGGTAATACGGATGCGTCATTCATGGAACTTGATGATCTAGCGCGCCTAGCAAGTAGCAACCACCATACGGATTTGCACAACACTACACCTCTCCCTTGGCTTTGCTTCAACATTTCAGGTTTTATATCAGACTCTCCTTGTTTCGTCATCATCAAACCTTTGGATTTGGAAGGCTCAATGCCAAGTTGGCCCCTTTAAGGCCCCTTGGCAGTGTGGATGGACCATATCCGGTGTGCTAAAAAAAACAGGCAAAATTACAATAAAACCGTGTTATAACCAAAACAATACAAAAAAAACTATGATATAAGTCAAATATTATTGTCCACAAATGGTTGTCTGCTCAATGTCCCCATATTAGAAAAAAAAATTATTTTTAACAACCACAAATATATTATATTATGACATCAACCATTTTACAAGAAGGCCTTCCAAGAGAAACCAAATCACATCAAAGACCCGCATCTGGAAAAGAAGGCGCTAAGTCGATGGCGACGGTGTAGACGAGTCCGCCAGCGGAGAGTCACGGACGCATGCACCCCGAAGAACTTATCGCGCAAAGCGCAGGTTAAGGGTGGGTTGGTTTCAACCATCAGTGGAGTAGCACCCTCACGACCGAAGGATGTTGTTGGAGTCGTTGCTGGAGTTTGAAGAGGAAGCTCGCACCAGAATCCTAGGTGGAGGCAGATCTAGTCAACGAACCAACACCAGAAGAGGAGTCTTCTTGCTGAGGAGCTGAGCAGTAGGACAGGAGTTGTTGTATGGATGCGAGTGGCAATGGACATGGATCGCGCGGGAGCAGATCTCAACGGAGGTGGAAACTGGGATGTTGAACAACAGATTTGCTAGGGAGAAGAACGGTTTTATTTTATTACGCTGGCCTTGGAATCAACATCGGCGATGGCAACTTGGCAAGGACGAGAACGACCACGGCAGCAATGGCAGCGGTGGCAAGGCAGAACACTCCACAAAGGGAGACACCCAGACGTAACTCACAACTACTACTAGTATCTACTAGATCTACTTAAATACTAGAGGGCCCCCCACTCCTAGCCTCTTTGCTAGAGGCGGGCGGGAGGGGACCGACTGGATCTAGAAGGTTGGAGCTCTCGAGGAGTAAGACAAGTTCGCTACGTCTCCGTCACAAATCGTCAAGTTCATATGTATGGCATGGAAATGAATATGTATTTTCTCCAATTTGTGACACACAAAATTTATTACCAAAATGTACAATGTGTTTTGTTAATCGACCATATGATGAGATCAATTTTGTCAAGATAAAAGAAACATACACAGCTTATGAAATGAAAATTGAACCTAATATGGGTCTAAATAAAATCCAAATGCTCTAAAAGCAGTAAAAATTATCTAAACCTATACATAGGGTGTGTACAGATGCATTGAACCTGGTGTGAATCTTGATAAAACTAAAGTGTGAATATTGTATCTATCATATATTTTTTTATCAGATATTCTACGTTGTCGTTTTATATAGACATTGTATGTTCGTAGCAACACATAGGCCAATAACCTTTTTTTGACCGAAACGTAGGCCAACAACTAGTATATTTCATAAAAAATTTGGGCACCAAAATACTTGTACTCGTACTAGTGATAGAATTCTGTCCTCCTTTGTTCTGGGGCGGACAGAGTGCTCTGTCATGAACTCAAAATTGTTCTCCCATTTTTCATTTTCCTTGTTCGAATGCCCGATAGTGTGCCTCGGCCTACAACATAGTATACATACTGTTTCCGTCATAAGACAAATTTTTTAGAGTTGTATTAAGTAAAATATTTTAAATTTAACTAAATTCATAAAGAAGCACGAATGTCTATGGCAGCTAATTAAATGACGAGATATATTTTCATAATATATTTAATATGATGTTAACCTTTTGTATATATAAAGTTAGTCAATCTTTAAGATAATTTGTAATTTAGGTGATTCTAGAAATGAATTGACTAATAAGATAGTAATTTAGAATATATAGAATAAAAAATTAAAATATGAAACAATAACATTGGTTAGAATTATATTTAGGTCCTTGTATTTATGATTTTAATTTTAATCTTTTTATTATTGTCTTGCTACTCATATTCACATCTCTTCTTTCATGCAACCGGTTATAAGAGATCTCTCAAAAAGTAATTTCAGTACATAGGAGAACAGAGCTGCAGTTGACTACTCAAACATATCGGCATACTAAAATTTATCTTTTGCCGTTTGGAGGGGAGTGAAGGGAGCTCCTTGCTTGCGACATCAGCCACGACGGGCAGCGGACGACGACGACCCTGCCTCCGCACGCATCGACACGAGCAGGGCGTGGCATGTGCTTTGAGTCAGGCAATTCATGAGCTTCAGGTGACGGACACGAAGCAGAGGCGTGGCAAGGTGACACAACTCGCGACGTGGCGACGGAGGAACACCGTGAGAAGTGTTTGCGCTGGGACCGGGAACACCATCACGTGCAGTGCACCCGCTGCAGCCCCCGCCGTCCTCGTTGAATATCCGCACCGCCATCTCCCGCGTGACCATCACATGTCTGAGTCTGAAATCTCTAAATACGGAATGTTTAGAGATTCAGACTCACAACGGAATTCGTGAATACTCATAACTAAGTCTGAGTCTGAATCTCTGAATGTGATGGTCATTGTCAATGTCCAGGTCATTGCACTCACAACGGAATGTTCAGAGACCAAATTCTCTGAATCTGTGAATACACATTGTCAATGACCTCGACATTGGCAATGACGTGCGTCGGTGCACAGATGAGTTGTAGCCTGCTAAAGGTAAGGACGTGTAGCCTTTTTTTTTGCCTTCCTCTCTTTTGCTGGTAAATTTGCTCCATCACACCTTTGGAACGCGTCTCTTTTTCTTGAAGCATGGGGTCGGGTCGTGCGTGTCTCTTTTATTGGAACGCGTCATCCTATGCTAAAGCTAAGGACGTGAAGCATGGGGGCCGGCCGGGCACGCTCTTTTGCTCTTCCTTCTCTCTTGGCGTGGATGTTCTTGGGCTCTGTCCTTGATAGGACACCAACTAAAATTGTACGCGACTCGACACCGGCCAATCCACCCCAAGGTCGGGAGCTGCTGATGGGCGAGGCGTTAAAATTAGACGGTGCATGAGTGGCACGTGGCAGAGTCAGTGCGTCGGTGGGCTGGGTCAGCGCCGGCATAGTGGGCCTCTCGTGCTCACGTCATCCGCGGTCCCATCGTTCGCCCGCACGTGACAGATCGTCCGTGACTGGTGGCGGTGCACGACGGCCGTGCCTGGTGGCCACACGGCGTCCACCCTGATCAGTTCAGTTGTCGTGGAACACTAGACAGAAGCGGTAACACAAACAAATGCGTCATTGTGCTACGAAAACAAATCTACAAACAACGGTCCATTAGTGAAATGCTACTGTAACTGCGTATCTGAATCTGAATACAGTAACAGTATGGATTTGGTATCTAAAAGCAACTACGCATATAATGCAACTTGGTCACTGGATGGCGCTGACAGAGTGATACCGACCGGGCTCAAAAGTCAAAACATACAAAGACTCAAAAGAAGAGGCCTGTACCTCCATGCTTCACGTCTTTAGCTTTAGCATCGGATGACGCGTTCCAGAGCTTATAAAAGAGACACGTCCATGCTTCAAGAAAAAGCGACGCGTTCCAAAGCGTGCTCATTTTCGATATGTAGCACAACGTCAGATCCCTCATCTCCTTAAATCTCAATGGATGGAAAGCCTTAATTAGCGAGTCTTGTCATTTGGGTTCAGACTTTTACTGTCTGTTGCTACCCTTTCCTTTGGAATCATAAAGCAGCCATGTAATTTGATTAATATATTACATTGGGTATCATCTGGGCACATCCCCATCCATGCCCGTGCCCTCGGATGATTCTTTTGATGCAATTAGATTCTATTCATCCCGTCAGCCATCGGCTGCAAGGCCTGGACCTTGCAGCGCGTCCGTCACCATCCTTTGCTCAACTGCATCGTCACTTGACTCTTTCTTATTGTCATTTGTTCGTGTTCTACCGCTGTCCTATCTTTTTATCCAAAACTGTGGTACTCAGATTTGGGGCTTAGCTAGTTCAAAATGTATTGCTGAATGTCTCTTTGAGATGGACTGTCATTGTTAAGACAGATATAGTAGTCGTTATGCGTACACAAGTCGTGTCAATAGCACAACAAATGAAATCATCTCTAAGGTGATGCAGTTACAGGAGTTAGAGAAATGTTATTTAAAGTGCCTTGTGTTTGCGTCCTCTCAGACACAAGGTACAAGAAACTCTTCAAACAATTAATGTTGCTGAACTGAACTAAAAATGTACAGTTTGGTGATTATACACTTTACACTTCAACTCGTGCAATGTCTCAGATTTGCAACAGTGAAGGGGCATGTACGCCATTTTCACCACGCAAGTGGGTCAAGATCAGAGCTTCACCATCTATAGGGAGGCTTTCCAGGACCTCAAGGTTGAGAGTTGAGACGCATATGGCTTCTATATATGAATGTATTTTTCTGATTCTGAATGCTTGTCAGTGTCAAGATATGCAGTTGCATCCTTATATTTTGTGATTGTGAGATGTTTATCCACGAACAAAGTTTGAGACTCAACTTTTGTATTTATTTCCATGCTATATGCATTTTTCTTCAGAAAATATTGTGATACAGTTTGGACGGATCAAATTGATGTTTGAAAATTACTGTTGAACCGCTTTAATGTTAAATAACTTGTACAACATGAGTAGAGACAATATCTTCCATTCATGCTTACAAGGATTCAAGTTTTTCTGTCTTACAGTAATGTTCCTTGCACCAACTATAAAACTAATCAACTTCAGAACTTTGTGAATGCGACGGGAACTCTGAAACTGAATCAAGTTCAGAACCCATGCCACAAAGTTGCTAATGACATTATTAATGTTATTAACAACAAAAGGAGAATATCATGCATGTATCTTAAAAAAAAAATCAGCACTTAGGGGGACTTATCAGGGCCTCCCACTGAACTGAAAAGTAAATACTTAATTTGACATGCAATTTAGCACCCTGTAATATTCATGCAGGATTGCAAATTCCTCACAATTCACGAAAAAAACAATCATCCATTCAGTTAAACATAACTGCATGGATGCCTCGATCCATCAACTCACCTTGTCGGTTCATGCAGCCTACAAATTAATCGTGATTCAGTAACTCATTGCAACTTCTGAGCAGCTGAATGAACTCCGAAACCAAAATTTGAAAAAAAGCATCTGAAGAGGTAGCCTTTTTGTGGAGGGTGCTGGCCTGCGCACGGAAATCGAAGCAACTGGAGATGCCGCAGGGGAGCTACGGCATGGGCGATGACGCCCTGTTGACTGTCGCTGGGGAAAAAACGCCATGGGCCATCTAGGTTTTGAATTATCGAATCAAAATGATTAGGTAGGCTGAGGCAGGACTTGGATTGTGTATAAGGCCAGGCCCAAAATTTCTTTTTTTTTAAAAAAAAAAAAAAAGAAAACATACCCAGCCTATTGACTCCTTCAACTTTCAGTCCAGTGCCATGTTATTTACTAACTGTCTAACTCTTATCTATAACAGAACATTTATTCTTTATTTTTTGCTGCTCTACACAGGGGTCATTCAGGAGCTGCCCCCAATGACTATGGTTCAGTCATGAGTCATCTGCCAACAGGCCAAACCAGATAGGAGCAAGTATCCAGGTTTGCTCCAAGCTCTGCCTGTACCTTCAGCAGCTTGGGATGTGATTTCTATGTAGAAGGTTTGCCTACATCTGGTTGACTGGTTTAGTTAATGCTATGCTTGTTGTCATTGACAAATTCACCAAATATGTTCATTTCCTGCCTTTACATCATCCTTTTACTGCTCACTCTGTTGCAAAGCTGTTCATGGATCAGATTTATCGTTTGCATTGATTACCATCTGCAATTATCTCTAGTCGTGATAAGATATTCACCAGTGCTTTCTGAAACAGTTGTTTCAGTTAGCAGGGACTGAACTGCGTTTCCGTACTGCATCTCATCCACAGACTGACGACCAGACAGAAAGGTTGAACCTACGTTTGGAAACTTACTTTTTCGTTGCTTTGTTCATGCTTGTCCAAGAAAATGGAAGCAGTGGCTATCCTTGGCTGAATTCTAGTATAACTCAAGCTTTCATTCTGCTTTGGGTAGATCACCCTTTGAAGTATTGTATGGATGCAGTGCTAGACATCTCGGCCTATCTCCTGATGATGTAGGAGCCTCCATTCCTGATCTGAATGTGTGGTTGTCAGAAACAACTCTCATGCAAGATTTGGTCAGACAACATCTTCTGCGTGCTCAAACTCGTATGAAGTAGCAATCTGACAAGCACAAATGTGAAAATCATTCAGTGTGGGTAATTGGGTTTTCCTCAAATTGCAACCTTACACCCAGTCTTCTGTTGCTTGTCTTTCCAGTCAAAGGCTTGCATTCAGATTCTTTGGCCCGAACAAGATAGAAGCTAAAGTTGGATCTGTAGCTTACAAGTTGGCTTTACCTGCTCGCTCACATGCGCATCCAGTTTTTCAGTGTCCCAGCTTAAGAAGTCTCATGGCCAAGAACCAATCACTTCTGAATTACCATCTTCTGACGTGAAGTTTCAAGTTCCTGAAGAAATTCTGCAGAGACGTTGGTCCGCAGGCGATCATCCAATCCAACTGAGCAAGTTCTGGTTAAATCGTCATCTTCATTTGTTACTTAGGAACCTTATGAGCAACCGTGTCAGCAATTTCCAAGAGGTCCGGCTTGGGGACATGCCGGCTCCAAATAGGGAGGGAATGTTAGCACTGTTGCCAGTCCGACAACAGAAGCTGAGAAGAAGGATGAAGCCGTCGGCACATCGAGGACCATCAGGAAGCTCTGAGGGGGAAGAGAGATCATGAAAGATTGTAACAAACATTTGAATCCAATATATAATCCTGACCTCGTTCGTTCTCCATCCCCTGCTGTTCTTCTTCCCCAAGCTGTTGCTAACCACTACCACGGACGACGTCGCTGGAACCAGGTTCAACATAGCAGGCCCACAGTGCGCGCGCGCGTTGGACCCACGGACGCACTGATGACAAGACAAACAAACAATGCAGGGGATCGTGGGATCCCGGATTCGGCTTCATGCTCTGCGCACGCGTCGACAACAGCCAGCACGCACACGCCGCGGCGGCGGCGGCGGTACGGCGCGACAGGTGGAGCTCGGCCACACCTGAAAGTAGAGCGCGCGCATGCCTACAGGCGAACACGAGCATCAGAAAGAGACGTCAGTACGCCAGGTGCCACTACTGAGTCTGACGGAGGCGAAGAAGAACGCTGATAGCGGGAAGGAGAAACCGGAAGCCCAATTCGAGTCATTGGGCCCGATTGGGTGTGAAGTAGGCCCATGTAACTCTTTTGTGTTCTTTTCGTCGTAGGCCCATGTAACGGGCAGAGGAGGCCTTGGAGAAGAGGAGAGGTGCGAATTCAAACACGTAGCTCGTTGGACGCCGGCGGCGGGCTCCGGCGATCGTCGGAGTGCTGAATTCGAGTATCCCGAGCTAGTTAGCGTCGCAACTATCTAGCTCGGTGACGTACCTGGAGGGGAGGCCCGGAACGCGCCCCTCCACGCATGTCCATCCCAGCTTGTTTTTTACTTCATCGCAGACCATCTGTTCTGTACTCTTTTGTTGTCCATATACGCGTAAAGATTTTATTTAATGTGAAAGCTTCATGTTTCGACACTTTGATCTGTTCCTTCTGCTAGCTTCTTGCTATTTGAATGTTTCAGATTTCCTGGAAACTATCTCAGCTCCCTGTTTTGTTTTTCAGTTTGTCAGTACAGCAAAGCTCAACTCTGTTCTTTTACAGAAGACAAGTGGTAGCGCGGTTTGCTTGGCTGGATTGCATTCGCTCTTTGCAGGACTATAGCAGCAACATCCTTTTATTTTCAGTTCAGCAGCAATGTAACATCTCAAGCTCAGAGATAGCAGCAGGCCAGCAACGAATAGATAGACTATGTATGCAATCAGGTTGTCCAAGAACTGCAGTTCACTGTGTCGTGTTTTCAGATCAGCAAATAGTGTGTCTCTTCATCAGTGATAGAAGCAGCTCTCCCTCAGCTGACAGGTCACTCAGTTTTAGAAACTTGCTGTTAGCCCATCCATTCAGGTAAAGCTCAGTGTTGGTGTTTCATTCAGTTTAGAAATATCTAAGTGCATGTTCATTTGTGATTCCTGGGGACTTGAAATTGCAGCCTCTGCAGATTTAGTTACTAATCTGCACTTGCGCAAACAGTTTTGAGTATATCTGTCATCTGTCAATATTAGGCACTGCTATCATTACCGTTTGTTTAAAGAGAAACTGTATACGTTCATAGGATAGCACGTGGAAAAACCGAGTAGAAAAATGTGATTAAACATGTTCATCAATATGCTTAACTCATGTTTTTCCTTTTTCTTTTTAAACCCTCCAAGTCCCAAGCGCTTCGCCGATGTGGGCGGGCATCGCTTCCCAAACCAATCAATGCAAGCCGACGAACAGAGTGATTTTTTTTTTCCGACTTGACAAACAGAGTGAATCTATTTGAGAAGTCTCCGACGTAGGTTGCATTCAACCTAATAAATAAATAAATTAAATTTGTGGAACGTATGGTGGACCTTGCCACCTTGGCTGTCACGTTAAATTCCTGTTTCACCTTACTGTCAAATTTCACTCCATCGCTCCTTGTTCAGTGACTTCATAAGGCCGTGTCAGCAGAGGTGACATCCCAGAAGATGCAGAAAATTATACATCTTATTATGTTAATTAATTATATTAATCACCCAATTGTAAGGCCGTATTACAGTCCTAGTGAGTCGTCGTTGTGATTGTGATATATATTTTTTTACAACAATTGTGATTGTGATACTGAAGGCTCGATGAAACATCCTCAATTTTCCACGAAGGGAAAATCCACAGAATTACAATAATATAATAGTCCCAAAAGATCACTCCATCACATTATTATATATCAGATGATATCACAGTCATACATCGTAAGATTACAAGTTTACATGGTGTTACAACTCATGAGATCATACCTAGTACATGGTTAATCTAGCGGAATCGTATCTAAGAGAATATCAGAGGTGAGTTGGTGAAGACTCCTTCTTCACGGCATCCACCAGAGTAGGCTATGCGCGGCGTAGACTTCTTCTGAACCAAACTTGAGCATAGGCATGAGACCTCCTAATCCTTCTAATCTCGACTTCTTCGTAAGGCAGGTAAGTCTGCACACCGCCAGATATGTACAGGTCATGGTCAGCACCGATGAGCTTTGGTGGAAAAGAGAAAATAAGGGGATCTGACGATCCTATATATTTGGCTGTGATTTGCATCCTAGAGCATGCGAAGCAGCAAGTAACAATAATAATAGTTCATCAAGTTTTAATCCATTCCCATCCCACACTTGTACCACCAACTATCAACCTCTCGTCTCACTCAGTAAACCACGCTCACACGTGGGCGGCAAAGGACAACTCCCTCTCGTCCATGCCTAACCGGCCATCATGCCGTAGGGTATCAACTATATCACTCAGGGGGAGGTAGAAAGGATTCATCTCATTACTTAAGAGAAGCGTGGGTCACAGAATGGCCATACCGAGGCCGCGGACTATATATAGATTCAAACAACTCTGCAGAGCATGTACACCTGTAATCGGCTAGTGCCGACCATCCACAAGATAACCATCATCGGCGCTCGCGAACGCCTAGGCTGATACCGAACGACCTTCTAAATATGACGATGCCACCCTACCATTCAGCCCTGGAACACCCCAAGTACTGTCTGGAGTGGCTGAAACTGTGAAGTCAAGCACCCGAGCTCGGAGGGGCCGATGTTCGGAGGGGGCTACATGATCGTCTCGGAAGGGTGTGAGCTCTACCCGTACCTTCCTACACTACTATGCCGAGTAGTAGTGGCACCGCCATAGATAGTCGAAATCATTCATCCCCGGTTCATCTGGGGCAAGTGGTGTGCACGAAGGGGTCCGTGGTTCCGGTCCTCAAGCACAACAGGTCCTAGGGGGGACCAGACAGGAAATCTCCTCAAAAACGGCCTCAGTGCCCTATGCCTCAATGGTACCTCCTACCCGGGGCTTCGCTCCACGAAGGCTCTCGACCCCGGGATCTCCTCAAGTCACCATGTACCCGCCATAGGTACTAAGAACACAGGGGTGCCCAGGTCGCACCCCCTCGGCAAGACTCGCTCCAAAAGCTCATCGTAGATCCTATCCAGTTGACTCAACCCTCACCAGACAACCCACCCATGTTATATTACCTAGAGACACCCATACGATCACCAAGTCTGTCATCCCAAGCCAAACCCACCCAGGATCCACCATCAGCATCACATCACCGATATAATGCAAGTGGAGTATAAGTAGTGAAGTATCATGCAAGCATGCAGGTAGGCATAAATATAGTGCGAGCGCGAGGCAAGGTCATCAGGGTAAAGTAGTTTCAAGCAAGGTAGTTATGGCTCAGGAGAAAGCATGCATCACTATACTAGCAAAGGAATAAACATAAAGCGCTAAGCCATTCTACTCATTTGCAATGTCTAATAGGATTCTCTAAGTAAAGGGTGCTGCCATAACACCTGCGCTGTTGAGGTAGTAGTGGTACATATTGATGTAGTCGATCAGCGAGTCCTCTTCAACAGTTGTTGTGGATCACATCCTTGTCCTCCAATGGGTCCCGATCCGAACATCGTCCTCCTCAAAGCAGCTATCTCGCCAAGCGACACCCTTAGCAAGAGAACAATCAAAGCACGACTTAGCCCTCTCGGCGGATGTCCGATCCCTGGGCCAAAGAACAAGAGTGGTTGCTCACTAAGCATAAGCTTAAGTCATAGCCTAGCTCATATGTCCTGAGTCGACTGTGTCGACATATGTATGGCTTCGAGATAATAGCTTAGACCTAAACTCATCCTAAGTGAACACCACGGCTCACGCTCTCCCGATCCAAGCGTCATGATGATGATGGGATTTAGAAGGGTGAGCTCAAGCAAAGAGGAAAACGACAAGCGATCGACTTATCCCAATGCTCATGCCATGGTGAAGATGAGGCATTGGCAAGTAGCACCACCCAGAAGAACACGAGTGCTTAATCGACTTATAGGGTACCAAGACCTAGGTGCACTAAATACACTATGGCATTCCTAGGGTTCTTAGTGGCGGGGTTGTCACCACGAGAACTAAAGGAAATGCTAGGGACTATCAGGTGCAATCATACAAGTGACTAAGCACGGAGAATCAAACAAGAAGAAAGAGATCCGTTTCGACCAACTCATCATGGAACGGATGAAGGTTGGGAGAAAGAGACTCATCCTCACGATCCAAACCTCTATTCGTAGGGTACCACGACTGTGCAACGTAATGACACAAGGCTATTCCCACAGCTCGTAGCAATGCGGTTGTCACCGCCAGATTTGAAGGAACGCTATAGTCTAAGTGGTACAAACATGCGAGGGGGCTAGGATAAACACGAGCACAAAAGAAGGTAGAACTCAATGGTCGTGGTGAGGCGACTCATGACCATGAGCTTAACCTAAGCGAGTTGGCATCCGTTGACCTACGAGAGTTATCCCTTAATCGTATCTGACTAGCCGAGGTCACGTAGGATTGAGGCGTGCGGGTAGGATCCGCATCGACATTAACATCGGCCTTAAATCCGTAGCGACCACGCCCTAGGGACAAGGATAAGGGGTAACACTCGTAGCACATCGGCAGCAACTACCGAAGACCCATCAACACGACAACAAGAACCAACAACTCAACCAAAAGACTAAACCAATACGACTCAACTAAAGGAGTAGCACATTTCCATAGCGGAAGAAAAGATAGAAGGGATCCTGCAAGACAAGCAGAGAGACAAGAAACAAGGGTATGAGATAAGGGTAAAAATGAAATTAGGCTAATGCTCTGGTGCATTAGCCTATGATGTAGAGCTTGATTTTATAAAAATTATGAAACTAGTTTCATAATTTTTGGAGTTACGATGGATTTACTATGAATTTCCAAAGGTAAATTCATATTCTAAAAAAGAAAAAGGCTGGAATATTCAGGGGCTGACATGTGGCACACTCTAGTTGGCTGACGCAGTGGCGGTCAATGACTGGTGGGGTCCGTAGCTCTGCTGGCTGACATGTGGGGCCGGTCAGTGGTCAACGACTCACTAGTCAACGGTCAATTCTAACTGGGCCGAGTCTGGGCTTGGCCGGCTGGATCAGGGCTTGTACTTGGGCCGTGTTGGGCCGGCCTGCCCGGGACACATGTCACATGCTAGGGCTGGCAACGTCATGCGTCTGGGCTCTTACTGGGCCTGGTCTACATCATTATCTAGCTGGACTCGGTCCACGGTGGACCAGGGGAAGAGAGGCCACGCGGCATTCTCCTGCTGGTCCAGGCTGGCCCTGGTGGACCTGGTGGACGTGGTCCACACGGGGAGGGGGGAATTTCCCCTCTTCTTCCTTTGCTGTACAGGTGCGCGGAGGCACTCCCACCGGCGGCGAGCAGGCGAGCGGCGGCTACGGGCGGCTCAGGCAAGCTTGGGCTACGGCTATGGCTTAGCTAGGTGCAGCCGAGCGTGGCTGTGGTGTCCAAGCGGGCCCACAGATCCTTAGCTCATCGGCACACGCACAGCGACGGAGACGGACGGCGAGGTCGCGGTCACGGGGCGCTACAGCGTGAACGGAAGGGCTCAAACGCACGCAAACACTAAGCGGAGTAGAGGCGAGCGCGGTCGCGGCGCCAATTTGGGGTGCGGGGCTTCCGGCCGGCGGCGAGCAGTGAAGGCGCGGCGGTGGCGGTTGGCAACAGTGGCGTCGAATTCTTCGGCGGAGTTTGAAGAACGGCCTCCATCTTCACATTCTCCCTACGTGCGGAGCAGCTCGGAGCTCCAAGGCACTACAGCGTGGCTAGCGAAGGCACGGCGGAGCGCGCGCGGTTGCGAGGACCACAGCGGCGCTTCGGCGGCCAGAGCTCGGTAGATCGAGCGGGGGGCAAAGCGCGCCCGCCCTCACTGTTGGTCTCCGGGTCCCGAAACCTTGTTAAGGAGGTGTTCTAGGCTACCGTGAATCCAATGGTGGGGTTAATGAAGTAAACGGTGGACGGGACAATGAGAACGTGGTGACGCTCTGGAGCTCTGGCCATGGCGGAAACAGGGAAGGACGGAGCTGGGCAGGGGGATGCTCACCGTGGGGTGCGTGGTGGAGACAGGGCCGGGACGTGGTGGTGACGCTGCGTCGTCGTGGTTGCAGGCTCGCAAAAGGGAGCCGTGGTCATGAGACGGCGGCGGCGGCTTTCAGTTGGGTGCAGGCGCTTCCGCAGCTACGTCGCGTTCCCACAGCGACGTCGCGGTGCCGGCGCTCGAAGCGACGGTCGGTGGGGCGAAGGCAGCGGGACTTGGCTTGACGCGCGCGGGAGGCTATGGCAGCGTAGCGCAGGTGAAGCAGTGGCGAGGCGGTGCCGTCCTTGTGTCGGGTCGCGGCTGCCGCGCGCAGTCGCGGTGTCCCAACTCCGTGTCGCGGCGGCCGGCGGGCACAGAGCGATGTCGCGGGCGACCGGCCAGGCAGCGGGGTCGCTGAGTGGGTCGGCTACCGCGGCATCACGGCGAGGCGAGCTAGGGGCTCTGTGGTCATGCCACGGCGGGCGACGAGTTGGTTGCCGGTCTTGTAGCTCCGGCGAAGACGAGGCTCTGCTCTGTCTCTTCTTTCCTCTCCCTCACTTCTACTCTCTTTCACTCGGACAGGCATGGCAAGGCATGGACACCGGTTACCAAGGTGGCGGCGCAGGGGCGGGAGAGACACTAGGCTCCATGGCTCCGGGGTTGAGCTTTTATAGCGGCAGGTTGACGGCCACGGCGCAACGGACGGCGGATGCAGGAGAAGAGGTGCGTGGACGGCGATTGCGGGATCCAGGATAGGGTTTTGTGGTGCCTCGTGTGCATTCACGGGCGCACGAGCGCTTCAATCAGAGCGTCGGCGCTCTTGGTGGGGGCGAGTGGCCAGTGGCGGAGCTAGGAATCAATCGTGGGGGGGGGGCAATTTACTATTAAAGATGAATGTAAGGGGGTTGGGAAAAAATAGTCTTGGTACTTATCATATTTTATTACAAAATACAAGTGACTTTGGTGGTTTATTTTCCTAAACACTGTGACAATGCCTCCACGTTACACTATCGGATCAAATATTATATGTATATATACATATACACTACATATAACATATAGAGCTAAAAATAACCTTATATATTATAGATTAAAGAGTTTGATGAAAGTTAAAAAAGCAAAGGAATCAACGAGAATTAGAAAGTAATTAATTATAGTTGTAGGGTCATAGAATATACGTTGTATATATATAAAGAAGAAAGACATAAGACTGCACGCGTAGGCCGTGGCTGATTTTCTAGCCGGGGGCTCTGAGGCCTGGCGACATGCAGTTGCAGAGGAGAGCTACCAGCGCGACAATGAGGCGCGTGCTGCGTGCATGTACTCCACTCGCTATCCTTGCTTGCATGCATACATTCGAGAGAGAGAAAGCGTGTAGCTTCTGCTATTCTTGGCGTGATGTTGAGGGGGCCTTCGTAAAATCACAAAGACAAGGGGGGGCCACGGCCCCGTATGGCCCTAACGTGGCTCCGCCAATGCGAGTGGCATCAGCGCAGCAGGTGACGCCGGCGGTGTCACTGTTGTCGCGGCGTGGACCGGCGCGGGCGTGTGGCGTGCATCCAATGCAGTACGCGATGGTGGCTCGGGGACGGACGGCTGAGGCGACGCAGTGCGGCCTTGGATTCCCGCCGGGTGCCCTGGTGCTCTGTTTCGCTCCCAAAGCGGCAAGGGCAAGGGGGCCTTTTCGGGATATGACATGCGGGACCCGCTCGTAAGTGACAGCAAAGGGGAAAGGGTCACGGGCGAGGCCGTGCTCGGTGTGGATCGGGGCTGCAGGCCGGGGTGCCGCTCGTTGGGCCAGCCTGGTTGGCTTCCGCCTTCGCGGGCCGAGGCGGAAGGAGAAGAGGTCGAGCTGGGCCGGCAGGGGAAGGGTGTGGGCAGGCCTGGTGGAGAGGAAGGGGAGAGATGGGCCGGTGGGGATATTGGAGGCCGAGCAGGCCGTGGACCAGCGCAGGAGGGTGGGCTGGCCAGGCTGCAGGCGAGCTGGGCCTCGCGGTCTGCTGCTGCGCGGGCTAGGATGAGGAGATGGAGGTGGGCCGGCTGTGTGACTTGGGCTGAAATGGTCCTTCTCCATTTTCTGCTGAAACCTTAAGGCTTTTCTATTTCCAAACTCCCTTCTATGCTATATCTTGGCTAACTATGTGTATACATGTGTGTTTCCAACCACATGTACACCTTTGGTGGTCTACTAGGGGTCACTAGTGGTAGTGGGGTCCATGTCGATGGTTGGCAACGACAAAGAGCAAACCAAATAGAATATTTGACTTGGGAGATTGAGAGAAGGTCAAGGGGAAATCGAGGGAGAAGTCGGATATCGGGATAAGAGTGAAGAATAGGTAAGAGACTTTTCCTCCTGACGAACATGTGCTCCAAAGGTGGAAGGCACTCGTGGGGCGGAGAGAAGGTAGAAGAGGTAAGAGTATAAGAAGGACAAAAGAAGTTTCCAAGGAGATACGAGATAGTTCCACACAGGAGAAGAAAGGAGGTTGCCATGGAGTTATGATTTCCAACACGAACCCTAAATCAAATAGAAACTCTGACAAACTCCTACAAGCAATTCTATATGTATGCAATAATTTATTTATAAATTATTCTCAGTTGGGTTAGGTTTGACCTAGCAACTACATGCTTCATACAATTGCAAGAAAAATTTTTAAAAGTTCGTATTTTTGGCTTCTCCAAAAACCCGAGTTGTTACACTCAACAATCTTGTTGAACTTTGGTATTTAGCCCTGAATCGAAATTTCTTTAGGAATTTGGCGCTTCCTTTAGTTTGGCAGGTTGACGATGTTAACGGCAAGGTAAAATGACATTTTACCCTTGGAGTGTACATGGAGTATGGATTTATATGCATCTGAAATGGTCTTTGTCATATCATGGGCAAATATATATGAAATTATACTGATTTTGGAAGATTAACAATAATAGATAGCATAAGATACACAGAAACGTTTCATTTCGCTCCAGGGGTAAATAGGTCATTTTATCTTTGCGTTAACACCGTTAACGTGCCAAATTAACAGAAGAGCCAATTTTTTTTAAAAAAATCAATTCAGGGCCAAATACCAAAAGTTTGACAAAATTTAGAGCAAGAAACTAAGACAAGTTTTTTTTTTAAAAAACCAAGAATCCAATTTCCCCATTTTATATTGGTTCTTCGAGATAGAGAGCCATTGACCATTGTCAGTCCTTGCATCAGGAGAGTGGGACTAGGGGAGGACGGCAGTTTGGTTTCGTCCTTGGCAACACATGGCGCTGCACGTCGGCTGCGGGCAGCTGCTCCTCCGTCTGCCACCATGAGTGGAGAACAAGCCATGACGCCCAGCGCCATCCCTGCTGCGCTGCAAGCGCTGGGAACACTGGTTGAAGAGGCTACATGCGGCTAGCACGTGCCGGAGGATGGTGGTGCCGGCCGGAGCAGTTTCGTCCTCTAACCAGGACGGCGGTTCCGTCCTTCACCGTGTGGTACATGTACCATGTACAACACGCACATGCATGAGCCGTTTCGTCCTCTAATCGGCCAAGGACGGCGGTTCCGTCCTTGACCGTGGTACATGTACCATGTACACAGGGACACACGTGCATGGCGTAGGAGGGTATCGGGTGCGTGAGCAAAGATATATGAATCAAAATGCATGGAAGTAACTCTGGAACACATAGTAAGAACAGCTTCCTCACTTTATCATGAATAAAAAAAGAAAAAAACGGCCTCATTTGGATCATCCATTTTAAAATCTCATCATCTTATATTCTTGGGTGTTACTACCTCCATTCCGCGTTGAGGGATAGAATCTGAATGTTTGCATTCATTGCATTTGTCCTGCACCTGGACCTCCTCTCTCTATATTTACATAATCAACGATGAACCTACCTATACTAGTATAATATCCATGCTAACGCTACGGTTTTTTTATATGGAATGGTATATAAAACACCTTTTTTTTACAATGTTTTACTTTTAGACAAATGTTTTTTTTGAGTCTATATACATTTTAGGAATCATCACTGTATATTATAAGTAGACATCTTTACATTTTCCTTAACTTTTTAATCAAATATTGGATATCTTCAGGGATGTTGTCGTAACACTCGTTTGCGCGACTCGCCAAAATGTCAGCCAATAACTCCCTTCTCAGTGATTTTGATAGCTGTGCATGACAGATAATATTATGTCAATATTTAAACATGTATTGACACTAATATAGTTGGAGACTGCATGTTTTTACATTATTGATCGGCGGCATTCTTACACCATCCCACAGCTTCATGAAATTATATACAAGAAAACCTCCTAAATTCCTGTACAAGATCAGTTGTTTATTTGGCGTACAAAAATGAAATATTTGTTACAACTACATCAATATTGAATCAAATGACAAGTGATTATCAGTCTTTATGGTTTGATGTAACCTTTGTTATACATTCAGGGTATTTTCGCTTCCATGAAGATATACAGTGGTTTCTCTTTGAGTTTGATAGTGACATGACGAGCATGAACATTATTCTAGCAATAGCATGGAATGTAGTTGTATATACCATAGCTTGGCTAAAACCCGGCATGGCACTTTGATTTTATAGTGGATCCATGATACGCACAATTTTATTTTGCATGTCTATTATTAATAAAATGTATAGTCCGTCCTTGTAATACGGTAGTAGAATCTATAACACATAAAGAGAATATATAAGTGGTAAATAAAATAAATTAATTATACAAAATATAGTACATAGAATATAATTTACATTGCTACAGTCATTTATGTGATATTGCATGCCAGGTCAACATTCAAGTACCTTTTTCAATTTTTCGTGACATTCTTTAGTAATTGGCCCACAACATCATGGATCTCGTCCAAACCTAATTATTTCCTGTTGATTTTATAGAAATTAGCACTCTCTGATGAATTAAACTATTTTAGAACGATTTGTTTATAACAACTTACAGCAAACTTAAGATCCATAAAATTAGAAAAATAATCCACTTATTAAAAGCATACATGTGACGTTGGTGATGTCGCTTAGCGCATCGCATGTATGTCCAGGTGTAGACATTATGAAGTAGTAGCAAGGATATTTCAGAAACCCACACTATATCAGCTGTGTGCGCGTCTGCAGCACCCACATGAACGATGAGTACCACACACGTACCAATGCATAGCAATTCAGCCAGAGCACTGAATTTGACAATCAGGGTTGCTAATAAAATCAACTGAAACTCACATGATTTCCAGCTGGATTAGCTCACAAAAGATATTAGGCATAGGCCAGAAACATACAGCAGAAACTACGCCAATTGAAATGATTGAAATGAATTTCCATCTGTATTAGCTCCATGATTGAAATGAATACAATTCGAGGGGTTAATTAGGTTGGGTGCATACATGTATGTAGCATATAGCATTTGAATGAATATGATTTGATTTTAATACATGTGTGCACCTACGCCGGCGTCCAGGACATGATTGAATGAATATGATTTGATTGTTTAATACATGTTTGCACCTTGGCCGGCGTCCAGGACATGATCCACGAACAGACATCTATCCTATCAATCTCTGGCAACTGGCCGAGCTATAGATCGATGAATATATACATATGCATGGAGGTACCTGCGTGGTGGCTGGCAGTCCCGATCCGGCGTTGTTGCAGCGGCGCCGTGCGTTGTTGCAGGCGGCCTCCTCCCGGTGCGCCGCGCGTCGTTGCAGCAAACGGCGCCTGCGGCCGTAGATCGTGAAGGGATGCGGCCGTAGATTGTGAAGGCGCCCGCACTGGTGGATTCAAATTTGGCCGCATCGTAGAGCGGCCGTAGATCATGAAGGCACCTGCGTTGGCCTGCAGCAGCGCCGCACGGGTGGATTCAAATTTGGCCGGGCATGGGTGATCTCTGCGTTAGCCGGTCTACGCTGGCGGAGGTTGTGACGGTAGGCGGGGACGGGTGGATTCAAATTTGGTTTGAACCGTGATTGCCGTGATTGCATGATTCTCGTGATTAACATAGGTGGACTGCGGTGTGAGGTCATTTAGTAGGCTGTGGAGATGAGTGGACTACGTTGGGGGGTGAGTTTGTCTGGTCTAACGGCTCAAGAAGTTTGGTATTATAGTGGAGATGCTACGACGACAAAAGTATCCCTAGTGTAACTAATTAGCTTGTGTAGCATAATTAGTTGCCTAGCTTGTGTAGCTAAGTAAGTTGAACTCTTGTGTTTGGCTTATGCAGCCATTGTTCTTGAGTATTTTAGTGAGCTTACGCTACTGGAAACTGACCTTTGCCGAGTGCCTAGAGTTTTACCGAGTGTCAAAACTCGAGCACTCGGCAAAGTCAGCCTTTGCCGAGTGCCTCAACCTGGCACTCGGCAAAGTCCTCTTTGCCAAGGGCCTCAGCCCAGCACTCGACAAAGAGGGCCTTTGCCGAATGCCAGACTGAGGCACTCGGCAAAGACAGCCCCTTTGCCGAGTGCCACTACCTGGCACTCGGCAAAGGCCTTCCTTGCCGAGTGTCAGGTTAGGCACTCGACAAAGATTTGATTTTTTTAAATTTTGATTTTAAACTTTTTCTGTAGTTCTTATATATTGTATTGAATCATATGTCCGAATTTAAAAAAATTTATAACTTTTTGCTATATTTGAATTAATTTTGGTTACTTGAATTTTTTTCAAAAAAGTAAATTTGAACTGCAGGTGCATGAAATAATGAAATATAGGCATTAAAAAATTATATTCATGTTGAAGAGTGTATTTTGAGGCCGTATCCAGGAACTCACCTAAAATTTTGAACACCTTGTTCACGAAACACGACAATCGAGTTGCGAAAGAAGTGTTTTTTAATTATATAAAATACAAACAAAGTCCGAAAATCACCAAACTTGGCGAGGTGTCATCTCATCATATGTGGAGGATGTGGTAAAAAATTGAGAATATTTCAAGT
This sequence comes from Bothriochloa decipiens, assembly GCA_023333625.1. Classification (NCBI taxonomy): domain Eukaryota; kingdom Viridiplantae; phylum Streptophyta; class Magnoliopsida; order Poales; family Poaceae; genus Bothriochloa; species Bothriochloa decipiens. Next base: position 38,836,971 of record CM041645.1, read on the forward strand.
AAGTTATGAAGTCGGAAAGCTAAAACCCAAACATGTCCATATGTGATCACTTGTGGTCAGATGTGGAGGTGTCTGGGTTTTAGACATCCGACGTCACAACTTTCTCGAAACATTCTCAATTTTTTATCAGAGGCTCTTCATGTGATAACATGACACCTCGACAAGTTTTATGATTTTAGGACTTCGTTTGTATTTTATATAATTAAAAAGCACTTCTCTTGCAACTAAATGGTCATGTTTTATAAACAAGGCGTTCAAAATTTTGGGTGAGTTCTTGGATATGTCCTTAATATACGCTCTGCAACATGAATATAATTTTTTGAGTGGCTACATTTTATTATTTTATACAACTACAGTTCAAATTTGGATTATCCAAAAAAATTCAAGTAAAGGAAATAAATAAATAAAATATAGCAAAATATTATAAAAAAATCTCAAATTTGAACATGTGCTTATAAACAATATACTAGCATAACAAAAAAGTTTAAATTCAAAATTCAAAAAAACTGTGTAGTTGAAATTTTTTCATGCTTTTCAATTGCAAAATAAAAGGTTAAAAAAATCTTTACCGAGTGCCCATTAGGCCCAAGAGGCCCAGGAGGCCCACGAGGCCCAGGAGGCCCACGAGGCCCAGGAGGCGTGCCATATATAAAGGTAGCTAGGGTTTCACCGCCATCCCGACCTCCCTCTCCCACCTCTGCCCCACCCCCCGGCCTCCCTGCGACCTTGCCCACCTCTGACCTCCCTTTTCCTCCTCACCCCCGACCTCCCTCCTAACCCTAGATGCGGCGACGCGAGGCGCGACGGCCCCCTGACGACGCGGCGGCCCTCACCTCCCTCCCACCTCCGCACCTCCCTCCTGCCCCCGACCTCCCTCCCACCCCCTGATTCGGTGGCGCGAGGCGCGGCGGCCCCCGGCAGCGCGGGGCTTGGGGCGCCCCCGGCGGCACGAGGCGCGGCGGCGCCCGGACCCGGTGTCTCAGGGCGCCCCCGGTGGCGCACGACGCGGCGGCCCCGGGTGGCGCGTGGCGCGGCTGCCCCCGACGACGGCACGACGACGCAATGAGCTCAGCGGCCGGCGTCGATGGGCTCGCCGGGCCCTGTGGATGGGCTTGGCGGGTTTCTGTCTTTTTTATTTTTCCAGAAAATGTTTGCCGAGTGCTGTCCTGGCACTCGACAAAGTCTTTGTCGAGTGCCTGGCACATGGTACTCGATAAAGAAGTCTTTGCCATCAAAATCTTTGCCGACGCCTCTTTGTTGAGTGCGGCACTCGGCAAAGGCTTCGCTGAGTGATGCACTCGGCAAAGGCTTTACTGAGTGCTTATAAGCCTTTGCCGAGTGCCTGAGGCACTTGGCAAAGATGGCGAATCTGGTAGTGTTAGGTTGGCTTTGTATTTTTGCTCACTATAATTGTGTAGATGCTCATTCGTTGCTAAAGTACTAATTGCTTAGGGTTTGTGTGACCTTGCAAGCTAAATTTGTCTAGAAGAACACTAGCTAGCTCAACACTTTAATTCTTGTTTATGATCTTTTATAAGTTCTTATAGTGTTATAGTTAGAAGGGTGAAGTTTTGGCTATAAGCTGATAGATTTAATTCCACATTTATTTTGATTATAGCTGGTGTGATTAATTTTTAGAAAGAACTATTCATCCTTTTTAGCCTCGACCCTAGAGCCATGAAGCTAGAAACGAAGGGAAGAAGAGGGTGTGCCTATTTATGGCCGCGGCCCCAAACCAGCTCACGTTTAATAAATTCGCCTTTGAAAGTCAAGAGTAGGTATGAAAGACTCAGAGATTTACATTGGATCAAGTTTTAGATCTGCAAGGACATGGAAATATAGTACATTGCATTGAGGGAGGCTGACTATTAGAAGACTACATATTGATAACTTTCATACCTTGTAATACAACATTGAATATATGTTGTACTATTGTGCATTTTTTATTCTTTTGTTCAATGTGCATTGCATGTGAAATATAAAAGAAGTGTTAACAAGTATACGCTTATTAAAATTTTAAAAAATAATTTAGTTTCAGTACTCCTAGAATGGTACCCCCTACATATTTAGTTTCTTTCATTACCTTTTCTTTGGTAATATAACCGTGAGATCTCACCATATGAAGCCTCTAGTTTTGTAAGTCAGTGTAAAATTTGTCAAAAAGGTAATAGCATTTATGATGAATGATAGTAGTTATCATCATATTAAGCATGAAACAGATTGTCATGACAAACCTATTTTGAGATGTACCCCTGCATATTTAGTTCCTTTCATTACCTTTTAATTCTTTGGTAATATAACCGTGAGATCTCGCCATATGAAGGCTCTAGTTTTGTAAGTCAGTGTAAAATTTGTCAAAAAAGTAATAGCATTTATGATGAATGATAGTAGTTATCATCATATTAAGCATGGAACAGATTGTCATGACAAACCTATTTTGAGATATAAATTTTTGATACTATATTATATGTACATAGTTAAATTTAAAAAGTTTAATTTCTCTAGGAACAATATATGTATTTGTTTTAGGACGAAAGGAGTATTTAACTCGTGACTAGCTACCATCCCTCCGATCCGTCCGAAAATAAAGTGATTCAACTAATTTTTTAGTGAATACTATTCATATTTATGGCTATAAATTAATTTATTATAAAATTATATATTATAATTAATCTAATGATGTTTATTTTTTTGACATCTAATGATGTTTATTTGATGTCATAAATGTTCATACTTCTTTATCTATAGTTGAAAATTTGAGATATTTTCACATACCCACTGTCCCACTCTATCCACTGTGTGCACCGGAGCGGGCGTCCCTGCCTAGTCCAGGACTCCAGATTAGCTCGAGGACGGTTTGTTGCATTGCATTGTTTTGTTCGTCGCCCAGTGCTCGTGTCTGGATTCTGGAGCGGGAGTCCGGCCGTCCGGCGCCTGGTGCCCACTGTGCCTCGCCATTACAGTATTTGGCAAGGTCTCCCAAAAGCCTCATGGGAAGCAGCAGCAGCTGCTGCATCAGCGCGCGGGTGGATATAAAACTGCCATGCAAGCATCATGTACGTTTTTGCGAGTCACATGCTGCAGTAGTGCAGTTGATAGAGAGAGAGAGCGATGCTGTCCTTGCGCAGTTGAAGAAAGGATGACGGTTTCGATTTCGTCCGATCCGTATGGCGCATGAGTGAATTGATGAGAGTGGCGGCAGGTGAGAGAGACAGGGACACTCTTGGTCCCAATTGCCCTCCCATACACTCCCTTTTGTTTGCTGAAAATTTGATTGTCTGCGGACAAGCTAACAAAGAGGAGGCCAGCAAACTCCATTCCACTCTCATGTCCTTTTGCAGGTCCTCTGGTCAAACCCTAATTTGGCTAAATCTTTCATCATCTTCAGTGCTAACGTTGATCATCAGTGTAAGCAGGAGGTAAAAAGCATCTTCCCTGTTTAAGACTTGCAACCAAATTCTATCTACCTTGGGCACCCTCTCATCTTTAATCATAGAGATAAGTGTACAGCCTACAATTTTATAATTAACCAATTCAGGGCAAAATTAACTAAATTGAAAGCTCAAAAGCTCAACCATGCTGGTAGACTCACCTATATTAATTATGTGCTGGCCTCAATTTTCATTTATTACATGACTACCATTCTTTTCTACAAAAAGTTTCTTGCAAAAATTACCTCCATTATTAGGAAATTTTGGTGGTCTGATGCTCCAGAAGAAAATAGCTCCTCAAGGATCCAATTCAGATCCTGCAAAGACATCTGCAGGCCAAAAGATGAAGGAGGTCTGGGTATTAGAGACTTACTGACTGTTAACAAAAGCCTTCTACTGAATGCAGCATGGAAGATAGCTACAGGTAAGAATGGTTTTCTCTCTCAAATTCTGAAAGCAAAGTACCACCCCTACTGCAGCTTCTGGAAAGCTACAAACAGCCACATAAAATCTGTCTTCTGGTCTTCTATTCTGAGCATCAAAGATACACTCACAAACAACTGCTCCATTCAAATCCAGAAAGGCAACTCTTGCATCTGGTCCACTCCCTGGTGTCACATTTGGAAAGAAATCCACTCACATCTCATTCTACCTTCCCCAGTTCCCAAATTACCAGACACCATTTTAGACCTCTAGAATCTTGGAACCTTAGATTGGAATAGTGATCTTATCAACCAAATTTTCGATCAAAGAGCTTCATATGTTATTCATAACACCATTACCACACCTTCTGAACATGATGATGTCATCAAATGGAATCACTCGACAAAAGATGAGTGCTCCACCAAAGAGGCTTTCAAATTTCTCAATTGCATTTAATGAATCACCTAACCCTTTATTAAGGTTCAAGTGGCATTTAATGAATCATTTATCATCACAGATATAAGCATATATCATTAACACATTAAATATGAGATAGCCTGTAACACTCTGGTGTTAAGCATGCATCATATTGCACTTTATGAGCATAACCATCTCAATTGCATCATTTTTGTTACATGAAATGACAAAGTTTAAATATGTGCTTACCTTGACTTGAACTAGAACTATATGAAGGGTTGCTTGTTTGAGGTTGAGTGTTAAATGAAGTTTGTAGAGAAAATTATTTGGAGCAAAACTTATTTTGGGGTCATTTCATGAAAAGGCTTGGAAGTGGGTCAAAAATGTCAAAAACAGTTTGTAAAAATGATCTTCTTTTAATTTTAAATCCCTATTTTTGAAATTCAAATTCTAGGCAGAATTAGGTTTTGATGTTTAAAAGTGAAATGTTCTACTCATCAAAAGGAACATTTCATCTTTTATGAGTTTCTTCAAATTCAGATTATTTTGGAAAATATGGGGTTCATCAAGTCTGCACGAATCTTGGCGCAGTGGGACCCACCGCACAGTCTCTTCTTCCTCCTCTCTTCTTCTTCCACGCGACGCTGTCCGACCCGACACCAGCCGCGTGGCGTCCGTACGCCGGGCCCCTGCCGCTGCCCGCTGTTCCGCCCCCGCACCCGAGCGCCGCACACGGATCCGCCGCACCGCGCTCGCCCGGTCCCACAGCTCGCCACTCGCCCTCCGCTCGGCCCCGCTCCGCTCGCATGCTTGCCATGCGCTCGATGAGCTCCGACGCCGCGCTGCCTCGGTCCGAGCTCAACCGGCCACCTCAAACCAGCCCGACCGCGTCAGTCTCTCCCTCCCTCTCTTCTCCGCCACCAGACGCGCTCTTGCCCTTCATCTTCCACCAGAGCCCGAGCACGCGGACGTCGCCCTACCATTGCCGCCGCCGCAAGCTCGCACGCCACCACACCTCACAGCCCTGACACTTTTTGCCGAGGACTTGCCAGAAGCTCCGCCTCAACGCTAGCCACCCCCTGCGCACCCTTCCTGCCACCGAGACCCAAGGTAGAGGTCGAATCGACCACCTTCTCCTTCGCCGGTCATGGCCGCCCGACCGCCGCGCGGTCCGCCGTGCCCAGCAATCCCTCTCTCCCTCAATTAGCTAGTGCATCGTGTTCGTCTGCTCGACTAGGGTCGATTGGAGTAGTTCATGAGGTCGATTAGAGTCTGAGCCCGACGAATTTGGCCATCCGCCGTCGCGGATTCGCGCCGCCGCTCGCCGGCGTACCTTGCCGTCGTTGCTCCGGCCATCCATTCATCACTTGATCTGGTCCATTTAAACCGTCTTGGTCTGCTAGAGCTGTTAGGCTGGTCCGTTTGCCCCGCCATGGCCCGAGATGGCCGGCGTACCGCCAACCCTCGCCGCTGTCCGCCTCTGTGCATCGCCGCCGGTCGAAACGCCGATGTTTTCTTGCATCTTTTACACCAATGTGCCCGCTTTGACGAGTTGAGTCTGTTGGTAACCGTGGCTCGGCCGGAGACCTCGCCGTCGGCGAGGAATCCCGACGCCGACGACCATCCCCCGCCGCGTGGACCTCGGGCATGATTCCTGTTCTTTCCTGGACTTGAGTGTAAAGTCGCCAGACTCAGCGTATTTCTTTTTAGGGCTCGGTTAGTTTCTGAAATCCTCAGGGTCCCCGGTGTAAAGTGCTTTTTCCTTTTTCCTTTTTCAAAACTGTTTTCAGATTTCAGTTTAAACTTTGAAAATTCATAACTTGCTCATTTTTCATCCAAATGAGTTGGTTCAACTTGCAGTATTTTTCTTATGAGATGATCTATGCATGAAAAATATGAAATGTAGAATTTGTGATACTTTTCTGTATAGCTTTATTTATCTCTATTAATTGCTTTTATTTTAGGAAATGCATAAGTAATTCTCTGTTGCTCAGAAAAATGTGAGACCAAGTTTGTTAGTCTTCTTATGTCATGCTCTATCTGTGAAAAATGTTATGAGGTTATGTCATATGGAAAGTTTGATCTGTCTAGTTATGGTGCCTATTTTCATGTGATGATAAATAATTCATAATAAATAATATATAAGAAAATTGTGCATGAAACTTTTTGGAGAGTGTTTTTATGTCAATCTAGAGCTAATTATGTTCTGAGATCTGTTGTTTGATATACTTTTATGTACAAAGTATTTTATGCCCTTGAAATTATGCTGCCTTGTCATTTTTGTGTAGGATAAAGTACTCACTGTTTTGACTTGAAATTTTTATGGTAGTCTTTATTTGGTATGCTTAATCTTTTGTAATTTTTACAGAATTTTCTGAGTAGTCAAAGTCATGTTGTAGTGATACCCTGATTTCTTTTAATTATAAATAATGCTTTAGAGTTATCATTTCATGTGTGTAAAAATGCTTTTTATGCTATTCATGATATGTGTGATCTGCTATTGGTTGTGGTTCAGTAGAGTGTAGTGTGCAAAACAATGGTTGTTTATAATTCCTTACAGTGTGCGAGTATTTTATAATACGAGGCTTATTTGGAGAGTTGTCGGTAGAAGAGAATGCAGATGACATGTGCTTATCATACATGTTTTCAAATATTATATCATTCATCTTAGCTGAGCATTCATTCATCATCACCATCAGCATTGTATTTATATATATGCACGGTATTCATACGCACTATGCATCATACATGATCGTCAGAGCTCGAAACGATAGTTTCCGGAGCACAAGGAGAGGAAGGCCAGCAGGAAGCTTTGGTTCGGGAAGTAGCAGCAGAAGAGGATCCCGAAGCTGATCTTCCGGAGTGTCCCGACCACCAGCCAAGCTCTTTCCTGAAAGGCAAGCCCCGGAGCATTCTCCCTGTGGTTTGCAAAATATCTAACTTGAGTCCCTTACTTGTTTGTTGCATTAAGTTATAGGCGTTGTTTTATACCGTTGCTGCATTACTTATATTCCTTGCCACTGTTTATACTTGAACCCTGTTAGGTTCAGTTACGATTATATGCTTAGCCCTGCTTAACTAGATCGGTAGAAGTCAGATGATTTCCTGTCATCCGCGAGTTATAGGTGGTAACTCCGAATGGTTGAATACATTGTTATCTTGGATAACCATGTGGAGATAATAAATCGAGACCGGGCGGAATTGGTGTTGAGACTGAATTAGAGGTTTGGTGTGGTTATCCCATTTGTGTCAAACTAGGACCCCGTCCGTTGTACGTCCTCAAGTCATATTGAATTTATGCCTCACATTTAGCTGGAAGGATAAGTCGTTCCGACCGCGAAGCCTAATTTTGATTTGGGCCGGGAGTTGACCTGCTGTACGCATCGCATTGGTGAAGATGGGGGACCACGGGTTACACGGTTGTAAGGCCTAGATATAGCATGGTGTGCCCTGCTGGTAGCCGGACGATGCCCGGATGCGATGGTACCTGTTGATCTCGTGTTTCTCCCGAATTGGATGTCGGTGACCTGTAGCTCACCGTGGCTGGTGAGTGTGGTTTGTGTGAGGAGTACCCGCCAGCTGGTTAGTAATCGATTATAATCGCCATCGTTCCTGGACAGTGAACACTTGACTTGAGCAGCGGCATCGTAGTAAGAACTTGAACAAGAGATGAGATGGTTGAGCTCTCGAGGTGAAAGATACTCAACCGGAATTGGTTACTTTATTGTTAATTAACTATTACCATGCTTGTTTAGTACAGGTGCTAATGTAGCATGACAAGGTAATTCAGATTAAAATACATTGCTAGAAGGTTCTTATTAATTGTTTCTTAATGTAAACTTTTTCGCAATTAAATGAGTCAGCTATCCTACTTATACAGCCTTGCATACTCCTTGGAGTCACTTTATTTTAGTTTATGACGGGTAAGTCTAGCTGAGTACATCCTCGTACTCAGGGTTTTATTTCCCATATTTTTGCAGATGGTGAGATGCTTTATGGCTATTGTCAGAACTGCTTCTATCCCGCTTTGGGAGATGATTAGACCTTGGGCATGGTCACTCTTCTCTACTTAATGCTTTTGCTGGATGTTGATCAAGGGACTGGCACTGTATTTAAACTAAGTGTACGTGTGGTATTTGAACTTAAATCGCTTCCGCTTTATTTTGAATTTTAACTTGGTTTGTAATAACTTTATTTCGTACTCCGATGATGTTTTAAACTTGGTTCTTGTGAATGAGTACGCTAAACTATTACGATCTTGGTCGTGCCGGAAAAGTTTGAAATCCTTCGAGATTTCACGGACTACCGGGTTTATTAGGTCTCAGTCATATGATTTGCTGAATTAATGGCGAATTATGTGCTTGTGCTCTAATAAATTGGTCGGTTCTGTCACAGCTGGCATCGGAGCAGGTTTAGCATGTTACTTTTCACAAGTATTTAAAATAAAAGAGTTTTTGGTTTGCGAAAAGTATTTACAAAAAGTATAGGTGTTTATAGGTGTTCAAATCTATGGTTTTGAAAAACTAGAGTGTGCCAGTGGTCATATCCTTTATGCCCAATAGGATTCAGGTGGCTTAATTAAGTACTGACTTGGGGGAAATTGCATCATATTTGTTATTTTGCCGTTGCCCATACAATGGCGGATTCGTATGGGTGCCATTCGCTTGAATGGTAATGTATGGATCAAATTGCCTCTACGCCCTAGTAAGTGTGAGTTGTGAGAGCATGATTGGATGCAATGCCAGTCTAGAGGAGTGCTTATTGATGCCGGATTATTCACATGTTGCACACATGTTTATATGAGGGTATCCCATGTTGGGACCGTCTTCTGGCGGTGTCGTCTTCTGCGCGACTGTTGGGGTAGTAAGTAATCGGTGTTTTCACCTTGTTCGGAAGGTGCGTGAATTTTACGTCGAATTGCATTCATATGGGATATGGACTGAAATGAATTTTCTGCAGGTACACTAACCACGAACGGTAGAACAAAGTAGTTACGTATAATGAGAGAACGATGTATGCCACCGCATAGAGCGTTAGATTATTAGTTCGTGAGGACGTATGTATGTGCATGCATCATGGTTAAATTGCTCATTCATACATTCATGGTTCCTTCCCTTATAATTAAATTGTCTCTTTTCTTTAAAATTATAACTTATGGGATGTACAACTTTTGAACAGATGGCGAGAACCAAGCAGACTGCTCGTAAGTCCACTGGAGGAAGAGCGCCTCGTGGTCCTTTGGCTGTCCGTGAGTCGACACCAAGGGAGGTGGACACTTTTCTTGAGGAGCACGCCATGCCTAGCCTTCTTTGGAGGATTCTCTCCAATGCTGGGTACACGGTGGGCATGGAGCCTCACTACTATTGGGACAAGGATGATTTGGTGAACTATGGAGAGGCTCGTGTGGAGGTAGTAGTCCCACCTTTGGACGGTGACCCCCACTGGGTTGGGTGGCGCTGTTTTGGTGCGGGCAAGACTGCCAAGACAGGTGCCACATTTGCAGCCTTTGACGTGGTAGAGCACCAATGGAGGAGATACCTCACCAGCTTGCCGAGGTTTTTCTAGGAGTGTTCCCCATTGCTCACCGCCATTCTAGGTGGCCACATGCTGAGGGAAACCCACTGGAGGTAGGTCCTGAGGAGGCACAGGGCAGCAGCACGCCTACCATGAGTGCTATGTTTGCAGTGATGAGGGCCTATGTCAACATGGAGACTAAGGCACTTTGTTTGAATGAGGAGTTCAAGGAGGCTCGAGCTGATGCACGCAAGGAGAAGCGTGAGTTGACACGTGAGCTTCAGCGCTACCAAGAGGAGGTAGCCTGTGTGTCTCATCATCGAGACAAGGTTGTGCTGGAGAGCCAGAAGATGGCTCAGGCTAGGGATGAAGCCTGGTCCGAGTTCCGTCATCTTAGCATCCGCCAGCAGCAGGTGCTAGAGGACGTGGAGGAGGTTCGTGCTTACAATGCTAGCCTTCACGAGGAGGTGCACAGGAAGCAGGAGGAGATCCGTCAGCTGAGAGCAGCCTTAGTAGCAGCTAGGAGGGCTATGAACAGTGCTTCTAGTGAGAGTAGCAACAATGGAGAGTAGCCTTGCTGAGGATCGTTAGTCTCTAGTTGTTCTTTTGCGTTCCTGTCAGGTGGTCATGTAACCCTTTTGCTCGCTATCGAGACTTTGATGTAAGGATGGAACACGGTGTTTGAGGTGGTGATATCCGTACAACTTTTAAAAGTCCAGTGTATGTATGCTGGCAAAATTATGGATGTTGTAAGACGCTTTGCGATGGTTCATAGTAATATTATTAGTGATGTTGTGATGTGAAAAATTAGAATTATTGTGCCTCTATTTATTGTGCGAATTTATTTCCCTCGATAAATTCAGTTTGGCATGATTTTTACATTCATCTCTCATTATGACAACATTCACCTGATACATACTTCTTGCTGAAAATATGCAGATGCCGGTTACACGTAGTGGTTCGGGTGCTAATGGAAATGGTGGATCTGAAGAGGGTGCTGATAACACTGCACGTGGTGTGCCACCCCCACCTCTGACCAATGCAGAGCAGCTGTTTGCTCAGTTCTTGGGCAGCCAGCGCAATGTGAAGCAGCTTCTTCGCGAGAACTTGGCCCGCGATGTTCGTCAGGGTCCTCAACAAAATCAATACAGCAGCTTCAAGGAGTTTCAGGACACTAAACCTCCTGTGTTTAAGGATGCTCCTGAGCCACTTGAAGCCGATGAATGGCTCAATACCATGAAAGATAAATTTCGTCTTCTAAGGTTGACAGAAGAGCTGAAAGCGGAGTATGCAGCCCATCAGCTTGAGGGACAAGCAGGGACGTGGTGGAAGCAACATCGCACCACCTTTCCGCAGGGTGTTCCTATTACTTGGGACCGCTTTGCACATGCTTTCCGGGGGAATTTCATTCCTCCCAGTCTGATGGCTATGAAGAAGACTGAGTTTCTGTCACTCACTATGGGAACTCGCAATGTGAAGGAGTATCTGCATGCCTTTAATACTTTGAGTCGCTATGCTCCTGAGTTTGTCAACACTGATGAGAACAAGATAGCTAGCTTCAAGAGAGGCTTGAGTTCCAAGTTGATGAAGACCATGAGTACTTCTGCCCGTGTTACTTTTAATGATTTCTTGAATGATTGTATTATGCAAGAAAACAGTAACAATGTTCATGCTGCCATCAAGAATCGTAAGAGAGCTCATGATGGAGGTGGTTCTTCTCAGTCAATAGCCCCAACTGCTTTCCGTACGCCGTTTCGTCCACCGATGTCTGGTGCGAGATTCAGGCCCCCGCAGCAGAAAAGGCATAACAATTATCCAGCTCAGAATCCGCAGAAGCATCACAGAGCATTCAAAGTTCCTGTTCCACAGGGGAAACCAGTACAGAGCAACTTGACCGGTGCTAACAAGACACCTGTCAATGGACCTTGCTTCAACTGCAACCAGCCAGGGCACTTTGCTCGTTATTGCCCTTTTCCCAAGAAGCAGCAGGGCCCATATCAAGCTCGTGTGCACAACACCTCGATTGAGGAAATTCTTGCTGGTGAACTAGTGACTGTGGGTATGTTTTCTGTGAATCAAATTCCTGCCACTGTTTTGTTTGATTCTGGATCATCGCATTCTTTCATGAGTCAAGCATTTGCACAGAAGCATGATCAAAAGATACTTGAATTGAGTATTGAATTCAAGGTTAGTTCAGCTGGGGCTGATATAACTACTAAGCAGATAGTTTAGGGTGCAACCCTAGACCAAGATAAGTGGAGGTTTTGGTTGAACTTGATAGTTCTACCTGGCTTAGGAGTGGATGTCATCGTGGGAATGAGTTGGATGAAATTCTGGGGTGCTGTGATCGATACAGGTAATAGGATGCTATCTATCAGAAATCCTCTTGGGGAGGGTACTTTTCAAGTGCCATTACCCTGAAAGTTTAAGCTAGAGAGCGTGTCCTATTCTACTCGTGTGACCCCTCTTCCCGAAATTCCTGTCGTGTGTGAATTTTCAGATGTTTTTCCTGAAGAGCTTCCGGGTCTTCCACCCGATAGAGATGTTGAGTTTCGCATTGAGTTGTTACCTGGCACCGCCCTAATTTCTAGGAGACCATATCGGATGCCACCAAATGAATTGGCAGAGCTCAAAAATCAGTTGAAGGAATTGTTGGACAAGGGCCTTATTCGCCCTAGTGTTTCGGAATGGGGTTGTCCTGCTATCTTTGTGAAGAAGAAGGACAAATCTCTACGGATGTGCGTGGATTATCGTCCACTCAATGCTGTCACCGTTAAGAACAAGTATCCGTTACCCCAAATTGACATTCTGTTTGACCAGTTGTCCAAGGCGAGAGTGTTTTCCAAGATTGATCTTAGGTCTGGCTACCATCAGATCAAGATTAGACCAGAAGATGTGCCTAAGACCGCTTTTTCTACCAGATATGGATTGTATGAGTATCTTGTTATGTCCTTTGGCTTAACAAATGCTCCCGCGTACTTCATGTATCTGATGAATTCGGTCTTCATGCCAGAATTAGACAAGTTTGTGGTGGTGTTTATTGATGATATCTTGGTGTACTCAGAAAACGAAGACGATCATGCCGAGCATCTGAGGATTGTTCTAGAAAGGCTTAGGGAACATAAGCTGTATGCTAAGTTTAGCAAGTGTGAGTTTTGGCTCAAGAAAGTTCAATTCCTTGGCCATGTCCTATCTGATGAGGGAATCTCAGTAGATCCGAGCAAAGTACAAGAGGTTATGAACTGGGAAGCGCCGACTTCTGTGCATGAAGTTCGGAGTTTTCTTGGTCTAGCCGGGTATTATCGTCGTTTCATTCTGGATTTCTCGAAGATTGCCAAACCTATGACAAATCTGTTGCAGAAAGAGAAGAAGTTTGTCTGGACAGAGGAGTGTGAAACAGCTTTTCGTACCTTGCAGAAATTGTTGACCACTGCTCCTGTTCTTGCGCAACCAGATTTGGAGAAACCTTTTGATGTATATTGTGATGCATCAAAAACAGGCTTAGGATGTGTGCTTATGCAAGAAGGAAGAGTCATAGCTTATGCCTCACGTCAGTTAAAGAAGCATGAAGTGAATTATCCAACCCATGATTTGGAGCTAGCGGCTGTTGTGCATGCTCTAAAAATCTGGAGGCATTACTTGTTGGGTAACTTCTGTAAAGTCTATACTGATCACAAAAGTCTGAAGTATATCTTCACTCAACTCGAGTTGAACATGAGACAACATCGATGGATGGAGTTTATTAAGGACTTCAATATGGAGATCTTGTATCATCCAGGCAAGGCAAACGTAGTCGCAGATGCGTTGAGTCAAAAATCACATTGCCATGCTATTCAACCGTTGTTAGCAGATGGTTTTAGCCTCATGCATCCTGTTGTGCTGCGTAACATCCAAATTAGTTGCTCGCTTGAAAGCAAGATTATCGAAGGTCAGAAAACTGATAAGGGTATAGGTCACATCAAGGAGAAGATGTTGAAACAGCCGCTCAAGCATTTCTGAGTAGATGAGAAGGGAATCTTATGGTTTGATGATCGTTTGGTCGTACCAAAAGATAGAGAACACAGAAATCAAATCATGGATGAAGCTCACTTATCAAAGTTATCTATTCATCCTGGCGGTAGTAAAATGTTTCATGATCTGAAGGTTCGCTATTGGTGGACCAAAATAAGAAAGGAGATTGCAGCTTATGTTGCACGGTGTGACATCTGTTGTCGCATAAAGGCTGTTCATTTGAAGCCAGCCGAAATGCTTCAACCGTTGCCGATTCCTGAATGGAAATGGGAAGATATCTGTATGGATTTCATTACCGGACTTCCCACCACTCAAAAAGGGCATGACTCTATTTGGGTAATCGTTGATCGACTTACCAAGATGCGCACTTTATTCTAGTTCGTACAGACTATCGATCACCTCAATATGCTGATATTTATCTCAGGGAGATTATCTGTTTGCATGGAATTCCCAAGACGATTGTATCTGATCGAGGATCTCAGTTCACTGCTCATTTCTGGGAACATTTGCAGAAGGATTTGGGGACAAAGCTGAATCATAGTACAGCTTATCATCCTCAAACTTAGGCCAGACAGAAAGAGTGAATCAAGTTCTGGAAGATCTTCTGAGGGCTTGTGTTTTATCATCCAAGGGTTCATGGGAGAAATGGTTACCTTTGGCAGAATTCTCTTATAACAATAGCTACCAAGAGAGTATACAGATGGCTCCTTTTGAGGCACTATATGGCCAAAAGTGTAGAACGCCTGTGAATTGGGTAGGACCTGGAGAAAGAAGATATTATGGTATTGACTTTGTTAAAGAAGCTGAAGAGCAGGTTTGAACAATTCAACAACACATAGCAGCTGCACAATCTCGACAGAAAAGTTATGCCGATAAGAGAAGAAGACCTCTAACTTTTAATGTTGGTGATTATGTGTATCTGAAGGTCTCTCCTATGAAGAAAGTGCAACGTTTTGGTGTTAAAAGAAAATTAGCACCTCGTTATGTTGGTCCATATCAGATAGAGGAAAGAAAAGGATTGTGGGCCTATAAGCTCAAACTTCCTGAAGAGATGAGTGCAGTGTTTCCTGTTTTCCATGTATCCCAACTCAAGAAATGTCTACGTGTTCCAACCGAGGAAGCCGTTAAAGTTAAAGACATTAAGCTGAGCTCAGATTAACTTATGAAGAGAAACCTATGAGACTCCTAGATGTCAAAGACAGAGTGACCAGAAATCATGTGGTCAGGCAATACAAGGTTTCTTGGAGCAATCATGATGATAACGATGCCACTTGGGAAACGAGGACTATTTAAAAGAAATATATCCCGATTTTCATAAAGAATGGTTAGTCTACTCAAATCTCGGGACGAGATTTCTTTAAGGGGGGAAGGGCTGTAACACTCTGGTGTTAAGCATGCATCATATTGCACTTTATGAGCATAACCATCTCAATTGCATCATTTTTGTTACATGAAATGACAAAGTTTAAATATGTGCTTACCTTGACTTGAACTAGAACTATATGAAGGGTTGCTTGTTTGAGGTTGAGTGTTAAATGAAGTTTGTAGAGAAAATTATTTGGAGCAAAACTTATTTTGGGGTCATTTCATGAAAAGGCTTGGAAGTGGGTCAAAAATGTCAAAAACAGTTTGTAAAAATAATTTTCTTTTAATTTTAAATCCCTATTTTTGAAATTCAAATTCTAGGCAGAATTAGGTTTTGATGTTTAAAAGTGAAATGTTCTACTCATCAAAAGGAACATTTCATCTTTTATGAGTTTCTTCAAATTCAGATTATTTTGGAAAATATGGGGTTCATCAAGTCTCCACGAATCTTGGCGCAGTGGGACCCACCGCACAGTCTCTTCTTCCTCCTCTCTTCTTCTTCCACGCGACGCTGTCCGACCCGACGCCGGCCGCGTGGCGTCCGTACGCCGGGCCCCTGCCGCTGCCCGCTGTTCCGCCCCCGCACCCGAGCGCCGCACACGGATCCGCCGCACCGCGCTCGCCCGGTCCCACAGCTCGCCACTCGCCCTCCGCTCGGCCCCGCTCCGCTCGCATGCTTGCCACGCGCTCGATGAGCTCCGACGCCGCGCTGCCTCGGTCCGAGCTCAACCGGCCACCTCAAACCAGCCCGACCGCGTCAGTCTCTCCCTCCCTCTCTTCTCCGCCACCAGACGCGCTCTTGCCCTTCATCTTCCACCAGAGCCCGAGCACGCGGACGTCGCCCTACCATTGCCGCCGCCGCAAGCTCGCACGCCACCACACCTCACAGCCCTGACACTTTTTGCCGAGGACTTGCCAGAAGCTCCGCCTCAACGCTAGCCACCCCCTGCGCACCCTTCCTGCCACCGAGACCCAAGGTAGAGGTCGAATCGACCACCTTCTCCTTCGCCGGTCATGGCCGCCCGACCGCCGCGCGGTCCGCCGTGCCCAGCAATCCCTCTCTCCCTCAATTAGCTAGTGCATCGTGTTCGTCTGCTCGACTAGGGTCGATTGGAGTAGTTCATGAGGTCGATTAGAGTCTGAGCCCGACGAATTTGGCCATCCGCCGTCGCGGATTCGCGCCGCCGCTCGCCGGCGTACCTTGCCGTCGTTGCTCCAGCCATCCATTCATCACTTGATCTAGTCCGTTTAAACCGTCTTGGTCTGCTAGAGCTGTTAGGCTGGTCCGTTTGCCCCGCCGTGGCTCGAGATGGCCGGCGTACCGCCAACCCTCGCCGCTGTCCGCCTCTGTGCATCGCCGCCGGTCGAAACGCCGATGTTTTCTTGCATCTTTTACACCAATGTGCCCACTTTGACGAGTTGAGTCTGTTGGTAACCGTGGCTCGGCCGGAGACCTCGCCGTCGGCGAGGAATCCCGACGCCGACGACCATCCCCCGCCGCGTGGACCTCGGGCATGATTCCTGTTCTTTCCCGGACTTGAGTGTAAAGTCGCCAGACTCAGTGTATTTCTTTTTAGGGCTCGGTTAGTTTTTGAAATCCTCAGGGTCCCCGGTGTAAAGTGCTTTTTCCTTTTTCCTTTTTCAAAACTGTTTTCAGATTTCAGTTTAAACTTTGAAAATTCATAACTTGCTCATTTTTCATCCAAATGAGTTGGTTCAACTTGCAGTATTTTTATTATGAGATGATCTATGCATGAAAAATATGAAATGTAGAATTTGTGATACTTTTCTGTATAGCTTTATTTATCTCTATTAATTGCTTTTATCTTAGGAAATGCATAAGTAATTCTCTGTTGCTCAGAAAAATGTGAGACCAAGTTTGTTAGTCTTCTTATGTCATGCTCTATCTGTGAAAAATGTTATGAGGTTATGTCATGTGGAAAGTTTGATCTGTCTAGTTATGGTGCCTATTTTCTTGTGATGATAAATAATTCATAATAAATAATATATAAGGAAATTGTGCATGAAACTTTTTGGAGAGTGTTTTTATGTCAATCTAGAGCTAATTATGTTCTGAGATCTGTTGTTTGATATACTTTTATGTACAAAGTATTTTATGCCCTTGAAATTATGCTGCCTTGTCATTTTTGTGTAGGATAAAGTACTCACTGTTTTGACTTGAAATTTTTATGGTAGTCTTTATTTGGTATGCTTAATCTTTTGTAATTTTTACAGAATTTTGTGAGTAGTCGAAGTCATGTTGTAGTGATACCCTGATTTCTTTTAATTATAAATAATGCTTTAGAATTATCATTTCATGTGTGTAAAAATGCTTTTTATGCTATTCATGATATGTGTGATCTGCTATTGGTTGTGGTTCAGTAGAGTGTAGTGTGCAAAACAATGGTTGTTTATAATTCCTTACAGTGTGCGAGTATTTTGTAATACGAGGCTTATTTGGAGAGTTGTCGGTAGAAGAGAATGCAGATGACATGTGCTTATCATACATGTTTTCAAATATCATATCATTCATCTTAGCTGAGCATTCATTCATCATCACCATTAGCATTGTATTTATATATATGCACGGTATTCATACGCACTATGCATCATACAGGATCGTCAGAGCTCGAAACGATAGTTTCCGGAGCACAAGGAGAGGAAGGCCAGCAGGAAGCTTTGGTTCGGGAAGTAGCAGCAGAAGAGGATCCCGAAGCTGATCTTCCGGAGTGTCCCGACCACCAGCCAAGCTCTTTCCTGAAAGGCAAGCCCCGGAGCATTCTCCCTGTGGTTTGCAAAATATCTAACTTGAGTCCCTTACTTGTTTGTTGCATTAAGTTATAGGCGTTGTTTTATACCGTTGCTGCATTACTTATATTCCTTGCTACTGTTTATACTTGAACCCTGTTAGGTTCAGTTACGATTATATGCTTAGCCCTGCTTAACTAGATCGGTAGAAGTCAGATGATTTCCTGTCATCCGCGAGTTATAGGTGGTAACTCGGAATGGTTGAATACATTGTTATCTTGGATAACCTTGTGGAGATAATAAATCGAGACCGGGCGGAATTGTTGTTGAGACTGAACTGGAGGTTTGGTGTGGTTATCCCGTCTGTGTCAAACTAGGACCCCGACCGTTGTACGTCCTCAAGTCATATTGAATTTATGCCTCACATTTAGCTGGAAGGATAAGTCGTTCCGACCGCGAAGCCTAATTTTGATTTGGGCCGGGAGTTGACCTGCTGTACGCATCGCATTGGCGAAGATGGGGGACCACGGGTTACGCGGTTGTAAGGCCTGGATATAGCATGGTGCGCCCTGCTGGCAGCCAGACGGTGCCCGGATGCGATGGTACCTGTTGATCTCGTGTTTCTCCCGAATTGGATGTCGGTGACCTGTAGCTCACCGTGGCTGGTGAGTGTGGTTTATGTGAGGAGTACCCGCCAGCTGGTTAGTAATCGATTATAATCGCCATCATTCCTGGACAGTGAACACTTGACTTGAGCAGCGGCATCGTAGTAAGAACTTGAACAAGAGATGAGATGGTTGAGCTCTCAAGGTGAAAGATACTCAACCGGAATTGGTTACTTTATTGTTAATTAACTATTACCATGCTTGTTTAGTACAGGTGTTAATGTAGCATGACAAGGTAATTCAGATTAAAATACATTGCTAGAAGGTTCTTATTAATTGTTTCTTAATGCAAGATTTTTTGTAATTAAATGAGTCAGCTATCCTACTTATACGGCCTTGCATACTCCTTGGAGTCACTTTATTTTAGTTTATGACGGGTAAGTCTAGCTGAGTACATCCTCGTACTCAGGGTTTTATTTCCCATGTTTTTGCAGATGGTGAGATGCTTTATGGCTATTGTCAGAACTGCTTCTATCCCGCTTTGGGAGATGATTAGACCTTGGGCATGGTCACTCTTCTCTACTTAATGCTTTTGCTGGATGTTGATCAAGGGACTGGCACTGTATTTAAACTAAGTGTGCGTGTGGTATTTGAACTTAAATCGCTTCCGCTTTATTTTGAATTTGAACTTGGTTTGTAATAACTTTATTTCGTACTCCGATGATGTTTTAAACTTGGTGCTTGTGAATGAGTACGCTAAACTATTACGATCTTGGTCGTGCCAAAAAAGTTTGAAATCCTTTGAGATTTCATGGACTACCGGGTATATTAGGTCTCAATCATATGATTTGCTAAATTAATGGCGAATTATGTGCTTGTGCTCTAATAAATTGGTCGGTTCTGTCACATAGCCATCTCAAGGGAACACAGGATAGCCATCCCGATAAAACCCGAGGTAGCAACCTCAACAACATCACCACGATTTCACAGCTTAAACCATTTGGCTAATCATGCGAGGATCTAGGCCGCTCATGACCGTGAGCATGGACGATATATCGATTTTAACTCTGCACAGAGGTGTACACTTTCACTCCAGATTTTGATTACTCTTTATGCCTGAGGTTGCAAGTCTCTTAGCCCATTACTGAGATAGGCTGGCAGAGGTCACAACAAGGTTTTTCACAGGGTCATAGGCAGTGACAACTCGCTAGCCTTGAGTCCAAGCGTATGGGCGACTTCACCGTGAGGCCGCCCCCATCACGGATCCCTAGCCCCTCCTATACTACAACTTGTAAACAAACCCCAGCGACCATAGCTATAGTCACTCGTTAGTAAGCTGTCCCCCTACCCATGAAAGTCCTGCTAATAGACCAAACCAGAGCCCATTAGCCTGGAGATGTACGGTAGTCCCAGGTTGCCGCTCCACGAACAGGACCTTAAGGGGGAGGAGATACGGATACCCTCATCAACACGGGTCCCACTAGCATCCGTTTCCCCTGTCTTTCACCGCCAACCAACGATGCGGATCAGCATCAACTTCTCCAACGACCGAAGCCAAGAGCCCACAGCTCCAACATATTTTAAGAAGCAAGTTTTATCTTCATTAGACAGGTGAAAGATGAGGTAGAGCACTATCAACCTAATAACCTATCAACTAAAACCCCCATAGGTGATATATGGATAGAGTGGCTAGTCATCCCTATGGTTTGCTGATTTAAGACATATGCAATGTATTAATTAAAAGTGAATAGGTGCAATATGATCAAAGGTGCCTGCACTTGCCTTAAATCCAAAGTCTAGCTGCTCTTCTGGCCTCCAGCTTCAGCTGCACTTGTCGGTCCTCAGCTTAGTCTTCAACGTTAACAAACCGCTCTTCGTCTAGTCACAACAACCAAACAACACAAACAAACACACAAAAAATACAAGACTAAGAATAATACACCAATCAAAAGGGAAAGCTAAAAATAGAACAGTTGGCCAAACTCGGTGCTACGGTCGCAAGAGCGTAAGAACGACGAACAACGGATCTATCGTTAAAGAAAACACGGCTATCGAGGTACTGGCAACAAGCACAGAGATAAACTTTAAGATTAATACATTTACTAAAGCAAGATGCAGAACATATAAGAAAGACATAAAGTCAAATCAGTTGGATGATGTTGAAATGTAAAGCAGGGTTAAACCTTAGTCATACTCTATTTATAAGCAATTATATTATCTAAGTCAATTAAATATTCATAATTTATAAAGTTTAGAATATGCAAGTGCATTAAAGAAAACATCATATGCTTAAAGATTAATTTAAGTAGGACATAAACGACAAGACATGTTGATATTAAACATAGAGCATTTATGATTCAAGGTTGAACTAAGCATGCCATTAACAAAAAGACATTAATGCTGAAATTAAACACATTAGCATAAAAGAACGATGTGAATATAAACTAAGTTACTTTTATAAATTATAAAGGACATTGAGTCGTTATTAACTAGGTTAATATGATATAACATGTGAGAACACTTAACGAAGCATGACATATTTCCAAGGTAACTCTAAACAAGTCATAATTAATAAAGAAGCATTTAAGTTAGTACTAGTCATATTGACAGGCATGTATGAAAACTCAAGGTAGAAACCTAAATTACTTTTATACAAGAGAGCACACATTAATTAATAAACAAGTTTACTTACATAACACATGATGTGATAAACATTATTGACAACAAGCAACATACGTTGACATGATCGCAACACAAGGACAACGAAAGCATAGCCCTAGGTTGCTTTTATTTAGTTGAGCATCAACTAATTATTACACAAGTGAACAAGATTAAATGCACAGACATATGACATCATGAAGATCATTGCTAAAACAAGCTTAAGGTTGACACGATCATAACACAATGAGATCGAAAATATAAAACCCTAGATTACTTTTAATTAGAAAACTATTAAATAAATATTAATCAAATTGCATTTAACCAAATAAATTCATAAATTAGTGACATGATAAACTTTTCTACTCCTGCGTAGATCATGACGACACGAAACTAACGCAACTGGAATCGCTCGAATCGGAGTTAAAACGGTGAAACAGCGGAGATTATACGATCAGTGGAAAAACTATAAATAAATCTCTTGGTGGCAATGTCATAAATACCTCGTCTTCTAACTTTGTCCATCTTCCTCTCCAGGCCATGGCCATGGCAGCCAGGCTGCAGCTCGTGCTGGGGAAAGGGGCCTCGGCCCTGGCCTGTTGCTGCCGACGGCGGCCGGTTGCGGCTTGCTATGATCGGCGGACGGATGCGGCCCGCTACGGCCGGTTGCGGCCTGCTATGACCGGCGGCCGGATGCGGCCCGCTACGGCCGGCGACGGTGGCCCACTGCGGCCTGTTATGGCCGGTGGCGGCCAGCTGAGGCCTGCTACGGCCAGCGGCGGCCAGCTACGGCGCGCGGGGGAGGAAGGATCACGGCCCTCGGCCGGGACTTGGTCGGCTGGCAACGATTGGCTGTGGCCGGCGACAGCTGGCTGTAGCCGGCGGCGGCTGGCTGTGGCCGACGGTGGCCGGCTGCGCGCGGCTAGGGTTTGCGGGTGGCGACGCGGCTCCTTCTAGGGTTGCCAAAGGGTTGCGGCGCACGGGGCTGGCACTCTTTATAGCCGGCGGGGAACCGGTGGGGCTGAAGCCGCTGGGCTTGGCCCGTTGGGCCGGCTGTGGCTGCCCATGGCCGCTGGTGGCCCGCTGATGCTTGCTGTAGCCGGCCAGAGTTGGCCGTGGCCGGCTGAGAGTGGCCACCTGTGGCTGTTGCTGGCCAAAGTTGGCCAGATGAAGCTAGGTGAGGCCAGGAGTGGCCCAAGCTAGGTAAGAGCTGGCCAAAGTAAGCTAGGATGCCTTGAGGATGGCAAAGGGTTGCTAGACCGGACTGTTGCTGGCCTTACTATGCTGCTGATGGCCAAGTTTGGCCGGCTGCGACTACTGCTAGCCTGGCCGTGGTGGCCATGGCCGACTAGGGCTGTCCAGGACTGGCTAGAGCTGTCCAGTTTAGGCTAGGAGAGGCCAGAGCAAGCTAGGTCGGGCCAGGATAGGCTAGGGCAAGCCCAGGTTGACTGGAGCTTGGTAGGGGATGGTGTCTAGCTATAGTGGTGGCCAACACTACAGAGAGAAAGAAAATCTCTCTCTCTCTCTAAGCAAGAGAAAGGATTTTTTTTGAAAATGTTTTCTCAAAATCTTCTTGAGGCAAACTTGGGTTTCCGAAGCATTATTTTCAAATTCGAAGAAAACCTAGACGTGACTTGCTCGAGGTTTAGAAATTCTTTTTTTTCACACCAGCAAAACCAAGCAAAGCACCAAGCACAAACCCATTCCATTATTTTCTAAAAAAGAATATAGAAAAGTATATTTTTTAGCGCTTTCTAATAATAACCTAAAATGTAAATTTTAGGGTGTTATATCTGTCCAGGCATATTGATAGCAACTGCAGTCGCTGCGGCCAGCCTGAAAATGATTGCCACCTTTTCTTTCACTGTGACTTTGCTAGAGCAGTTTGGTTCTCTTTCAGGCCCTCTATAAGAGCATCTGCTCTTCCTGTTGAACAAGATGGAGTACAGCACAGCCTTGAATCTCTCTTATCTAGCTGTACAGATGATGTCACCTGAACTACTATTCTAGTTACTCTGTGGTTCATTTGGAAAGCTCGAAATGAGCTCCGACTTCGAAAACAAAGATGGTCTGTTTTGCGGGTGCATTATGAAGTGCAAGCTCATCTCAAAACCATGAATCTGGCTTTGGAAAAGGAAGCCACCGGATTGATTATTGCTCAAGATACAGGCTGTCAACATCATACAATGCAGCAAGTGCTTCATTCTCCTTTTGCAGGTGACCCAAACGATCATGGAAGCGTCCACTGCTACACAGATGCTTCTATCTGTCCTGATGAAAAATAGTCAGAGCCAAGGAAGGCGGGACTCGGCATCCACATAGTGGATCGTTCAAATAACCTTGATCTCAGGGTTCAACTACAGATGTCGGATTGTAATTCCGTGCTTATGGCAGAGGCTGCTGCTTTATCAACAGCAGCCCAAATTCTTAGTGGCCTCCTGTTAAGTCAGATCACCTTCTTCACCGACAATCAATTACTCTTAGATTTCATCAATGCAGGCAACTTTGAGTCCCCTCCTGATTGGAGAATCAAGCCGTTCACTCAACGATTCATCAACTTTCTCAGAAATAGCAACTTCAGAGTCCAGAAAATCAGCAAGAATCTCAACACAACAGCTCATTCCCTAGCTGTGCAAGCTTTCAGGCGTTCTGATCCTCCGTCAGAGGCCTTTAGTGTTTCTTGCAATAATAATAATAATAATGTACCAGTATGCCCTCTAAAATCTTCTCTCAATGGTGTACCTATGAGACTCTGTACTCCAGTTGCAGCTGATTGCTGTTAATAATATATGTTTTGTTTTCGTCAAAAAAAAAAAGGACGACGGTTTCGTCTTTACGCGTGGGGTGGCAGCCACAGCCTGTGCCGGGACGCCGGCCGCCAGCACGGGGGCTCGCGTGCGGCTGCTCAGTGCTGAACAAGATGGTATTATATTGGTGGTGCCGAATCGGAGTAAGTGCATTGATGATTGAATGCAAAGGCTACTGCCGTTTCGTCGGACGGCGGTTTTGTCCTTCACTGGCCTATGCCTATGCGTGGCTCGGCTGCTTCGATGAGTTCCTTCTCGCCGTGATCCACCCAGGCCGCGCAGCAGCTGTCCCACCAGGCCGAGCTGCAGCCTAAGGGCGTGGCGCACGCTGCCGTGGGGCTCGACGGTTTGTTACATTGCATTGTTTTGTTCTTCCGTCCGGCGCCTGGTGCCCACTGTGCCTTGCCATTATTTGGCAAGCTAGGTCTCCCCAAAGGCCAGAGAGAGCCTATAGGGAAGCAGAATCTGCTGCATCAGCGCGCGGGTGGACATACAACAACTGCCGTGCAAGCATATCATGTACGTTGTTGCGAGTCACATGCTGCAGGCGCTATTCAAAACAAGACATGTACAGAAAGGCATGGAGTGTAGACAGGAATAATGAAGTTTGATAGAATAGTGCAAACTACAGATAGATGCATTACAATTTTGAACTAATCAGAAACAGGGGAGGCTAGTTTATTTTGCTTGCCAAACTGGCTGACACCGAGAACGATTACACAACAAGGTTGTGCAGCTAGCCAGCGCAAACTAATTTTATTTTATTTAGCTAGACTCGTAAGCCTCTACGCTGCACGCGACTTGCTAGGCCCTACCAACCCAAGTCTTACATAACAATCACCCAAACTGCAAACTAAATAGACACAAGACAATCTAACATCCCCATATAATTAACTAAATTGTTAAACTTGTGCCGATAGAGCAGCAACTAGCATTAAGCGCCACCATGTCCAGCACCAGCTCCGTTTTGTCCAGCAGCACCTCCGCCGCCAGCCTGGCCGCCACCACCTCCACCTTGCACATGAGCGGCATACTGTTGATGTGCCGCAACATGTGCGTCGATGGTAGCCTGAGTAACTTTACCACTAAGCTTGCAAATGTGGCAGGTCCAATCAACTAGGCCACCTTGTCCGTCCATTCAATCTGCAAAATTAGAGTTGATATTCACATAAAAAATTGTTATTACCAAATGATGTTGGCAACTAAGAACATGGATTAGTTTACAGAAAGTAGCTTAGGAGCACCACAATTAATTACAATGGTTTCTTCTAGCATGAAAACTTCTATGGGCCTATGTTGCCATATATAGCATTACAACAACATGCAAATGGTTCCTACAGCAATATATAAGTACACAATCATAGAAAACACTCATTTTGCTCCAAACTAGTGACATTTTCATCAAACGTTTTCTTCGGAAGTAACACTGCCCACACATTTTCTTTGCCTACGCTTATCTTGTTTGGTAATATTGTGCTCAAATCCTTTCTAGATTAACAACACATACACTTCCGATGCAACGCTGTGCGCAGGACATAAATGGTTATCTTATCTGAGTACTTGCATTTAGTAATTTCCTAGTACTGGAGTAGTACTGCTACTCAGAGATCAGAGAATCTCATGTTAGTCAAGATATTGGAAGCAGAAAACACATGCACGCGCACATCCACACGGCTTTGCATGAAGAGTGTGCATATCATATTGTGTTATGACAAATGAAAAATAATTGTGCATGTTCAGATCATTATTTAGACATATTAGAATATCTATGCTTTAACTATATATATGCAGGGTTCAGGTCAAACGTAATGCTAATTAGGTAAAGCATTTATTTAGCTCACATTACATTTCACTATTTCACACACGTTTATTTAGCTTGTATTTTTTCAGATTTCAGACGCAGCAAATAAAAGGTAAATGGAACAATTCGGCTGTGGCTTTACAATGGAGAACCACATGAACTGACGAAGGGTGGCTAAGAGGTTTACAAAGTGTTGTAGTAGTAAAGCAGGGAGCATTCGTTCAGGACAAAGCAGCAAGACACCATGTGTACCTTGACGATCGTCGCGTGTCGGGCCGGACTTGAGGGAAGCTGCCGTTGAAGAAACGTTTTTGTGGAGTGCTTGGTTTCTGTGCTATGTATGTGAGCAGTGCTCTTGCTGGTAGGAGAGAGCACATATTTATATTCGGGCGGTCATGCCTAATACTGAACAACGATAGGGAGAGAGAGAGAGCAAGTGCAAATTGATGGCTGATGGCGTCCTCTAAAACCAGGACGGCCGGCGGTTTGGTCCTTTACCTTGGTATACATGTACGATGTACGCATGCATGGAGCAGGGGAGTGTCGGGTGGGTGAGCAAGTCTCGAAATGCATGGAAACATTTCTGAAACGTATATACTCCCTCTGCCCTAAATAATTGGGCTTTCGCTGGTCGCAAAATAACTTTGACTAAGTATTCCTTCTGTCCATGAAAGAGTGCAATTATAGTATGAATTTTTTTACAATGCTTAGAGAACCATTGAAAAATATTTGAAAAATATTTAATGTGTCTATAATTAGTAGGCCAAATATGAGGGGAAGACATTGAGAGGAGGTGTTGGGAGGGGTTGAGATGTGTCACCTTCAAAATTGAGGGAATTTAGAACAAGCGGGAGCGCAGGCCGAACAACAACCTTACTGATGCAGATGACACCATTGTCGTCAAATTTCATGAGGCGTTTGTCGAGCCAGTATCTCCTTGAAACTGGGAAGCGATGGACGAGCTCATGCCTTTGCTTGCACAGTGCTGGAACACAGCCAGCGAGGTGACACCCTGAGCTATCGCTGTGCGTCATGCCGTCTTTGTCGCAAAATTAGTTATTTAGTTAGTACAACCTTACTTTTCCACAATTAGTTGGTGATTTATGTTTAGTGTTTCTTTAAGATGTGTACGGCTCTTCGCCGTGACCATCTTTGGAGCATGTAAAACTTTCAATTTCTACTTAATGAAGCATGTGCTAATGCTAAGGCACGCTTTCAAAAAAAAAATTAAAACTCCAAATAAAAAGGAATAATTAATTTTTTGTAGTTCTTTTTTAATAAGGTAAAACGGTACATTCATAATTGTAATAATTATGTTTTTATACTAGTATTGGTAGGTTGTATGATTAAGTACGAATATTTGTTTTTTACTGAATATATTTTAGTCATGTTAGAGTCCATTTGTCTTAATAGGGTTTATGCGTCGCCGTCTATGTGCCGTGGTTGTCCGCCGCCGTTGATCCCTCGGCAGGGGACCTCCATGCTCCGGCCGCCGGGCTCCCCGCAGTAGTCACGGCCGTGCGCGCCGCCCTGCCCGCGTTCCTCTCCGGTGGTGGGCGACGTGGGCGTGGCACTCGCCGCGGTCGACTTCGCCGACGCCGACCGCTCCCTGAGGATCATACAGGTGTCGTTCGAGCAGGGCGTCGCGCTGTGGCTGCAGCTGGTGCGGTTCGCGTGCGGCGGCTTCGCGCTGCAGGTGTGGGGCACGGATCACCTGCTTGTGGACGGCCACGGCCTGATGGCGCTACCCAATGCCGAGTAGCCGGCTTGCCGCCAGCACCGCGCGCAAGCTCCGCGACGGCCTCGCCGCGTCGGGCGTGGGCCGTGGACCTGCAGGACGTGCGTTTTCGTGCGCCTCACCTTCGACCTCACGGCGACGTCGTGTTCGGCATCGACCCGGGATGCCTCGCCCCCGACTTCCCGTACGTCCCGTTCGCGTCACGCCCGTGCCATGGCTGAGGCGGCTCGAGAAGTGGCTGAAAATCGGGCACAACAAGAAGACGAGGAACGCTCGACGGGTACTCGACGCGGCCATCGCCGAGTTCATCTCGCTCGGCAGGTTCATCGTCAGGTTCGAGCAGCCTGTTCTATAGATAAGTTATCTTGTACCTAGCACTTCTACTCAAATCATAGTACGTATTTCAGTTCAGTCAGGTTTTCTGAAATGCAAAGTGATGCTGGTCTACAGGTCTACTGGAGTATCTTTGTATGTTCTTTCGTGTCAAGCATGCATAGAGTAGTGTGATGATCAGGGAGCCATATGGGAGCCAAATCATTATGGACATGCCAAAGATTGATCAGCTGCAGAACTAATTATGAAATACTAACACCTTTTCGTTCTTTGTTGTATATACAGTTCTATCACACCTACGCAGATAGCCCTTGACACCTGCAGTTCAACTAGGTAATCATGTACATGTTCACTGTTCTAGTTGACATGTCTTGCCTATTACCTTAGCATTTTACATGTCTCAGTTCTGAACTCTGAATATTTCCCAGATTCTGAGAGCACGCATTCTTCTGAACTGAACACTGGATTCCTAGCAGTTTCCTTTCTCTGAAACAGTTTTGGTTCCCTTAACTTATGTGCTGCCAAGAGCCCAAGACCTGTTTCTTCCTTCCTCTCTATCTCAATGTGCAAAGAGCAAGGTTATTATTAGCTACTGGTATTATCATCACCAGAACTTTGGGCTTTACCTGCATTTTATATGTTTCTATGTTTTTACTTTTGCCAACTGCTTAGACAACTGAATATGACTACTACATCCAGGTCCACTTGTTTGTATAGTGTTCGAAGCTTATAATCGAAGCTAATAATGGTGCTCTGTGGTCTCCAAATCGATCTCTAACCATTGTAAAATGATTCGGAGATGGGTCTACCCAACGCCGTCCATCAGTCGCCCGTACAAAGAGAGGAAAGAAGATGGAGACCGGGTGTACAGTACTGCTGCTGCACTTGCAGATCGATAGAAACACTCAACCAACGCTGTTGTTGCCGGATTTTCGTCAGAGCAAAATCAACTCGGATGGGGTGTTTCTGCTCAGTTTCAAGATGCTTATGTTATCCTTGAATTGGCAAAGGCTTCTGAACTTGTGTTATCTCTATGTGCACTATATGTTAGGTTATCCTTGAATTGAGATCGCGAATCAAAATGGTTATGTAAAAATCATTTCTGTTGCTAATGCTTACTATATTGGTTTGGGAAGCTAAGGATGATGACTTTTTTTAACAAAAGCATGAGCATGAGACTGTTAAGTATGTTTGTAGACATCGTGGCTTCGACGCCCATATGCTAGCATCTTGTCGCGACAAATAGGCCTGAACGGTGATGGATGTAGTGTATAGTCTTTGAAAGGCTTTCTGACATCGTTTTCATTTTATTATGACCAAGTTCTACATCGAAGCATGATGCATCAACTCACAAACTGCTGCTTTGTTCCTGTGTCATTTGTGTGGGGCTTGTTGAATATTTGAATGTGTTGCTGACTATGCAGTTTTTTTACTATGCAATAGATCTATTGAACAACAGGTAAATAGCACCATGAAATCATACAAACAAGAACAGTGAATAAGTACTTGAGCTGAATGGAAGTTAAATAGCAATGCCACGTGCAGTGTCTATGGAATTTATAGTCGTTCACTGTCTACGGAATTCAGTTCTACTTTATATGCTGCCAAGCTCATTTGCTAACATATATGCACATGGAACAAAGGGCTACCCCTAATTACCAACGTACGCACACAAGACCTCGCATGGAGGCATGCAAAAATGAAAAAAATAAAAAAATAAAATAATAGATTGAAAGGCTTGATCTCGCGACCACAGGCATATTATTACTAGGTCCTCAGTGCCAACACTAAGGCGAACCTGGGCCGGCCCAACACGGTCTGGAGATGGCACAGCAAGGGCATGGGCTGGCCCAACGTTGGCCGGTGGATAGAACGCATAATTTAATTTTAAATTGTGGAAGAACATTGTTTTGTTTGTGTGCCGGTGAATATGACAATATCATGACTTCATGGAGACGTCAGCAAGATAGCAAATGGAGCACGTACGCACAGCCGATCAGCGTGCACCCGGTGTTGGCTGCGCACCCTACCTGGGCTGGCCCGCCCCCGCACGCCCTCCTCCGTCGAGTCGCCACCGTTCTCCATGTGCTGGCATGGCAGCCTACGCCTGCTTCTTCCCCCTCCGCACGCCGGCATTCGCGCGCACCGTGGATATATTGGCGCGCCGGGTGCAAAGGCTTGGGCGAGACGTCCCACGAACGCGGCGCTGCTCGTCTGGCTGACCTTCGTCGCTGGGGGCGTCGCGTTTGTGTTCCTGCTCATGAACGCTCAACTCGGCCGTGTCGAACGCGCGCGAGTGTTCCGCGGCGGCGGTGGACGAAAGTGGCCAACCTGAACCAGGTGCTCTTCAATGTCCACGTGGACGGCGCTTACGTCGTCAGTAGCCACGCTCGGCGACGGGGAGCTGGCCGGGGTAGCGAGAGGTCGTCGTCAAGGCCTTCATGGCGGTGGGCGCGGCGAGGGAGCTGAAAGTGCGCGCGGACGGCGAGGGCGCCGCCGGGGCGTGGAAGCACGCTGCCTCGAGCCCTCGACTCCTTCGGTTCGTGCGCTTTCGCTCAGCCGTGCAACGTCGTAGCGAAACGGTCTCGGATGTCGCATTCGTATTGGACTCGGTAAGACATCTTTTCGAAAAAAGAATCGGACATGAAACAAAAGAAATATGCTTTCCGTACTCTATACATATAAAAAAAAAGAATCTGTAAGTTTCAAAAAAAAAAAAAAAATCTGTTCCGGATCGGTTCCAAACCTCCTCGGCGTCGTACTCCAATGCTACTTATTACGACCCCCTCCGCCCCCCTCAGCCCTGCATAATTGCAATCGATCAATACTCCTTACTCTGAGACCGTGACTCAAGCCAAAAGAAAATCGAAGATGGCGTCAGCTTCATCGTCGTGGTCCGATCTCCTGCCGGATCTGCTGGGTCTCGTGCTTATTCGTCTCCCGTTGCCTGCTGACCGTGCCCGCTTCCGCGTCGTGTGCCGTGGATGGCACTGCCGCGCGCCACCACGTGTGGCAGCTCCCGTGGATGGTCTTCCCCGATGGCTCTTTCGGCA
Source organism: Bothriochloa decipiens (assembly GCA_023333625.1). Classification (NCBI taxonomy): domain Eukaryota; kingdom Viridiplantae; phylum Streptophyta; class Magnoliopsida; order Poales; family Poaceae; genus Bothriochloa; species Bothriochloa decipiens. The sequence goes on from CM041645.1 coordinate 38,867,875, forward strand.
CCATCGGACAACACGGCGGCGGCTTCTACTTTTCGGCGGGTATCATCCCTGGCCTTCCAGAGAATGTGACGTGTCTTGGCATCGCTGCCGTTGGTTGGCTCGCGCTTGACTGCACTGACGACGTGTTTAGGCGCACACATAAATGGGATAAGTTCTTCGACAACCGGTTCCTCCAGCCTAGACGTGACGTCAAGCACAGGCACAGCTATCGTCTCTACAACCTCTTCACTGGCAAGACTGTGCTGCTCCCTGAGCTCGACTCTCTCATTGGGGAGGTGGCTGAGACATTTGACATCCGCAAGGTACTCATGCGCCGCCCATCATCAGATAGTCCTGATGATGAACTTGTTGCCATCATCACGAACAGTTATAACTACAACATCATTATCTGCCGGCCTGGGAAGGGTAGCCGTGTGCTTCATAACATATATGTCTTTGATGTCGCGTTTCATGGAGAAAAACTCTATGGGATCACTCCAGAAGAGGAGTTGGTCGCCTTGGACCTTGCCAAGTGGCTCGAGCCATCCGATCACGATCCAACGGTCGGTGATTTGCCAGCGACGTGGCTCTCTTCTCTGGCCAGAGGTTGCCCGCGCGTTTCGTCTTATAAAGATGCGACACAGCCTGAACTTATTTTCTTTTTGCCAGGTGATTAGCTAGCAAATGAGAAGGAAACAGGACATTGCCTAGGCATAGGCATAGGGTGCCTTTCCTCCCCTTTGCTGGGACCGAACAAGAATGAGTCCATATGTCTAGCATTATCTTCGTTTGTTCTCTGACTTCAACAACAAATGTAATATGCACGTTCTCATTATTATATATATATATACCTAGCTTATTACTCAGCACATTTTCTTCGTGCTCAAAATTTGTCCAAGCTATCCATCCTATACAATGACATAGATACATATGTCTTCAAATTTTACGCCTTCAAGGGTGCGCGGTACCAAACTTGGATTACAACTATTTTCTTTTTCTTTGAACGTAAACAACAAAAAAAAAATGTGTACTCCTGTGTATGTAAATTTAAGACAAGCTATGCGCTGATGTGATGAGGAACATATAAAGCAGTTATCCTATGTATGTAAATTTAAGGCAAGCTATGAAATTAATAGAAATTAATAGCCTATCAGGTGTGTACTCCTCACCATGCCCAATATATTGAGTTTCTTTCTTTTGTCTATGACAGCATGACAACTGTAATCAACATAGCCAAACAGTCGTATCCATATAAAATTAGCTTAGACTCCAACCTCACAGGCGCGCGAAACCGCGCGCTTTAACACTAGTGATTTATTATTTCGGCCGCGCGAGCTTGTTTTATATCTATTTTGGCGCTTCCATGTGGGATCCATCTGTCATCCTTACAACGTGGCCTACCTGTAATGTGGGCGTTGGGCCCACCAGTCATCGGCAGGGTTCGATCGTCCACCCTCCTCTCCTGCCGCTCCCTCCCCTCGCCGGTTGTCTGCCCTGCACCTGATCGCCGGCCAAAATGGCGGGCGGCCTGCCATGTATTAGATAGATAACATAAGAGAAAGAAAGGCAATGGATCGGAGAAGCGGGTGCCGGCAGCAACTCACCAGTGACATGGCGCAGCGAGGCGACAGCGGGTCGGAGTTGCCGGCAGGGTTCCGGCGACCCGGAGTGATCCTATCGATCTATCGGCCACCAGGACCGGGACAAACGCGAGTCACGGACTCGCGCGGATGCGGATGTAGACGTCGAGATGTGGCTCTTTCTTGGGGGCTTCGGCTTCTTGTGTGGGAAACGCGGAAACGGACGCGCATCCCCAGCCGTCCATCCAATTACCAGTAGTGATTTATTTCCGCCACCACAGCTACGTATACACAGCTAGGTAGCTTTAATTCCCGTGGACGTGCCATGCATTGCTCGTTTCCTTACCTACCTCTCTCTCTTTTTAATTTCGGTATATTGAGTCCATTTTATACTTAAAAAAATATTAGTAATAGATACGTCAGAAAGTTTTATTGTTAAATATTTTTCACGAGGAAATCTAAAGATTCTTAGTTCAATAACACAAATGTTAATATTTTTTACTTTAAAAAAAAACGTAAGGTTTTGTGCTCACGCTCACCAAGCAGCCGTGGATTCCTCCTTTCTCCGCGTCGTGTTCACATCGCCATAGCCAATGACCCGTGGGCCAAGGTTATTTCGGGGCCCACAGGCAGTGCTCGTGGGTGGAGATAGAGAGTGCAGGAGTCACGGTTCGCTCATTCGCCCAGCCCGGATCCAGAAACACGTGGTGGACCTGTCTCACCGCCTGCCTGCCTGTGGCAACGGGCAGCGACGAGAAAGCTGCCCGACCGCGAGAAATCTGCAATGCTTTATCAAGATTTTTAGCATGGCCTTGTCTTGTTTAGTTACCAAATTTAACTTCAAATTTTACTATAAAAAAAATTTTTGTTACTTCAAAATATCAACATATGTATGAATGCAGACGAAATCAAAAGATAATTACATAGTTTAGTTGTACTTTACGAGACGAATTTTTTAAACCTAATTAATTAATATTTAGACAATAATATAAACGAAATGCTACATTGTGCCACAGTATTGTATAGTAAATTTGACGGCGCCAATCTAGGTCACCTAAACAAGACCTACGAGGAATAACATCAAACCGGTTCTTGGCACCGATCGACAGCAGGACCCCTTGTACAACCTCAGGTCCGACAATGGCCCGCCGCGCTCCATTCACGACGTGAGGTCCCGGCGACTGGCGTGTGTCACCAAAACAGACGATCACTGTTTATTTTTGTTCACGCACACGTGGCATCGATTTCGATCGAGTAACCAAAATCTGGATGATTTGGCACTAAAGTAACGTAGTGCAGTGGTAATGAACCAAAATCTGGATGATTTGGCAGTAAAGTAACGTAGTACAGTGGTAATTTAGAGGAAAGGATATCAAGCGACGTATAGATAGCTGGGATATGGCAAATGCTGAAAGGATATAAAGCTTGGATTTGGGAGGGGCTCTGCTCTATCCACACTAGAAACTTTGTCACTTCTTACCTCATCATATATATACTCACTATTTGTCCAATACTCCATATAAGTTAATTTTTTATGAAAAACTAATTCAGAACGTTCCCCTTAATATGCAAATTTCCTAGGACATACCTTGGTCTTGCTTTGCATATTAGGAAGCTACGAAGGTAGAAGCAATGACTCATAGACAAGATAGGAGCTACATTGCCGGGATGGAAAAGGCAGGTTCCTGTCTACAGCGGGGAGAGAACACTAGTTAAAACAGTGCTATGATCTCAACCAATTTATCACTTTATGACCATCTTCCAAAAACAAAAGTGGTTAATCAAGAGGATCAATCGCTTAAGGCGGAGTTTGTTCTAGAGGGGCAAAACTCTAGAGATAAAGTGTATGAGGGCCACTCGATCATCAATTGGCCAACAACTTGTGGACGAAAGATAAAGGTGGCCTCAGGATTTTGGATGGCGAACGCTTTCCTCAGGCTTTGAGATTGGGTTGGCTTTGGTTCCAGTGGACACAGAGGGAAAGAGTGTGGAATTGGCTTGATCTCCTTGTGACGCTAGAGATGATAGAGACCTTTTTGCAGTGTTCACGTGGTCACAATGGGCGGCGGCAATTGCCATGTATATATATATATACATACAATAAAAACACCCGCAACATACATGTATACTTACCCCTTTTGAGCACATACACATAAATCTTATTTTTATGAGTATTATAGGAGGACTGAGCCAATAAATTTTGAAGTTCACGAATACGTGGAGGAATACCATTGCTTTCAAGTCACAATGTGGGAATTGATTAGTGACATCTGTTTAGGAGTTAAAAAGAAACACCAACACAAATTATATTACGAGAGATACATTTCCATAATATATTTATTTAGTGCTACATATGACGTTGCTCTTTGTATAAATAAACTATAAAGTTAGTCAAACTTTAAGATAATTTAACTTCAGATGATTCTAGGAACAGAAATTATATATGAAATAATATTTTTAGCTAGATTTATAATTTTATTTAATCTTTTAATATTATCATGCTACTTATTATGACCTTCCACCAGATATCATCTGTGTTCTTTCATATAGCCACTTATAACTACTCCGTATAAGAGATCACTCAAAAACATATTTACATCGCGTGGTGTCTACGTGTCATACTGATCTCCTCTACGGCAGCATCGACGGGAAGCGGGCGGCGACGCGTCTGCCAGCGTTGCGTCTTCGAGGCAGCTACAGGAGTGTGTCCATCGCGCAGGTCATTGTCGCTCGCCGGGCACGAAGAATCGGACACGAAGCAGAGACGTGGCAAGGTGGAGGTGACCGTGGCCTCACCACGTGGTGACGGAGGAGGGACGGTGGGACCAGGGAACACTAGCACGTGCATTGCACTGCCTGCCACCGCCTGCGCCGCCATCTGATCTGATTTCTATCTCCGCGTGACGTTCAGACGGGAGGCTTGTCGGAACCCGCTGACAGGTGGGCTGGGTCAGCGCGGGGACCGGATCTAGGGCCCGGGGCAGAGCGCCAGCATCGTTCGCCCGCACCTGCTGAAGTCGTGCCCCCCGAGTCTGAATCTCTGAATACACATCGTCATTGTGCTGACAACGGAATGTTCAGAGATCAAATTCTTTCGGAATTTCTCACACCATTGTCATCTTTCCAGTATGACGTGAGCAACACCGAATAGCGCAAATCACTACACTAGTAAAACGCTGCAGGGGCCCGTGTGCCGCGTGGACGCGTGCAGCGATCTGCATCCTGGTGAACCTGACCCGAGCAATGGCAACAGCGGATGAGATGAGATGCAGCCTGCTAAAGCTAAGGACGTGTAGCTTTTGTTTGTCTTCCTTTGTTTCTTTTGCTGGTAAAATTTGCTCGTAGCTTTGGAACGCGCCTCTTTTTCTTGATGAAAGCTAAAGCTAAAGGACGTGAACCATGGGAACCATCAAATTGAATTACTTGTTGTGTAGTTGCTTTTACATACCAAATCCATACTCCTACTGATTCATTTTCAGATATGCAGATGAGTGAGTATGTATATTGGGCCTTTTAATACTGTTGCACCTACTATCTACAGTCCCCAATGACGCAATGTTGAGCTGCATGCCTTTTGCCTTTTGTCAGCCCCATGATATATGTAGCCCAAGGTCAGATCTCTGCATCTATATATTGCAGTCGAATGTTTTCCCTTATGCTCCTCAATCCTCAATGGGAACTGGGATAGCAAGTATCATTTGGGGTTCAGACTTTTACTGTCTATTGCTACATTTTCCTATTTTGTATATGCCAATACATTCTTCTGTTAGTTCTTCACATGTAGTTCCTTTGGCATTTCGCTAAATAGGCCGCTTGCCTACCCTACGAGACAGGCGCATATCATACTCCTCAAGAAGCTCAGAGAGTCGGTGGAAGAGAATGCTGTTGATGCGGAGGTGGAAAGCAAATTTAAGAAGGCATTCCGTGGCGATCTCACTGAGAGAAAGAAACGCGTCTTGCAGATAGTTCTCGAGAGGGACATCGACTTCCCGGCCATGGACCTGGACATGACCGGGTTGGACGAGGAGTTGGCCTAGGCAAGCTAATCTGATGTGTTCAGACGGAGTCGCAAAATTAAGCAAGATGTTGCCCTCTTCAGTAATCCAGTAGTTAGGGGCTGGGTTCGGTAACCACGGGCTACCATTCCCAGGGTCTGTAATCGTTTTAAAACTCTTTCTGCTTAATGAAAAATACGCCGAAAGGTGTCGTCTAAAAAAAAAAGAAACAAGTTCATCAACTCTTGTGAGCAGAGATTCCTCCCATTTGTTGTGACGGGCAGCCGAGTCTAACCACGGGTCCGTCCATATGTTTATTGTGAGCTATCACCGAACTCTCCAAATTACACCATTTCTACTGTTAATATGGGAGATTTATTGTTTAGGGAGGTAGAATGGCAGCAGCTTAGCAAGCACGGTCATAAAATCCCTGAACTTCATGCCTATAGTGGGAAACTATACACTTCCAGCTCGTGGAAAGAAAGCCTTCGACTTTCATAAACAAAATACAAAAAATACTGGAACTCAACATTTTTCCTTTAAGATCTGCTTGCATCGAAGTGCCTGAGGTGACAGCCACACCTGGTGTGCTAGTCATCTGGTGCATACTCTTGGCGTAGAGAAACTCAGAAATATTTGGTACTATGACTTCTTGGCCTTAATCTCAGAGATTGAGTAATAGAAAGTTACTATCAGATCTTTAAGCTTTGTCCCCCAATTGAAAAATCGTTTCACAAAAGCGTATTCATGTTCATATCCTCTCAATTGAACGATTTCCCAGTCTGCTGGCTGATCAGATATTCAATCTGATGAGGATGCAGTTTGGGCCTGACACAAGGAAGTATGTACTTAGCAAAATTGCTGGTGATTGACTGACAAAAAGGAGATATAAAGAGTAAACTGTCGGAGTCCTGAATACTTTTTTTTTTTGAAGCGTGTGCTGACATCATCAGCTACAAAAACAGTACAGCCTAGACACTAGTTGCAGAAATAAAATTTTCTATAGTGACAGAAGAGTAGCACACAAGAGCATATTTCTGTTATGAAATCAAAGAATATTTAAGGTAACACGAACATACTATTAATTGGCCAAATTTAAGGAGATTTTGAATCAATCTTCGTGCATAGGTTCTGAATGGACTACAGAGCATTTATTCTTTATTTTTTTTACCCTTGTACAAGTGCCCACGGGCTATGGGCGTCCGGCGTGCGCCGAGACGGTCCTCATCATGGCCGGTAAAGTCGCCTGGGCCGTGTGTTCAGCCTTTCTGTCTGGTCGTCAGTCTGTGGATGAGATGCAGTACGAAAACGCAGTTCAGTCCCTGCTAACTGAAACAGCTGGTTCAGAAAGCACTGGTGAATATCTTATCACGACCAGAGATAATTGCAGATGGTAATCAATGCAAACGATAAATCTGATCCATGAACAGCTTTGCAACAGAGGGAGCAGTAAAAGGATGATGTAAAGGCAGGAAATGAACGTATTTGGTGAATTTGTCAATGACAATAAGCACAGCATTAACTAAACCAGTCAACCAGATGTAGGCAAACCTTCTACATCCCAAGCTGCTGAAGGTACAGGCAGAGCTTGGAGCAAACCTGGATACTTGCTCCTATCTGGTTTGGCCTGTTGGCAGATGACTCATGACTGAACCATAGTCATTGGGGGCAGCTCCTGAATGACCCCTGGAGCACTTGTGTGTAGAGCAGCAAAAAATTAAAGAATAAATGTTCTGTTATAGATAAGAGTTAGACAGTTAGTAAATAACATGGCAGTGGACTGAAAGTTGAAGGAGTCAATAGGCTGGGTATGTTTTTCAAAAAAAAAAAAGAATAAATGTTCTGTAGTCCATTCAGAACATATGCACTAAGAATGATTCAAAACATCTTTAAATTTGGGCAACTAATAGCATCTTAGTGTTACCTGTGCTAGTATCTTCTGTCACAATATAAAATTTTATTGCTGCAGCTAGTGTTTAGGCTGAACTCTTTTTGTTACTGTTGATATCAGCACATTGATACGCCTCAAAAGTATTTAGGAATCTCACAATTTACTCTTTCTCTCCTTTTTTCGCTCAATCACCAACAATTTTGTTAAGTACTTATGCACTTCCATGTGTCATGCCCAAACTTCATGTTCAGCAGATTGAATGTGTCAGTCAACGGAGCTCCAGTAGTTCTGCTGCACTGTGCTGCTATGCACAAGAAAATAACAAATCCTATTCCTGTGGTATGGAACTGGAACATCAGGTTACTCATGATCAGTGCTTACAGTAAAAATGGAAAAGCCAGGATATGTTTCAAAATAAGTGGTTACGAAACCCATGTGCTATGTTTAAAAATTTTTTAAACGACCAAAAATATGTTTTTCGAACTAGCTTTTATGTCTCCACCTAACATGTTGTTTCCACCACCCAAGATGATCAAAAGTTAGTTTAGAAAAAGAAAATCAGGTTACAATCAAGACATTTATTGAATACATCCTTAGCACAAAACCAATTCATTTTTCAACTAGTACAACAGATAAGCATGCTTGACAATTTCCCTTAGAGCAATGCAAAGTTATAAAAAAGCAAACGTATATACTATATACCCTAACTAAATTCACCATCCCTGTCACAAAAAGGTGACCAAACTACATAGCTCGTGCCAGCACAAGCTAGAAATTTTCATATACCTTCCAATTTCAGCTATTTCCAACAGTATATAGAAGGACGTATATGTATAGCGGCCCAGCATATTTCTTCTGTTAATATATGAATTAGTCCCTCCAGGCCAAGACGTTTTCTTGTGAAGTGAAACCGACGCCGTGTAATTTTGTTGCAAGTGATCGATCAGACAAAGAGAAATCGTCTTAGCGGAACGACGTAGTGGAAACGGGGGCGCATGGCCGGCGCCGAGGAGCAGCGGGTCCGGTGCGTGGCCACACCTTGATCGACTTGTCGAGGCTGCCGGTGTACACTATCCACCGTGACGCCGACGACGACCCCCCGCAGAACTATGGTGATGTGGGGCTGCGCCTGCCGCAGCTAAATAAATCATGACATCGTATCATATACAAAAATTAAATTAAAAAAATAAAAAAATGATTATGAATTGTAGGGTTTTACCCTGGTTAGAGGGTAACCCTTCCAAAAATCCCCCCGAGAGGGTTTGGATATAGTTTTCAATCAGCAATTGACACGCCTCGGTATTACCTCACTAGCTGCGTCATTGCCCCAAGCGCAAAGTTTCGAGTTCTGACGCTCGCCCGCAGCCTCCTTTTTACGTTTCGCCTCGTTTCCTATAAATTGACAGTCTAGGCGATGTGGTACGAAACACGAACCGACCTAGTACGTCTGGACAACACAACTTGAGTACTCGACCCCGGGGGAGGGGGACGTGACGCGTGTGCCTGCCTGCCGGGCCACAATTCCGTCTTTTTCACGTTATGATGATCATGGGCTTGGTTGTCTGGCCCAGGTAATCACGTGGTTGACGAGAAAGAAGCCGAGTTGTATGTGGCCCAACACTGGTACTTTATCATTAATATACTCTGTTGTGTCCATAAGATGCGTGAAGATTTTGTTTAATTGTGAAAGTTTTATGTTTCGACACTTTTGAGCTCTTTCTTTATTCTGGTACTTTCTTCCTATTTGAATGTTTCAGATTTCCTCGAACTATCTGAGCTCCCTGTTTTGTTTGTCAGTTTGTCACTACAGCAAAGCTCAACTCTGTTCTTTTTCAGAAGACTAGTGGTAGCGGTTTGCTTGGCTGGATTGCATTTTCTCTTGCAGGACTATAGCAGCAACATCCTTTTATTGTCAGTTCGGCAGCAATGCAGCATCTCCGGCTCTGAGGTAGCAGCAGGCCAGCAGCGCATAGCTAACTTTGTAATCAGGCTGTGTAGGAACTGCAGTTCACTGTATTGTGTTTTCAGTTTAGTTTTCAGCAGTGATAGAAGCAGCAGCTGGCCAGCTGCTACCTGTTGTCTCCCTCAGCGGTCAGGTTACCCAGTTTCAGAAACTTCCTGTTAGTCCATCTGTCGGTGTTTTGACTCCCGAGGGTTAACACCAACGAGTAATGTTCGTAATTGCGTGCTCCCTTAATCCGGTGGGTAATGCAAGAAGGACACGGCGATTTATCCTGGTTCGGGCAAAGAAGGCCCTACGTCCAGCGAGGGGAGGATAGTTCGTGTTATCTTGCACCGAAGTGCTAGTATAGGGAAAAATACAAGTAGGTGTGAGGAGCGTGAGCTGGAACTTGGGCGTTTCGAACGCCTAGCTCTCTACTTTACACTGTCTCACGGTATTGTTTTGTGATCTAAAGCCTTAGCGTTTCTATGCTCTAGATCCACTCGTCCGTTCTCCTTCCTCCTTTGGCTAACGTCCTGGCGTCTCCTTTTATAGGTGAAGGAGGGGCACAGGAGTACATATATTTAGAGTTCACATGGCTGGTGACGTATGACGTTGAGGCCGATCACGTCGGTGCTGCTGTAGAGATGTACGTCGGCATGGGAGGTTCTGCAGCCGTCGCGTCGGGAGTTGTTGAAGTGCAGCCCGGAGTCGTTGGAGTCCCGCTCGAGGGTTCGTCCGACGAAGTCGAGGGGCGGCGGTCGAGGATCTGGCTCGAGTCGAGGGGGTCGAGTCGAGAGGGTCGAGCCTCACCGGATAAGGTCGAATCCCAGGAAATGTGGGAAACGTGCTGATTTATGCGTCTCGAGGGGTGCTGGACGGGACACAGTGCTCGGCATGGCGCAACAGCGAAGTACGACCCGCGGGATTCCGGGGCATGGGCGGTAAAAGAAAGATTTGACCGCCACACCCACAACTGTTACCGTAACTGTGGCCATACGGTTAGGCGGGGGTAGGTAAAACGCATTAAATGCGCTCGGATCCATACGGGAGAGTCGGTAGCCGAGGGGTGCACTGTCCTCGAGGACTGCCCATTCGCGCGAACGAAGTTCCGTCCTCGAGGGCAGGCTCGTTCGCCGGGCGAAGTTCCGTCCTCGAGGGGTCACCCGAGTTGTACCCTCGAGTGTACAGTCCTAGTCCGTGCGGTAGCCCCTCGAGCAGGCTTTGGCTTTGGGCCGTCGTAGCCCATTCGTGGGTCAACCCAATATGCCTTAGCCTGCGGGCCTTCGAACGTTAACGTGGGAGGTCACTGGAGGGTTCGTGTTACGGATTTTGCGGGGTTTAGTCCGGTAAACCAAGGGTTTAGGGTACCCATTTCCTGGGTAACGACAGTAGCCCCTGAGCCCCTGCGCGAGTGATGGCACTCGGGCAGGGGGTCAAGAATTGGAAACGGGACGTGATTCGAATCTTTTCGTGGGGGGCGCGAGCGACCCCCACGGGGGTAGCCCCCGAGGCCTCGTAGGAGTCGGAAGACTCCTGTGAGGGCTTCATTTGTCTTTGGTCGAGGGGTGCTTGTCCAGTCGGGTACAGGCCTGAACTGGAGTCGCAGCGCTTTACCGAGGGGTGCGTCGGGACGCCGAGCCCCCGGGGATTTTCGACCCTCTTTTGTCGAGGGGTGCCGGGCGCAGTCGAGCTCCCGAGCCTCGTGCGGCTGGGGCGTTGCCGGCCTCGGCATTCATCTCATGAGTCCTTTCGATCGGACGTGAGGCGAGAAGTGTCGGACTACCCTCGATAGGGTGAGCCGCGAAGTTCTCAGTGAGCTGGTAACGGGAAAATCCAAGTGAGAGCCCGTTCCTCGTTCGATAGAAGTCGGCTGGTGGCCTGGAGGCGGTCTCATTAGAGCAAAACGCATGGTCTTACGAATACCGATTCCATTCGATAGGTCTCGGCGGCTCGATGCCTCCCTTCGGGGGGATTCCATAAAGTCCGTAGCATTTCGCCTTGGATGTGTCCAAAGGGGTCTTGAGAGTTCATTCTCGAGCAAGGCCTCGTGTTGGCTCCCCCTTGGTCACCCCTGACTCGGGTGCTCGAGGGCGGCTGTCGAACCCTGATCGAGGGCCAGCCTTCACTCCCTCGAGACTTGTTGTAGGGCTGGAGCCCACTTACCTTCTCCTGGAAAAGTTCGCCGGTAAGTGACACTTATTTTTTTTTACCGTTAGACGCGCCTTTTGACGAGGAAGCTAAAACGATGCGGTAGTGGAGATCGTGGTGGGCCCGAGCAACAGCTCTTTGCCAGAGGTGTGACGCGTGTATCTGGTCAAGGATCAGGGAGTGGGGAACGGTCAGGTAAGCGCATTAATTGCGGGAAGTTACCTTTTCCCTACCGCCGGACTCCGCCCGTTGCTCTTCCCGGGTATAAAAACGGAGGGGGACAGGCGCTGTTCGCCCCCACCTTTGCCATCCTCCCGAATTCCTGGTTTCCTGCGTGCGTGAGGGTATAAAAACGAAGGGGGACAGGCGCTGTTCGCCCCCACCTTTGCCATCCTTCCCGGTTGTCCGTCCGCCGAGGAGATTCGTGTTGTTGCTACCGCCGCCGCGTCCACCAAGTGGATCCATGCCGCCGCTGCTGCCATGGCCCCTGTCCTCTAGCCCGCCGAACCCTGGTGCCCATCGACCGTGATGCGGCAAAGGCTGAATGAGCTGGTGGGAGAAGGACTTCTCCACCCCGTCACCGATCCGAATCGGCCGGAGTGGATTGCATCGCCGAGGAACCATCAAGAGACAAACCCGCCGGAGGGCTATGTGGTGAGCTTCCTCAAATATCATCGGCATGGGTTCGGCGTACCCCCAAGCGAGTTCATGCCGGGGTTGATGCTACGGCGTCGAGCTCCAACATTTCTCCCCCAACGCCATCTCCAACGCTGCCATCTTCGCGGCCGTCTGCGAGGGCTACCTTGGGATGGCGCCACATTGGGAGCTGTGGCTCCATCTTTACAAGGGGGAGTGGTTCGCCTCCCCGGTGGCACCAGGAATAAGGCGAGTCATCAGAGCGGGCTGCCTCAACTTCGTGTTGAAGACCGGAAAGTCGGAGAAGCCACGCGAGTATATCCCCATCGGGTTGATGTCCAACCACTCCCGGTGGGACGAGCAATGGTTCTACCTTCGCAACGACGGCGGCTACCTCCCGCCATACACCGGGCGGCTTATCACCGAGCGTCCATTCAACTAGCCGCACGGTGTCGCGGGAGATCTTCAGCGTCAACTTCGTCCCCTCGTCGCTGTGATGAAGGCCCTTCGAGAGGCGGGCCTGACGGCAAGTGTGGTGGTCTCGGCCTTCCACAGTCGACGGGTGCTCCCTCTGATGGAGCGCCCACTGCGGTTGGACAAGATGCTCCCCTCGGCGGCGCCCGAGGTTCTCGAGGGGTGCCGGATGTCCGACGAGAAGCCGTCCGCCGCGGAAGTTGTTGTGCGGGTAAAGAGGACGGTCACGGGCTCGTTCAGGGCAGAGGATTTCAACCGCCTCCCCATGCGGCCGGAGGAGGGTTGCCTCGACTTGGTGAATGCCCCGACCCATGCCTTTCGTGCTTTTATTCCGTCCCTTTCTCTTGTTCCTGTGACTGAACGTTTTCGTGTAGGGGAGAATCGACTACCGGAGATCGAGGCCCCTGCTAAGGGAGGACGCTCCCGATCGTCAGGTGAGACGCTTCAACGCCCAGCAAGAAAAGCGGCGTAAGGACGAAGAGGGGAAAGGAAGGCCAAGAAGCTCCGGGAGCACGAAAGGCTTGCGAGGCGCCGCGCTCAGCAGAGGCGCGACGGGCTCCCGGAGGAGAAGTCTCCCTCGTCCGAGGGAGATGAAGATGATGTTGACGATGATGGTGATGACGTCGAGGGGGTGGCGGGGCGTCTCGAGCTCATCTTGTCGGGTTCCTCCCATGCTGACCGCTCCTTCATGCAGGAGGAGGCGGTGGAGCAGCGCCCCCCCAGCCGGTGACGTCGGCCTCGGAGCGCCGGCGTGGGAAAAGGTGGGCCGATGCCTCGACTCGAGGGGGTTCACCTCCCTCCCATCGTACTCGAGGCGGGACCCCACCCACTTCAACCCGGGAAACCCGGTCCCGATCGTCGGCGCGGGCGGAGCAGAGCCGTGCTCAGGAGGCCTCGTCGGAGCAGGGAGGCGCGGCGACCCCACTGATGGCCCCGAGCATGCTCAGCCCTGGGAAGAGCTCGACTTTGGGAGGGGCCTCGAGATCTGCTGGCGGTTCGAGGGGGACCTGAAAGGCCTCTATCCCCTTCGGGTAAGTGTTGTTGATTCAATTCTTTTTTGTTGCATCCTCATCGTGCAGTTTAATAAGCTTTTTGCTGTCCTGCTTCCCGTCCAGGCCCAAGCACCAAATCGAGGAGGCGTCTCTTGCGCCGGCTAAGTGGCTCAAGGTGGACGCAGCTGCAAAGACGAAGGCCCCAGTCACAGGTGCGACGTCGAGGCCCTTGGCTCCGTGGGAAGCCAAGTGGTTGTCCTCAGCCATCGGAGCTATGGCGCGCGGTAGGCTGACGGGTTCTGCTCTTGCTGCAGGGTCGAGCGTCTCAGGGACCGCGACGGGCGGCGACTCCGAGCTAGGAGGACGCAAGAGGGAGGGAGCACCTCCTTGACGTCGTTGTCCGCGGTCCTCGAGCTCAGCCCGGCGTCAGGGGGCGGAGCCTCGACATCGGGAGCTTCTGCTCCTGGCCGACCGGAGGCCTCGATCCCCGCACCCAAGGCGGGAGCCCCCGAGGGCCACGAGCCGGGAAAGGAGGTAGCCATCGTCGACCTCGAGGGTGAGGAGACCACAGCCCTTCCCTCCTCAACGGGAGAGCGGAGACCCTGGCCGGCGGGGCTACGCGAGCTCGAGGCCCAGAGAAAGCAGGAGCAGGGGGCCCTGCAAGAAGCAGAGCTGCCACGGTCGCAGCGGGAGGGGGAGAAAGAGCCACAGGAGTGGCGGGAAGAGGAGGAGAAAACTGGGGGCCAGCTCCAGCATCAGCAGGTGCAGCAGATGCCACCGAGGGACACGGCGCCGCTGGACCCGCCGGCGCAGCAGCCGCCCGAGACGTCGGAGACAGAGGGGACTTCGGGACTGCCCAAGCAATGGGTGTCCGTGATCACTCTGGACGAGCTGCTAGTCGAACAAGAAACGGCGTCGAAGGCGTCGACGGTCCTGCGGCTGCCGGGGGTACAATTGGAGGAGGCCTCGGTACCGAGCCCACCGGAAAATGCGTCGATGGTGGACCTGCTGGCACCACAGGACGTGGCGTTGGGGGAAGCGATGGCCTCGACACCTTCGCTGCCCCCGAAGGCACTAGAAGCAGCATTGAGCCAGCCGCCGCAACCGTCGATGGAGCAGCCGGAGGAGACGGCGGCTTCTGGCCTGCCGAGGAGGTCGACTTCTGACCCCGGGCTGAGGGATGCCGGCGCCGCATCGGAGTTCAGCACCCCGGCGGAGTTGGCCAAGCATTATGGCGTCCCACGCGATGTGGTGGACGAGATCGAGTCCTTGGCGCGAACCAAGGTCAAGATGGTCCTCCTACATTAGGGCAAGGAGCGCATCGTACTCTGGGAGCTTGGTGACTCCAGCACTCCGGGGATCGAGATGGACGACCCGACGGAAGTCAGGTGCTGGGAGGATGCGGAGCGGTCCCGGGCGTGGCTGCAGCACTTGCTGAAGCTGGGCGTCGAGCTCGCCGGAGGCCTCGACCGGAATCTCACGATGAGTCCCTATGTAGACCATATGCAGTTTTTTGAGTTCTTTCATATGGAATGCGTTAACCCTCGATTTCCTGTCCCCAGGAGGTGCAGAGGCGTTCCTACTCCAAGTCATACTTCCTCCCCGAAACGCTCAACAGCCGGGAGGAAGTGCTTCACCAACTCGAAGCCGGTCGATCTGCATAGGGCAGGGTGGCCGAGATCGAGGAGGAGCTGTAGCGGACCAGGGGGGAGGCCGCCAAAGCCAAAGCGGAGGCCGCCCAGGCGAAGGAGGACACCGAGGCTGCTCGAGGGGAAGCCGCCCAACTCAAGGAGGAGCTCAGGCATGCCAAGGAGGAAGTTGACGCGGCCAGGGCCGGAGCGGAGAGGGCCAAGGGCGAGAGCATTCGAGCCTAGGAGCGTGTCAAGCTACTCGTGGGGGACTCTCAAGGCTCCATGGAGCGTATCCACTCGCTCGAGGCCAATCTCGCTGAAGTCTCCACGACGTGCAACACCCTCTCCGCCTTGGTCCAGGAGGAGAAAAGTTGAGCCGCTAGCCTGGAAACCCAGCTCGAGGCGATGAAGGTTACCCTCCAAGAGAAGGAGTAGGCCATCATCTTGGCTGGTGGCGCCCTCGAGACCCTCTGCTGCGAAAAGACGGAGGTGACCCGGGCCTTCAAGGAGGCCCAGCGGGAGCAAGACGAGGCTCGGGGGGAGCGCGACACCGTGCTGGGGGATCACTGCGCCCTCGAGACTCGCTGTGCTAGTGAGTTCCTTGAAGAGCTTTTGATCTTTTTTCTTTCTGTATGGTTTGTCTAACTCTTGTTTTGTGTTTCAGGCCTCGAGACCGAGCTGCTCGCTACCCAAACCACCGCCAAGGCGCTGCAGGAGAGCCTCACGGCGGAGGGGGCGCTTTTTGGCCGGCTCCAGGTTGTCCTCGATAGGCTCTGCGCCTCCTGGGAGGTCGGGCCTGTCGAGGGCGCTGAAGAAGGCATCCCGGGTGCCGCGCTCGTCGACCAGGTCTACTACCTCGACGCCACCCTTCATGATCTCGTGTGGGAGGCGCTTCATACCGGCGTGAAGCGGGCGCTGGCAATGGTCTCCTCCGTCTTCATCTTTGACATGGATGTGATTGCCCAAGGCTTCGTTCCCGATATCTCAAAGACCAACGCCGAGAACGAGGAGCGATGCTGAGGGCTCATCAATGACGCCGAGAGGCCGGGGGGAGCGCTGGCGAAGTTGTTCGAGGACGAAGTCCTCCCCCCGTGGATGAAGGGTACCTTGTCGAGGAGGGCGGCGACAGAACGGGCCTGTAAGGCGAGGCTGGGCGAAGATGCCCATGTAATAAGTTAGTTTTTTATAACTTATATTCAATGTGGCTTCAAAAGCCTTTTTGAGTATTAATGCATCTATCGTAATGCAATTTGTCATTTTACTTTCAAGCCTTCTCTGCTTTCTTTCACCTAGACTTTGCTTTTTTGACTAAGTTTTCGACGCATGCTCGTATCCCTCGAGGGGGGGAGCGAGTGGAGGTACCGTAGCCCGGGGGCATAGGAGAGCTCCTGGCTCGATAGCCTTCGACCCTCTAGGGAGTTTGAGGCATTTTCTACTTAGTCGCGAAGCGTATCGAGGCATGAGAAAGAAGAGGCGCTCGAGTTTTGATCGCCTGACTTTTGCTTTTCGACTAAGTGTTCGACGCAGGCTCGTATCCCTCGAGGGGGGAGCGAGTGGAGGTACCGTAGCCCGGAGGCATAGGAGAGCTCCCGGCTCGACAGCCCTTGACCCCTAGGGAGTTCAAGGCGTTTTCAACTTAGTTGCGAAGTGAAGGGAGACGCTCGAATTTTAAAAAAATCGTTCGTATTTTTAGGAACTTAGGGGGTTCCCCCCGTTAGCCCCCGAGGGAGGCTCGACTCTGACGAGACAGGGTCAAGGCTACCTCTTGCATGTACAATAACAAGTTTGAACTTATAATCGAAAGTACCCCTTATATTTGCCATGCGAAAATGTACAAAACATGCGAGAATGTACGAGGGCATTGGTGCCCTAAGGGTAGAAACGACGTAGCTGTTCGATGTTCCATGTGTTGGTGAAGGTTTCGCCCTTGTTGTTTGCTAGCTTGTACGTCCCGGGCTTTAGCACCTCAGCTATGGTGTATGGGCCTTCCCATGGTGGGGTCAGCTTGTGACGTCCCTTGTTGCTCTGTCGTCGACATAGGACGAGGTCTCCAACTTGGAAGTACCTCGGGCGCACATGCTTGTCGTGGTAGCGTTGAAGTTTCTGCTGATACCTCGCGGAGTGGATTAGTGCCATGTCTCGAGCCTCCTCGAGCTAGTCGATGGCGTTTGCGAGGGCTTCTTCGTTGCTTTGCTCATTGTACGCCTTTAGTCGAGGGGAACCATACTCGAGGTCAGTGGGGAGGACGGCCTCGGACCCATAGACCAAGAAGAATGGGGTGAACCCCATGGCTCGACAAGGTGTTGTCCTTAAGCTCCATAGGACCGAAGGCAGCTCTGTGGCCCATTTTTTTCCGTGCTTGCTGAGGCGGTTGAGGATCCTTGGCTTGAGGCCCTGCAAAATCATGCCGTTGGCGCGCTCGACCTGGCCGTTAGTTCGAGGATGTGCAATCACGGACCAATTCACACGGATGTGATGGCGATCGCAAAAATCCAAGAACTTCTTGCCGGTGAACTGTGTGCCGTTGTTCGTGATGATGATGTTTGGGACCCCAAAGCGACGGATGATGTCGGTGAAGAACTCGACCGCCTGTTCGGAGTGGATGTTGCCGATAGGCTGGGCTTCGATCCACTTGGTGAATTTGTCGACGACAACGAGCAGGTGGGTGAAGCCTCCAGTTGTCCTTTTGAGGGGACCAACGAGGTCGAGCCCCCATACGGTGAACGGCCATGTGAGGGGGATCATTTGCAAAGCATGTGCAGGGAGGTGCATCTGCATGGCGTAAAATTGACACCCTTTGCACGAGCGGACAATGTTTGTGGCGTCGGAAACGGTGGTCGGCCAGTAGAAACCCTGTCGGAAGGCATTGCCTACGAGGATCCTTGGCGTTGCGTGATGACCGCAGGCCCCTGAGTGTATGTCCTCGAGGAGCCTCTTGCCTTCTTCGTTAGTAATGCAGCGCTGAAGAACGCCTGAGGGGCTTCGCCTGTATAGTTCCTTGCCATCACCGTAGATGACGTAGGACTTGGCCCATCGCGCGATTCGGCGAGCTTCGGTCCGGTCCTCCGGAAGCTCTCCTCGAATGAGGTAGTCGAGGAAAGGGACTTGCCAATCCGGCGGCAGGCTTGACGGAGGAGGAGTCCCCTGGATCTCCATAACCTGGGCCTCGATCGAGGGGGCCCCTGTCGAGGTCATGGGGTGGAGCTTCAAGGGCGTAGTGCAAGCCCCCGAGCCCAAATCGATGGAGGGCTCAAAGAGGTCCCTCGAGAATACGTCCAGAGGGACTGTACCTCGAGTTGATGCGATTTTTGCAAGCTCATCCGCGACTTCGTTGTATCGTCGAGCAATATGACTAAGCTCGAGGCCGTGGAACTTGTCTTCCAACTTGCGCACTTCGTTGTAGTAGGCTTCCATCTTGGCGTCGTGGCAGTTCGAGGCCTTCATCACTTGGTCGATGATTAGTTGTGAGTCACCTCAAACGTCAAGGCGTCAGACCCCGAGTTCAAGGGCAACTCGTAATCCAGTGACGAGAGCTTCGTACTCCGCGACATTATTAGAAGCGGCAAAGTGGATGCGAACGACGTAGCGCATGTGGACTCTGAGGGGTGAGATGAAGAGCAAGCTCGCGCCTGCTCCTGTCTTCATGAGCGACCCATCGAAGTACATTGTACACAGCTCAGGTTTGAACTGGCGGCAACTGAGTGTCGGTCCACTCAGCGACGAAATCCGCTAGCGCTTGGGACTTGATGGCCTTCCACGGTGCATAGGTGATGGTCTCGCCCATGAGCTTGACCGACCACTTAGCAATCCTTCCAGCGGCCTCCCGGTTATGGATGATCTCCCCCAAGGGAAACGAAGATACCACGGTAACCGGGTGGCTAAGGATGTAGTGCTGGAGCTTGCGACGTGTAAGGACGATGGCGTAGAGCAGCTTCTGCACCTGTGGGTAGCGGATTTTTGTTTCTGAAAGCACTTCACTAATGAAGTAAATCGGCCGCTGGATGGGCAAGGCGTGCCCTTCCTCTTGCCTCCCAACCACTATGGCCGCGCTGACCACCTGAGTGGTCACGGCGACATAGAGGAGGAGGGGCTCGGGCGGTTCAGTCGATGTCGCTGGTCGAGGAGGGACGAGAATTGGGGTGGATGTCAGCATGCCTTTGAGTTCATCGAGAGCCACCTCGGCCTCCGCGGTCCATGTGAATCGCTTGGATTTTTTCAAGAGGCAGTACAGAGGCATGGCCTTCTCCCCTAAACGTGAGATGTAACGGCTGAGGGCCGCGAGGCAGCCCGTGACCTTCTGCACGCCCTTGAGATCCCGAATCGGCCCCATTCGCATGATGGCCGCCACCTTCTCAGGGTTGGCTTCGATCCCGCGCTGGGAGACGATGTATCCGAGGAGCATGCCCCGAGGCACTCCGAAGACACATTTCTCGGGGTTGAGTTTTATGTTTTTGGCTCGAAGGCACCCAAACGTGATTTCAAGGTCATGGATGAGGTTGTCCACTTTTCTGGACTTGACCATGATGTCATCAACATAGGCCTTGACCGTGTCACCTATGTGTTCGCCGAAGATGTGGAGCATGCACCGCTGATACGTTGCCCCGGCGTTTTGAAGGCCGAAGGGCATGGTGATGTAGTAGTACATGCCAAAAGGTGTGATGAAGGAAGTCGCAAGCTGGTCAGACTCTTTCATCTTGATTTGGTGGTAGCCGGAATAAGCATCGAGGAATGAGAGGGTTTCACATCCCGCGGTAGAGTCAACAATTTGATCAATGCGTGTTAAAGGAAACGGAACTTTGGGACATGCTTTGTTTAAACTAGTATAGTCAATACACATCTGCATTTTTCCATTCTTTTTCTTAACTAACATGGGATTAGCTAACCATTCGGGGTGATGGACCTCCTTGATGAATCCAGCCACCAAAAGCTTGTGCACCTCTTCGCCGATGATCCTGCACTTCTCCTCGTCGAAGCGGTGCATGCGTTGCTTCACCGGTCTGGACCCGGCCCGGATCTCCAAGGCATGCTCGGCGACTTCCCTCGGTATGCCTGGCATATCCGAAGGACTCCACGCAAACATATCAGTGTTCACGCGGAGAAAGTCGACGAGCACGGCTTCCTATTTGCCCTCGAGGTTGGCACTGATCGTTAGCACCTTCTCGCCGGGGCAGCTCGGGTCGAGGGGGACTTTCTTGGTGTCTTGTGTTGGCTCAAAGTTGCCGGCGTGTCGCTTGGGATCTGGCACCTCGTCGGTGAGGTGCTCGAGGGTCGCGGCTATCATGGCATTTTGCTCGACGGCCTCTCCATACTCGACGCATTCGACATCGCAGTCATACGCGTGCTCGTAGGAGGAGGCGACGGTGATGACGCCCTTGGGTCCTGGCATCTTGAGCTTGAGTTAGGTGTAGTTCGGGATCGCCATGAACCGCGCGTAGCCTGGTCGGCCGATGATAGCGTGATAAGTTCCGTGAAACCCGACCACCTCGAAGGTGAGGGTCTCTTTCCTGAAGTTGGCAGGGGTGCCAAGTAGACAGGAAGGTCGATATGGCCGACGGGAAGGGCCTTCTTCCCTGCCATGACGCCATAGAATCCCCTGGCGCTGGGTCGGAGTTGGCACCTCTTGATTCCCAGGAGGTCGAGGGTCTCGAGGTAGATGACGTTCAGGCTGCTGCCACCGTCCATGAGGACCTTCGAGAGGTGGGTGTTCATGATGATCGGGTCGACAACGAGCGGATAGGCCCTGGGGTTGGGGACATGATCCGGATGGTCATCGCGGTTGAACGTGATGGGCGCGTCAGACCAGTCGAGGTAGTGAGGTGTCGCGACTCGGATGGAGAAGACTTCTCGATGCTCCCGCTTGCACTGTCGAGGCATGAGCTGGGTCGAGGGGCCCTCGTAGATCATGTAGCAGTCATAGACTTCGAAGAATTTTCCGTCTTCCCCATTGTCTCCGTCACCACCGCCTTGGTCTTTCTTGTTGTCACCTTTCTTCACACCCACTTGCTGAAAGTGCTTTCGAAGCATGCGGTAGTCCTTAAGCTTGTGCTTTGCCCCGTCCTTGTGATATGGGCAGCGCTCCTCGAGCATTTTGTCAAAGATGGCGCCCTCAGGGGGACCTCGAGGTCTTTTGCGTTCGGTTGCTGCGACGAGATCATCTTCTGCAGCCTCACGCTTACCTTGCTGATTTTTCTTCTTCTTGTTGTTTCTCTTTGGCCCTTTGCTTGAGCCTCCGGCGTTGTCGGCTGCTGGCGCCTTTCCCTTGTCCTTCCCGTCGCTGAAGAAGGTGCTGACCGCCTCTTCGCTGGCCGCGTAGTTGGCGACCACATCCATGAGCTCGTCGACGGTGTTGGGGCGGTTATGCCCCAACTCGCGAACTAGGTCCTTGCAGGTTGTACCCACAACGAATGCTAGAATGACGTCGAGATCGGAGATGTGGGGTAGTTCGGTGCAGAGCTTGGAGAATCGTCGAGCAAAGTTGCGGAGAGACTCCCCTGGTTTCTGCTTGCAGTTGCACAGTTCCTAGGAGTTCCCAGAACGCACGTAGGTACCTTTGAAGTTCCCCTCAAAGATCCGGACAAGGTCGACCCAGCCGCAAATCTGGTTAGGGGGAAGCTCCTCGAGCCACCTACGCGTGGTGTCGGACAGGAATAGGGGAAGGTGATGTATGATGACGTGATCATCACGTGCCCCGCCCGCCTGACAAGCCAGCCGAAAGTCGGCTAGCCAGAGCTCGGGATTGGTTTCACCGTTGTATTTGACGATGCTCGTGGGGGGTCAAAACTTGTCGGGCAGCTGGGCGCAGCGGATCGTCCTGCTGAAGACTCGGGGACCCGGTGGCTCCGGGGCCCGTCGGTCTTCGTCGCTGTCGTAACGCCCTCCACGATGGGCGCTGTACCCTCGATCCTCGGCATCCCCGTACTTGCGTCTGCGGTTCTCGACAATGTCAAGGCGCGCGTCGCGGGGAGCGCGGTCGTCGTTGATACGATCTCGGGCCGGCTTCTTCTTCGGTCGGGGGGCCGCCCCCTGATCGACCGAGCTCTCCCTTTCGGGCCGGGAGGGCTCGACCTGAGGTTCGGAGGCTGCCCCTCGATGCCTCAAGGCTGAGCTCTCGGCTTGCTGAACAGCAGCAACTTTGAGGAGATCCTCGACCTCGCGTTGTATCCACCGAGCTTGCGAGTTGGATGGCGTGGGCATATTGCGAAGGAGCATAGCCGCCACGACAATGTTCTGGCTTGCTCAGGGATAACGGTTGGCGGGTTGCTCGGGTGCCCCAGCCTTGTTGATCTGCCGGTTGACCTCTCGGGCCTTGGCTCAGGCTCTACCACCGGGCGGTCACCGCTCTTGCTCGAGGGTTAGCTCGAGCAGGCGCAATCGTTCCTGCTCGTCGGCGAGCTTCGCCTGCAACTCCCGAATTTGTGCCAGCTGTGCGTCCTGCTCGCCAGGACGGGGCACGCTTCTCGGGGTGCGTCTGGTTGGTGGTCCTCTGCTCTGGGGAGAGCACCTCCCGCCGCAGCGGTAGCTGCCCCGGCCACTGGATCTATGGTGTCCTGATCGGAGTCGACATCACCATCGATGTGGAGGCACTCGCGGGTAGGATCCCAATGATCAGAGTCAGAGTCAGGGTCGCCGTAGCAGAAAACAGGGAATTGTCCCCGTGCCTCTTCCTACAGCTGCCGTCGGAGTGTGCCGACGGCATACCTCCGGGGGCCGGGCGCTCTCGCGAAGGCCAAACCCTCGGAGGCTGGTGTGACAGTCCCCACGTCCGTCATTGCATGGAGAAGGGCGCCTAGGCGGTCCTCTAACATGCTCATGTTGAAGTGGGTCACTGTCGAGATCGTCGTCGCGGGATTGTTGAAGTCGAACAAAGGCCGACGATGACGCTCGAACAGCTCATGCGGAAGCGGGCTCGATCGAGCGGGGACTTCGTCGCGCTCCCTCGATGAGCGTACTACAAAGGTGGAGTCGGGGTTGTGGTGGGGTCCTGCTGGTTCGCCCTCTACCTCTGAACTCGGGTCAGACAATCCCCCAACAAGGGGTTCCTCATCTCCAGTCAGGGGCGAGGAGAAAGTGGCAGGAACCATCCTCGGCTTAGGTTGATGGCGATGACGGTGTCGATCGTGCCTCCTTTTGGATGTGGCAGCATGGTGGTGAGACCTGCGAGCGGCCCCCCATGAGCGTGGGGGCGTACCGCCACCTCCGTTTGGGTCACTGATCGAGAGCAGGGTCATATCATAGCCCTGGTCGAGGGACATGAACTCCAGGCTCCCAAACCAGATCACCGTAGTGCGCGGAAGTAGTGAAACAAAGTCGCCCATCCGGAAAAATGGCAGGAAATCATTAGTGACACGCGGTTCCCCTACCTGGCGCGCCAATTGTCGGTGTTTTGACCCCTGGGGGTTAACACCAACGAGTAATGTTCGTAATTACGTGCTCCCTTAATCCGGTGGGTAATGCAAGAAGGACACGGCGATTTATCCTGGTTCGGGCAAAGAAGGCCCTACATCCAGCGGGGGGAGGATAGTTCGTGTTATCTTGCACCGAAGTGCTAGTACAGGGGAAAATACAAGCAGGTGTGAGGAGCGTGAGCTGGAGCTTGGGCGTTTCGGGCGCCTAGCTCTCTACTTTACACTGTCTCACGGTATTGTTTTGTGATCTAAAGCCTTAGCGTTTCTATGCTCTAGATCCTCTCGTTCGTTCTCCTTCCTCCTTTGGCTAACGTCCTGGCGCCTCCTTTTATAGGTGAAGGAGGGGCACAGGAGTACATATATTTAGAGTTCACATGGCTGGTGACGTATGACGTTGAGGCCGATCACGTCGGTGCTGCTGTAGAGATGTACATCGGCATGGGAGGTTCCGCAGCCGTCGCGTCGGGAGTTGTTGAAGTGCAGCCCGGAGTCGTTGGAGTCCCGCTCGAGGGTTCGTCCGACAAAGTCGAGGGGCGGCGGTCGAGGATCTGGCTCGAGTCGAGGGGGTCGAGTCGAGAGGGTCGAGCCTCACCGGATAAGGTCGAATCCCAGGAAATGCGAGAAATGTGCTGATTTATGCGTCTCGAGGGGTGCTAGACGGGACACAGTGCTCGGCATGGCGCAACAGCGAAGTACGACCCGCGGGATTCCGGGGCATGGGCGGTAAAAGAAAGATTTGACCGCCACACCCACAACTGTTACCGTAACTGTGGCCATACGGTTAGGCGGGGGTAGGTAAAACGCATTAAATGCGCTCGGATCCATACGGGAGAGTCGGTAGCCGAGGGGTGCACTGTCCTCGAGGACTGCCCATTCGCGCGAACGAAGTTTCGTCCTCGAGGGCAGGCTCGTTCGCCGGGCGAAGTTCCGTCCTCGAGGGGTCGCCCGAGTTGTACCCTCGAGTGTACAGTCCCAGTCCGCGCGCCCCTCGAGCAGGCTTTGGATTTGGGCTGTCGTAGCCCGTTCGTGGGTCAGCCCAATATGCCTTAGCCTGCGGGCCTTCGAACGTTAACGTGGGAGGTCACTGGAGGGTTCGTGTTACGGATTTTACGGGCTTTAGTCTGGTAAATCAAGGGTTTGAGGTACCGATTTTCTGGGTAACGACACCATCCATATATATATATAGGTTAGTGTAGGTTTTTCATTCAGTTTAGAAATATCTGAGTGCATGTTACTTTGTAGCAAACAGTGTACTTGAAACAGTGTACTTGAGGTATGGATCACCACATACGACGGCGAGGCTACATTAAGGCCTCGTTTAGATTGCGAAAAAATTTCAAACTGATGAATAGTAACTCTTTTGTCTTATTTGATAAATATTGTCCAATCGTGGACCAACTAGGCTTAAAAGATTCATCTCGTGATTTTAAACTAAACTGTGTAATTAGTTATTTTTTACCTACATTTAATGCTCCATGCATGAGTCTAAAAATTGATGTGATGGAGAGAGAGTAAAAAAATTTGGCAATCTAAACGAGGCCTAATTTCCGATCGGTACTTATGTGGATGTGCCTATGTCTGAACACCAACGATCGTGTTTATTTTCAAACAAAAGTCAGAGTTGTTATTAATAGTTGGTTCAACTTGACAAACTTATTTCATAGATCCCATTCCAATTTCTCCCACACGAGGCGGCTATGATGCGTATGGTTGTGCCCACCTTAGCTGATGTGGTCGCCGGCGCTTGTTCTTTGAGGGATGCTTTTTCATCGCTGTTGTTCGAGCAGATGCTTTGCTGTCGTCTCGCTTCGGGCGTGCCTCCCCTCACGCCGTCGAGCTGAGAGCGTGAAGCCCCGTCCTTCTTGTAGATGCTTTGGTGCAGTCAGCGTGTCGGCCTCATCCGCGAATGCTTTGAGGCGTCGATGGTCATTCGGGTGGATGCTTTGCCACCACATCACTTTGGTCTAGATGCTTTGCTGCAGTGAGCGTGTCGGCCCAATCTGCAAATGCTTTGCCACGTAGATGGTTTAATTCTGGTGGATGCTTTGCCATTGCATCGCTTGCGCCATGTCTTGTTTGCTGGCACCGCTGCGTGAATGTTTTTCTTTGCAGGATCAGTAGCTTAGGTTAGTGGTGGAGGGACGTTGCGTTACACGGAAGCATCTAGTCTAGCCATATATAGGCCAATCAACTATGAACAATGCTCTGCTCCAACTCGCACTGGAAACTTGGAATTGTTTGCCTTCCACAGCGACCTCTTCTCCGTAGGCCTGAGGCCACGAGCATTACTGCGTGTCCAAAAGCCATCCACGCACGGGCGGCTTTGCGTATCCAAAAACACAAGGCAATAATGCAGACAGTGGCCGGGGGAGACCAGACCACCATCCTCGCTCGTGTATTCCTAGTCGAGTCGTCGGGCCCCACTCATCAGTCACACACACAATCCTTCCAGCTGGTGATAATGCCGCAGTGCACTGCTGTCCTCTCGTTAGTGCTTACTGGCTATGAAAGCAGCACGGGGAAATCTGGTGAATCCGAGCTACATACGAATCATACTCCCAGAAAAATATCGTTTTATTCCACTCTGCTCAAGTGATGTCAACGAGAACAGTAGCAGTGAGGATGCTTCAGTAGTAGGAAGGAACCAAAGGGACCTGTGGTCCTCTTTCTCTGCTTTGGAGTTTGGTAAGCTCGAATTCTTCCGTCGTTTACGCCTGTTCTATTTATTAGGTAGGCTAGCTTCCATTAAACACCGATCAAGTTCTCTGCTCGTAGTGGTGACTTGTTTTCTGTATATATGTTATGTTGGACTTCCATAATCGATTATTCCTTCTCTTCAAAAACGTCTGATGCTAGCCTGCATGTGTTTCTCTGCGTTGATGCTATATATGTGCCTGCTGGTGGTGGTGGATGGAGCCAGTTCACGCTCGGGCTACTAGTTTGCTGCCACTGCTGCTGCTGGTGGTCGTATGTGGTGATCCATACCTCATCCTGGGCGCCTGGCTCGTAATCGACCGGATCTAAGCTCAATAAAACCGGCCTGTTAATTAATAAAGGAGACACCGGTACGTGATCGATCGAGCTCAAGTTGCATCTTCTCAACAGTGTAGAAGAAAAAGTTAGAGTACTTTCACATCTCTTGCGTCTTCTTCCACGTTAAGTCGCCTGCCCCCAAACTCAATAATGCACATATGTTACGCTTGTGTGCCCGCTAGCACCTACTTCCTCGGTCCTTATTAAATGTGGTTCTTACTTCCTCGGTCCTTATTAATTTTAATCAAATAATATGTATATGTCTTACTTCTAAAAAGGTAAAAGATCCCTAATTTTAACCAAATACATATAAAAACTTATAAATATGTATGATACATAATTAGTAGTATTACATACATCATTAAATCTATTTTTTATAATAACCTTATTTAGAAATACAACTGTTGCTAATATTTTATATAAATTTATTTAAATTCACCAATACTTGAGCCACACTTGAAAACGGACAGAGAGAGTAGCAGTGCCCTATATGGTCCGGTCCCTGTCCCTGTCCCTGTCTGGGAAGGCCGTAGTTGCCTCTGCATCAATGCAATGACAGTGACAATTCCATCTGATGCTAGCTTGCTTGTGTTTCTCTGCGTCGATGCTACAGCTAGCTGCTTGTATATATATGTGCCTCCTGGTGGTGGATCGAGCCAGTTCACGCTCGGGCTGCCACTCTGCTGCTGCTGATCGTACCGTGGTGATTCATACATCTGCCATCTGTTGTCAGTAACTCAGCCTGGGCGTCTGGCTCGTAATCGACCAGATCTATGCTCAATAAAACCGGCCTCTTAATTAAATAAGGAGGGCACATGTATGTGATCGATCGAGTTAAGGTTGCATGATTGCATCTACTCATCCGTGTTCAAGAAAGCCAGCGTGTACCTTCACATCACCATCGACTTCTCACGCGCTAACCAGTCCACCTTCGTTGTTTTGTTGGCAGGACCAAACTAAGACCAGAGGGATCAGTATCAGGATCGGATCGGATCAGAGCAGGGAGGAAGAAGGTAGTCCACGCACTGATCGAGCGTGTGCAAGGACGATCGATGGCGGCCACGGGTCTCGCAGTTAGTGTTTCTATGGGGGTTATGAAACATGTCTTGGAAAAGCTCGCCATGCTCATGGGCGACAAGTACAAGAAGCTCAAGGGCCTTCGGAAGGAGGTGCGCTTCCTCATGGATGAGCTTAGCGACATGAGCACCCTCCTTGAGAAGATGGATGACGCTGCCGACGAACTCGACCCACAGGCCAAGAAATGGAGGAA
Source organism: Bothriochloa decipiens (assembly GCA_023333625.1). Lineage (NCBI taxonomy): Eukaryota > Viridiplantae > Streptophyta > Magnoliopsida > Poales > Poaceae > Bothriochloa > Bothriochloa decipiens. The sequence continues at coordinate 38,895,854 of CM041645.1, forward strand.
AGATATAATAGACATGTCCTACCACATTGAAGATTGCATCGACGACTTCATGGACCATATTGGTGAGACCAGTGACACGGAGGTGGGGATCCTCAAGAAAGCTTCTCACTATCTGACAACTTTCAAGGATCGGTACCGCATAGCCAATCAAATCCATGAGATCAAGACTCGTGTGATTGAAGCAAGCAAACGCAGAGATAGGTACAATCTCAATGTGTGCACCTCTAGTTCTACCACAAAAGTGGATATTGATCCTCGCCTCTCTGCACTATACAAAGATTCAACAAGCTTTGTTGGCATCGACACCCAAAAGAAAGATCTTGTCAAATGGGCAGAGGATGAAGATAAACAACTAAAGGTTATGTCAATAGTAGGATTTGGAGGTTTAGGCAAGACCACACTTGCCAATGAGGTATATCTTGAAGTCAAAGGAAATTTCAATCGCAGCGCATTTGTGCCGGTTTCTCAAAAGCCAGACGTACCAAGGCTACTCAGCAGCATGCGTTCAAAACTTGGCTGGCGTCCAAAACCTGGGATGCCTCAATCCTCTGATGTTTTTGAAGTGCAAGAACTAATCGACACTCTGAGAGACTACCTACGAGATAAGAGGTAATCATTATTATATGCTGCAATGAATATTTTAATCGTAACCAGTTCCGATTTTAGAGACTACTTGCCTTACCTCTCCTGCCAAATCTAACTTGTCGTTCATAGCTTTCAGTGAAAGCAAATTAGCTATATGTATGAGCACTAGAGACTGTGTGGGCAACATTTAATTTGTAGCAACCTGGACAAATACAGATCTAGAATATGGGGTGGGGTAAATTTTAATTGGTCTACTATATAGTTATTACCTCTACCTCATCATTAGCAATTAAGGTTACAGTCCTCATCCATCATTCCTATAAGAGAGGAGCACAAATAAATGAAAATACACTGTATACCAAGAATATATTGCAAAACTATGCATTTGCCATTTATTACGAGGCTTTTATGATACAAAATGAGCTTAACATTGTATTAAAAGTATTTTTTTGTGAGATATGTTTCTAAAAGCGTAGTTTCATGATATTTTTTTACTATAGTATGTAGCTTGAAAATTATTCTAAAAATGGAAAAGATCAATCTCCTTCTCACTTTAGTGCAATTCTCACATCCTAATTGTTTCCCCATTGTAATAATCTAGATAAATAAACTGCTCACAGACCCTTGCAATGTGTATAAATATAGTGTCTAATAATCGTAACTGGTTTCTTGTTTTCTCATATTCAAAAACAATATTATGTATATTTTTTTAGTTGTCATTCACATTTTTCCACATTTGCGCTGCAAATCCATGTGCGTTTTCACTTATGTTCTAATCAAAGTATGTCTCATGCATTCTTATTGTAATTTAGATGAATGTTTCTCCTTAGAAGCATTTTAGTATATTATTTATGATGACATATAGAGGTAATTAGAATTACATGACATTAGATTTTAGTAACAATGATAGTGAGTAATTTAGATGAATGTTTAGGGGTAACTTTTAATACATTCTATTAGTTTTGCCTATGTTATCTAGGATCAAAGAGATTAATACAAAAGTACATTGATTTTTTATAAATATTGATGTAGGTCATTTATAATTAGTTGTTACTTTAGGTTATTTTTAATAAACTATAGAGGTGGCAATTCAGAAGCAAATTTAGGTGTTCATTTTTATATATTCTATTACCTTTGTTCCCTATATTAATAGTGATATATGTCAGTAATTTCGAAGCATATATAAGTGCTCAAGGATATCTTTTATGAAATAACAATTGTTTGTAGTTATTAAGGGTGTTATGGCTACTTCAATAATAGTAGAGATGCTTATTAATTTAGATAAAAATCAAGGAATTCTTTTGTATTATTTTTAATAATGCAAACTCAGATTAAGATTAGTGGTATTGTAGGACTGTTGGTATAATGGTAGCGATGACTAATTAGATTATTTTGGGGAGAAGGGGATGGAAATTTCATAGAAAACATAATATATCCATTGCCCCCTTGTTGTGAATGATATTTTTTTTTTGATAATCAAGCTTTTGAACTTTGTAAAAAGTTTTAGGATTTAGCATAAGGATTGATTTCAATATGAACATCTCTTCGACGATACTAAGTAGTAAAATTAAGATTGATTTAAATGGTAATTAATTTTCTAAGTAGAGCTAGACTAGTTACCTTTCGTATTTTGTAGCAGATTTCTACTAGTACCAATTCTTTTACTTCTTATTAAAATTTATCGACTATACAATTTCTTCAAGCAATATCCCATGCAGCTTGTATGTACTTTCTAGAATTGTTAGTGTTTAAACTAACCTATGCTATGTTTGGGTTATATTTGTAGGTACTTTATTGTACTTGACGATTTGTGGGAAGTGAAGCATTGGGATATTATTAGCTGTGCTTTTCCACCAAACAGTCAACAAAGCAGACTTATTGTGACTACAAGGATTGAAGGTGTGGCTCGTACATGTCGCATTGACGACCATGGGTGCATTCATTATATGAAACCACTAAGTGACGTGGACTCAAGAAAGTTATTCTATAGAAGAATTTTTGGCAATGAAGATACTTGCCCCCCTCAGTTCACAGAAATATCTTGTGAAATTTTAAAGAAGTGTGGTGGTTTACCACTTGCAATTGTCACTATGGCTAGCACTTTAGTGGACCAACCCATAGAGCAGTGGGAGTACATAAAACGTTCTATAGTCACTGAATCTGCAGCGAACTCCTTGGATGACATGATGCAGATCTTGGACCTAAGCTATAAGCACCTTCCACGTCATCTAAGAGCATGCTTTTTGTATCTTGGCATTTATCCTGAGGACTATGAGATTAGAGGGGATGAGCTGATTGACTTATGGGTTGCAGAACGTATTGTGATGAGCAAGTCTTCTGGGCAAGATGCAAGGGATGTAGCGGAGAGCTATTTCAATGAACTTGTCAACAGGAACATGGTGATTCAACAAGATAAATTCTGTTACTACAAAGTACATGATATGATGCTCGATCTAATCCTGAAGAGGTGCAGAGAAGATAATTTTGTAAGTGTTGTGCACAGTGCACGAGTGGTGCTAGAACGACAAGACAGAGTTCACCGACTATCAGTCAACTTCAGTGGTGCTGCAGATGATGACACCATATTGCAGGTGGCTACTAGTTGCTGCCGGTCACAAGTTCGTTCTCTTTTCTTGTTTGGAGCATCAAATTCGTCTTTTGAAGTGTTAGAAGGGGAGCCCCCTACCTTTGGAGCATCAAGGATGCCTCCATTGTCGAAGCTTAGGTCTCTTCGGGTGCTTTACCTTAAAGAATTTCCTGAGCACCTGATGAGAATGGACTTCACAGGTGTTGGCCAATTGTCTCAGCTGAGGTACTTTAGGATTGAACCGCTATATGTTTATGCTGATCGAAAATGTTCCATTGTGCTACCTAGTGAAATTTGGAGGCTACGGCATTTGGAGAGGCTGGAAATACCTAGCATAACCATTCGCAACAGTCCAACAGATATCATTGAAATGCCATGCTTATCCCATCTGATCTTAGCATTTGATACAAGTTTGCCGGTCGGGATTGGGAAGATGAAATCATTGCGTACCCTGAGCCTAACAAAGAACTCTCCAGAGAATATTAAGGGCCTCGATGAACTCAACAAGCTGCAAGAGATTTGTTTCAACTGCGGCAGAAATGACTCCAATGAGCGACAGCCGAGACGCACGGATGGTGATATGGCCACAACTATATTGATGGATGCTCTGGTTTCTTCCCTGGAGAAACTAAGTAACCTCAAACATCTTGTGCTGAGGTCTCCTGATAGAGCTATTGGAGCTGATGCCCTAAGCCTGCTCTCTCCTCCATTTCACAACCTTGAAGAGCTTCATCTACTTGCACTGACCTTCTCTAGAGTTCCTAGGTGGATCGGAGATCTCCCAAAGCTCCGTCAGTTGAGTCTTGGAGTGAAGCAGATGCCCCAGGAAGATATTGGTGTCATTGGGACACTCCCCTCCCTTCTTGTACTCTGGCTGTGGATCCCAGGTGTCCCTACACATAAGGTCGTGATAGGCGGGTCCATGGGCTTCAGGGCTCTTGAGGTTTTCCGTTTTAACTGTGATATGGCATCGTACCTGATATTTGAGAATGGAGCTATGCCCAACCTCCGGACGCTCCAGTTATCACTCGATGCACATGAATGGGACAAGGCTACACCTCTCGGTCTCCAGTATCTGTCGAGCCTCAAGGAAATAATTGTAGGCAAGGTTGATAATAACCACAACTACCACACATCCGACAACTCTGAGTTGGAGTTGGTCAGCAGGGTGTTTCAGGAAGCGGCCGACGCACATCCTAATCACCCCGCATTTGTCTTTGACAAAGAGTTTTGGCACTTGAGGTATGCAAAACATATTACGGATCTATATATTACATGCACCTCCATGCTTAATGCTTTTGTTTGTACTTATGTTACAGGAAGTTTCGTTGTGCCTGTACTGAGTACTGACGAGTAAACATGCTGTCTGCAGGCCGAGAGAGGAGGCACAAGATTAGAAGGTGGATGCAACGCGGTGCACAATTACTGGGACTATTGCCATCACGCATTCATGACGCCCTGCTGCTATCTTCGCCGCCGTTTCCTCTGATCTAATCAGATGGGAAATCTTTTTAATCATAATGGCATCTCACTTCCACTAGAAAGAGGTTGCCCCCATGCTATTTCGGTATGCCGTAGAACTCTTAATATGCTTATTTTGTTGTATCAACATTTTTCAAACCAATAATGTTAAACTTTCGGAAAACAATGGATTTAAATTATTAGAAGAAAGTTGGTCTGCTGTGACCGACTTACATGGTATGGTCTTATTTTATTGCTTGGTTTGTAATAACACCGTAACCACGAGCGTAATGACAAACTTGTTGCTCTGGCTGTACAGTCAGTTCATCATGTGTTTTGATTTATGTAGAATAATAGCTCTGTGGACAATCCTTCATGTAATTTGTAATTTTTGTACTTTATTTTAATAAAATCCAGTAGGGGCTCATACCCCTCCTGTTCCCCTCAAAAAAAAAAAAACAATCCTTCATGTACAGTTGTAATAAGTAGTGGTATATATACACACTACTTCTTTCATTTGTTTGTTTTTCAGCAAACATCTCCGAAAACGCTCGATGGTGTCAAACGACTTTGTTTTTCTGTGTAGACATGTAAACTCCGGGCAGCATGCAAATGCTACCAAAATCGTACACAAGCACAAATTAAGGCAGAAGTCTCAAGGCATCGTCTTGCTCCTATCGCCACCAGCGTACCTCGGGATCACCGGGGCTTATCCTGGACGGTGAGGAGCTCAGTATGGTCATGATCTCTTGGATGCAGAGCAGGGCTTCCTCTGCTCTGACAGAACATCGTCATGATCTCTTGGATGCAGAGCAGGGCTTCCTCTGCACCAATGGATGCATGGAGCCCTTGAACCTCTGCACCATTTTGTTGCCACAACAGCATGTTGTCCTGTGGAAGGTCTGGCGGAGGATCACAAGATATATTCATATATACATGCAACATTCATGTTACCGTGAACTTTTAAAATTAGAGGTTAAAAGCTATCTAGGTGCATGTTCTCAAAGAGGGATGTCTCCAGAGTGATGGCGATGTATATAAAAGTTGTTTAACTGTGAGAAGAGCACGGTAATATGTTTTCCTCAGTGGCCGAGTCTATCTTTTCCCGCTGATTATTTCAAGGACTATGACACCAAAGTTGTACACATCGGTCGTTGAGCCACACGACCTTGTTCGGGTCTGAATCGCAGGAACGAGAGACCGAGCAAGAAGAGGAGTCAAGCGTATGAGGAGTCCGTGCATATATTATTGGGCAATAAGAAGAAAAATTATTATAGAAGGTATTCTCTGATCCGTATCCGACCCGAGTTCGACCACCCAATGCGTGCATATATTGCAAGTAATCAGTGCATATATTCGCAGCTCTGCGCGCAAACAACGATCGATCAGATGATCGAAATCGAATACCTAGTTTAGTATTAGTCTCCGATCTGATCTGATGACGGCAGCATCGGCGATCTCGTTGACATCGCAGCCGCCTCCTCCGTGGTCCGTTCTCCCGCCGAAAATCCTCGGCGCCACGGGCAGCTGGCTCGTTCTCGACCGCACCGACGACGTGTTCCGTCGCACAAACTTCTTGGACAGGTACGACGACACCACGTCCAAGTTCCTCGAGCCGAGGCACGACGTCAGGCACAAACACAGCTACCTCCTGTACGAGCCTTTCTCCGGCAGGATTGTGCCGCTACCTGAGCTGGACTCCATCATCGGCGATGTCCCTGAGACGTTCGAGATCCGCAAGGTGCTCGCGCGCTCTGCTAATAACCGTCCACGACGACCTCATCGCCGTCACCACCAACAGCGAGGACCACACGGTTGTCATATTCTGCCCTGGCAAGGGCAGGTTTTTCTTCCCTACCTAGGCGTGTGTGAGGTTGCTTTCTTCGGAGACGCGCTCTACGGGATCACACAGGACGAGGATCTTGTCATCTTCGACCTTGCGGAGAACGATGATGGCGAGCCTATTGTGTCTGGATTCAAGCGAGTCATTGCTCATCCATTAGCCAATGGTGAGGAAGACGGGTGGAGCTGGATGGATGATTACCAAAGCATCGACGAAGACGAGTCCTCGGAGGACGACGATGACGATGAGGCAACGACGACGGACGATGACCAGGCAACAATGACGGACGACGATGAGTATGACATGATGATGGTGGAGGATGGTAGTGTGATCGTCCACGATGAGGACGTGCCCTATGAACCCAAGGACCACATCGTGACCACCAGGCGGCTCGTCGAGTCATGTGGCAGCCAAGAGTTGCTCATGGAGTCATGGTGAGACACCAGGTGCAAGTGCCTCCATTTGATCCCACTTACACTCGCAAGCTAGACATCATCAAGGCAGACATAATTGCAGGCCAATGGGTTCCGCTAACAGCCACCGCGCTAGCTCAAGGCGAGGCGCTCTTTCTCATCCGATCAACCAGCAAGGTCACTCGGATCTTTGAAGATATCATCAAAGAGGGTTCAGTATATGTTCCAAATATGAACGATGCGTTTGACACTAGATCGGGGACTCATAGCCCAGTTACCTTGCCACAAGAGAGAAAACGGGCAAATGGAGAGTTGCTCACATGGCTTCTTCCTCCACAGCTGGTTCTTTAATTAAGGCACAACCTAGTGAACATCATCGATGCACTTCTATGATAAATCAACAAGAAAGCAACATCAGTTTATTTGCATGGTTTAAGTTAAGTATTTGAGAATTTTTACGGTGCTCTCCTCCCGTTAATTTCTCTTTTGGCCAGTTCCTCCCACTAATTATAATTAAGGGTAGTTTAAGAATGTTGGTAAATGTACAGATTCTCAGCTTCGTACCCCCAAATTTCGAGCTGGAGTAGCAGCCGCCACCCCTCGCCTTGGATGCGCGCTCGCCGCTGCCCGAGCTCGAGGCCTGGAGCATCAGCCCAGAACGCGGTGGAGGCCGGCAGGTTGGAAGTCCAGTGAAAACCCCCTCAGCCTCCGCTCTCCATCGCGAGCCTGCACGCAGGCGGGCGTGCGCGTGGCCTGCCACGGCCGCCAGCCCGGCCGCGTTCTAGGCTCCATTCCTGTTGCTGTCCGCCGGCCACGAGGAAGGGGCCGCGCCGTCACGGCTTCCATGGCCATCGTCATGGCCTTGCCGACGTCGACGAAGGAGGCCAGCAGGCTGCGTCATGGCGATGGGGGAAGAAGGTGATGGGCGGCAGTGACGGACCGACAAAGGGGAGGCGGCGGCGCGGTGGCAGCGTCCGCAAGCCCCGCATTTAGCGTGCCTGCCCGGAGAGAAGAGAACGTTAAAATAGCATATTACCCTTCAAAACCAATTCTGGGCCCCCGAAATTTCTGGTTTTGGCACACAACTTAAGTTCCTCCCATGTGGTTCGTCTTAATTTTAGACCATCGGATCTAAAGAAATGGACGGCTCACATTATCTCCAATCATGCTAAAATATCTCTAAGTATTTATGCAATTCATGTAAATGCACCAAACGAAGTCAGCCGATCCGGTGGTGGTGGGGGTCTTCTTTCCCCTTCTAGTTCTTTCCCCATGCTACAGTAGCAAGGGCGACCAGAAGGGTGAAGTCGATTTCGGAGTTGATTCCGCTTGTTCCTGTCCTTTTCGGCGACCTCGCCAGCGCCGGAGAGGATGGGCAACCGGGGGAATTGACTGCCGGTGCTGTATATTACTGTATAGCTACTATACCTAGCGATATGGTAATAAAGTTTGGCTCAGCGGCGTCGATCCGGCGATGACTCGGCCCTCTGCTCCTCCGCAACAGTGACGAGCTCTTCTCTGGCGACGGGGTAGAGTTTTGGTTCACTGCTAGCGGAAGGTTAGTTGGTTTCCTTCTTGCGTTTGGAGGGGATCTTTTGTTTTCTGGGTCGCTTTCTTCGACTGCCTCGAGGACGGCGGCGTCGGAATTCAGGTTTTTTTGCCCGGGAAATGCTTCTCTGCGGCTTCTTGTTCCGGGCAGCGCTGGCGAGGCGGTGGCGGTGGCGGCGGCGTCGTAGGGGAATAAGCTTTCCCCGTTCCTCCCACGCCCCTTTGGTGTTCGTCTCCGACGTCTAAGGCGAGACCGGGAAACGGGGGATTTGGCAAATCTCCTATCTAGGAGTCCGTGCGGTCTGCTTCTCCATCGTCTTCGTCAGGCGGTGGTTCTGGCGCCGCGCTTAGTCAAGGATACAACGGCGGCTGCGGGCGTTGCAGCAAGATGGATTGTGGATCGAGCTCGATCTTCCGCCAGCACGTGTCGACGGCGAGCTACATTCCAGGATCGGAGGCGCTCGGGGTGTGTCCCCGAGCCGATGTTCTTTCCATGGCGGTTTAATCCCGGCCTTCGTGTCAGGTGGCTTCTGCGGCTCTCTTCAAAGCTTTCGTGCGATGGGGCTCATCCAGATCTGGGGTGGCCATGGCGTCTTCTTCGACGACGGCGGTTGGCGACGGCTTGACGGCGGCGAGCAAAGGATTCCGGGAAGCACTAGGTCCAGGGCCATTAATGTAATTTTTATTTTTATTAGGGGCCTTTGTGTAAGATGGCTGCAACAGCTGTCCACGTATCCTCCACATCTGTATCTGTATTTGTACGTATCTGCATACGTTTTCCTTACTCAGTAAAACACAGGTACGTCAGATAAAAAAAAAAGTGCAAACTTGACCTTATTTTTTCCGTGTGTACTACCTCCGTTCCTGCATACCGTGATGATGCGTGCAGATAGTGGCGTCCAACAAAATATCCAAATGTGTGTGGATCAATAGTGACCGTGACCACTGATCGATCAGGGACGCGTTAAGTATACAGACGCGGTACTATACTACGCATAGATGGGGACGCTGCCGAAAAACCTCGGTAAGCAAGTTGCGCAGGGCCTTCGCCTAGCCATGGCCCTCTGGCCGCACTCACCCCTGCTCGGTGGTGCATGCAGCAGAGCACATGCTATTGTAGGGAACACGGTTGTGGTTGCCTCTGCATCAATGACAATGACAATGGAGGTTCATTGGAGGTTCACAAGTTTATTAGTCTTGGTCTTCCTCGCTATGAAAAGGCTGGGCTGCAAAATGGCTTCATCTTATTGCAAGCTTGCTGCTGATTATATGTGTTACTGTATACGAGAGCGGGCACGGTTGCATTAGATAATCTAGTCAATCATTAGGCTGACCTACGTACACATATTAAGTTGGTAATGGTATCGAGAGAGTTCCACTTTTTTTTTCCGCTCCGTCTTTTGTTAAAAGTATTACGTACAATACCATTCAAAATGTTAAATGTAAATAAAATTTTCGCTGAGTCTGCTGGCCCGCGGCCACCATTATATCACTGGGTGTCCAAAAGCACAAGGCAATGATGCATGGCCTTTTGTCTTTAGTGGTGGAGGACAGGACTCGACGAGCCACACGGCTACGCGTCTACCAAGTCAAGTCGCCGGCCCCCACTCACCGGCGTCCGGTCGAGCCTTGCAGCAGAGCTAACCACATGTGTTGTCCGAACGCGTGCTAGCACTAGCAGCTGTGCCAACAGTAGTCACCTCCATCTTTACGGTACGGGAAGATTCCTTACAGCTGGTGATAATGGAGCTGGGGGTTCGTCTTCCTGGCCATGAAAGGTCGAGCTGAAGAAGGGCTCTGGCCATTGCAAGCTCTTGGCCGGCACTCTTGGTTGGGAAAATAGGCTTAGCTTTTGGCCGGCACACAAAGATTTCGTTTTATTTCTCTCTGTTCCAGTGATGTCGATGGAAGGAGGAGCAGAGATGATGCTTCAGTAGGAAGGAACTGTGCTCCTTGGATCTTCATCCTACTTCTCTGTCTCTGCATCAGATCTATATCCTTGCAGTTTGGTAAGCTGCTCGAATTCATCTCTTATCAGTCAATAAAGATACAGATTTCGTCATCTTTATTCGCTTATGCGTGATTTACGTTTATTGATTGCGTGTCATTTTATTTTTCTTTCTGTCGGACAGCTAACTATATAGTAAATCCCATCATCAGGAACGAGATCTCGCATGAACGCATACTGAAGTGTGTTATCATCGTTGAATGATTTCCCATCAGATACTTTTACAGTTCAGTTGACTCCAACTCAACTTATGGAGTTATGGTTTTCCTTTTCGTCATTCTGGTTACCTATCGGTTGATTTTTTTTTTATATATATCAAAAAATCCACAAACTGCAACCAGAGATAACCAAAGCAAAGCATATGCACAATACTCATGCTGTGCGGCAGCACACGTTGGAACCGAGTCCCAGCAGGTTAGAGTGAAGATGGAATGAGTAACCTAGACGGTTCCTCTCTCTCGGTATTAAATAAGAAAATTACAATATGAGCCCGACAGCAAGTAATGCTATAACTACCAGGGGGTCCTCTCTTTATTACATAGGGGGCGTGATCTTATATAGTAGCTCCCCAGCTCGAGGCTGAAAGTACATGTGTGCCTCCAAAGGGAGTTTCTAAACCCTAGACACTGACTCTATTACACGTGGGTCCTTTAGGGGCACGCTGGGCCACCATTTCCTGGCCACAGCCCAAGAGGCCCATCAAGCCCATCATCTATCCTCGTGCTTTCTGACCGGCTTTGGCGCACTGCCTAGATAGCAACAGCCTCAGGTCGTCGTCTCCTCTACGCAGAGCCTCCGGGCCCAGCGAGGCTGTGTCGACTAGCCTCCGCTTGGCAACGGTGATCCTCGCTGAGCCTCTTCCGTCGGTCGGTTCGAAACCTCCGCTGGAGGCTCCCTAGCGGAGGTCTGACCTCCGCCTGAGTGACGGTCGTCGCCGCCGGGACTCCGCTGTCGACCGGCTCTGCGCCTCTCCCGGAAACCTCCGCCCGGAGATCCAGCCTCCGGCGGCGACTCCAATACCTGCAAGCATGGGTCAAGTCGAACACAGTCGGAACTGTTAGTCAGATACAGATCGGAGGTAATAAGCTTCTCCCGTCCTGGGACGCATCCCCAACATTCCCCCCTTGAGGGTTAGGTCCAGCGGAGGCGGGTCTAGCCATCAACTCGCCCCTGGCCGTGGAGGCTGTGTTACCTCCGATCCCCCCTGGCCCATTGAACGCTGGACTGGAGACTGCTTTTTTACCGTTGTCCAGTTTTTAATCTTGTATGTTGGTTTGAGTCTGTTCAACTTCTACGATTTGATTCATGAATCATCGTGACCGTTGGGCTGAGAATTCTAGGCGCCGCATCACTGCCTATAAAAAGGGGGTGAGCAGTGAAAACGACCCTTACTCCTCCTTACTTGCCTCCGCGTAGCTTTGCTCTTGTTGCTTGTTGCTTCTGCTTCCATTGCATAGGTTTCCTTCTTTGCTTGCTGCCTCCGTATTTGCTTGTGCCCTGACATCCTGTCGCCGTGGCACCCAGGCACCCCTGCTGCGCACGTCGTCGTCTGTTCTCCGGCCCCTATTCCCGGCTCCAGGGCATCGGAGTCGGAGGTTTCCTAGAACTCTTTGAGGAGTGCATGCTGGCCGCCGTGGAAGCTAAGGATCTCGAAGAGTCACTGTCAGACGTTGAAGCCTCTTCGAGTGAGCTAATGGCTCCTAAGGTTGATGTGAGTGATGCGGAGGTGACATATTCTTTTGGCCGGAGCCGGATGACCCAGGATATGATTTCAGAGCTTGAGGTTAAAGGATTTATTCCTGCTGGTCGCGGACGTCCTCCTCGTGGGGAGACTATTCCAAAACCCGAGAAGGATGAAGCTATTGTCTTTTAGGATTTCTTCACCTGTGGCCTCCTCATTCCGAGCTGCAACTTCCTCCGGTATGTCCTTGATTGGTTTGATGTGCAGCTTCACCACATGACCCCCCATGCCTTCCTGAATCAGAGCAAGTTCTTCTGGGCTATTGAGTCTTATGGTGGAGAATAGAGTGTGAACACTTTTGCTGAGTATTACGAGCTGCAGAAACAACCACGGTACGTTGGTGGTAAGCTAGCTCAGTTCACTTCTTACAGTTTTATGTCCAAGAGGAACCTGGTAAGGGTAAGGAGAAAGTTGCAATTTTTTGGTGTCAGAGGGGAAAGTATGAGCCTGCTGACTGGCTGGACTTTTGGTTTTATGTGAAGAATGGTAGCATTACTCGGCCTGAAGATGATGGGAGGCAGGTCACCCGGTTTCCTTATGCCTCCATGATGACGCGGATGAATCTGTTAACAAGTGTCAAACCTGATTCTGTCGAATTCGACAAGCGAAGGTCATGCACAGAGGCTTTTAGGGCAGCCTGTCACTACTCAGGTGGTAGGGACCTTGTGGAGGAAATGATTGCCTCCAACTTCTGGCCCCTCCTTAGGGGCAAGGACAGGAAGAAATTCGTTCTTCCGAAATTGGATCTTCCTATTTTTGGTGTCGCCGGCGGAATCCTATGTCCGCATTTTGGGCTACAACTCCCTGAGGGTCAGAGCAAAGAAGGCTTTGTCCTCGCCACCGAGCAGAAGGCCGTTGAGATACTTGGGGAGGTTTCTGAGAAGGAGTATCTTGCCCGGAGGTCTGAAGCTGGTACTATGCCTCGCCTCAATAGGGTCTTCGAGGAGCTCGGCATCCACTACACTGAGCGTGAGCTCCCTGAGAAGCTGAAGAATAAAAATGAGAAAAAAGAACTCACTACTCCTGGCACTGCTACGAAAGCCGCCGAAGGAAAGAAGAGGAAGGCAGGCGCCTTAGCGCATGTTGGCTCAAAAAGACAGAAGGAGACCTCCGCTGAACTTGCGGAGATAGAGGACGTCTTTGAATATTTTTATGATGAAGGGTTCCTTGCCAACCCAGAGGTGATGACTGAGACTCTGCCTGAGGCTGATGTTTTAGCACTGCTTGGTTCCAAAGGTCCATCTCAGTGTTCTCTGTCGCCTATTGCTTCTCCGGAGGCGTCTCGTGCCCTAGTGGCTGAGGCCTCTGGTTCGCCGTTGGTCAGGCCTGTTTCACCGGCCGCCGAGGCTGTATCTGCGCATGTCAAAACAATGCCCACTAAGCTTCCTGCAAAGCCTTTTGCTAGTGTTTATCTAGAGGCCATCTCTGATGAAGATGAGTTGGAGGAAGCTGATGTTACACCTCATCGCGCTGAGAGGCCTGCGGAGGCTGTCCCGCTCGGAGCGGAGGATGCTGAGGTCACCAAGGATGCGTACGCTTCGAATCAAGGTAACGTTCTTAGTCGAAGTATGACCTATGTGGATTTTCTGACTTTGAAGGTTTCTTGTGGTTATGCTTCTGATGGGGAAGTTTCCTTGCTCGGTGAGCATGTGTATGATGCATATTTTTCCCTTTGATTTGTTGTTTTCTTGTTCTCATTGTTTGACTTGTATTTTTTGCATCTGCTTTTAGATATCCTTACTGCTGAGGCCGCTCAGCCTACCCCTGAGTCGCCTCTGGCATTAGGTGGCCCTTTTCCCGGAGGAGCCGCTGCCGAGGTAGTGCCTACCGCTTCGCTCCCTCCGGTGGGCATGGTTGGCACTGGGTCTCTCCCGTCCGGCGATTGCCCTGATGAGGGCATAAGGGCTCTCCTTGGCTAGGCTCAAGGTATTGGCCAGCTGACTGATTCGATGGGCGAAGACCTGTATCGGCATCTGGCTTAACTTCCCTTTCAGACTTTGATGGACGCCAACATTAATCATCATGTTATTGTAAGTTTGGCTTCATTCTCTCCTTTTAGCTATGCGCTTCTTTTTTCAAGTATTTGATTTCTACATTGCTTTATTGATGTCTCTAGAGCGCCGCCTTGTCTATGGCTATTGAGACCAGCAGTTGCGCTGAACTGGTCAAAAAGGACGACGCCATCAAGGTTCTGAAGGAGGAGATCGAATTTCAGGCCCATGAATGAGAGCGTATGGCTCAGCAGGCCTCCAGCCTAGAGAAACAGGTGCTAGCTCTTGGAATTAAATATGATGAATTAAGGAGGTCTGCTGCTGCTGCTGCCAAGAGAGCGGAGGATGCTTCCAGGGAAGCAGAGGCCATTGCTAAAGCGGTAGAGGCTACTGCTAAAGTGGCGGAGGCTACTGCTAAAGAGGCGGAGGCCACAGCCATCCAGCGGGCGGACAAAGCCGCTCAGATTTCCAACCTCCTACGGCAAGAAGTGGATGCCGAACGGCGGCTGGCGGTGGCTCTTAAGGAAAGGGTTGAAGAGCTTGAGAAAGAGCTGATCGCCACGAGGTTGATCGGGCTAGAAGTGGCTGAAACCTATGTCTCCGCCGTCCGGGCATTTGGTGGCGCGGTGACTCCGGTCAATCATGTGGCCTCTACTTCCAGTATCTTTTCCTGGATTAAGGGAAACCTTGCCAATCTTAGTGATTTTGTGACTTGGGTTTCTGATTTCAGCGCAAAGACCTCCGCCACCTATCTGTGCAAGCCCTTTGTGTCGAAAGGCATTACCCAAATTAGAAATTTTGATTGCCCAGAGATAGGAGATCCCGCTAAACTTGGTAGAACATATCATTTTGTTAAGACCACCGTGCGCAGCTTTATGGAGAAGTTCTGGTCCAAGTTTGGTTGGTCAAAGACCGTTGCCATGGCCATTGTTACTCGTGAAACGGTATGTATGGTTGGATTTTGGTGCTTTATTTTGCTTGTCAGAGCTGTATAGGTGATTCCCCTCTTATTCTCCATCTTTTCCAGCAACTGAAGTATGGCAAGCGCAGCGGTCATGGCCCAACGACTTCTGGCGGGACGTCTGCACGCACCCGGGGGTCCGCTGATGCTGGTGCCTCCGCTACTCAAGTTCCTCCTATGAGTGCTGAGGTTGATGCCATGGTGGAGCGAGTGGTGGCCTCTCTGGGAGCTCGAATGGAGCCTCAGGACTTGATCGGAGCGGAGGAGGTGTAGAAATTAATCTTGATTTTTGTAATTTTTGTCTTTTGCTGACTTGGTGCCGGTGCGCACATGTAAAGAACTACTTGAAATGCTCTTGGCGAATTATTAATGGCTGAATCGTCCTGCGCATGTCTGTAATTTGGGGCCTGTGCAGGAGGTCGAGCCTATCACCTTTATGCGCAACAATGTTTATATTAGTGGCGAGTTGTGGACTTATTGGAAGTCGGTGTTTCCTAGGCTTTCGGTGGACGACATGTTCGATCTTGTTCTTAGCGATTTGGATGACGCATGCCCTACTTTTATTCGTTCTTTTGCATGGTGTGGTTCGTTTAGACCTTTGTAATCATATTTGTTTGCGTGGAGGTTTGATGTTGTGATGGAAATGTCATTTGCGTGGTTGCTCATTTCGGCCTCCGCTGTGCTGTGGAGGCCTACTTTAATTAGTCGGAGGCCTTCATGCCTTATTGTAGGTGTTACCTCCGGAGGTGATTTCTGTTTTCCTCCCCGGAGGTTGTATCTACTTTGAGACATATTTGTGTATTAATAACTTTATTGTTAACATACGACAGATGTTACAACCATTGTTTCTCTTCGACCAGTGCTGGTGTCGGTCTTGCTGTGTTCGACTTTGCAGTCTTCAGCAATTTATCCATGCATCCCAACGCTTATTCTGCGGAGGTAAGCTGTGGTTGATTTCAGCGGAGATGGGAGGACGTTACGAGTTCTTACGCAGTATCCCCCCTTGTCTCTGTTCAAATGATGATCCTGATTGGCTTGCTCTATTGGCTTCCCTCTTTGGCATTATCCCGGAGGCCACAGCTGCCTCCGGGACATTTCTTTTGCCAACACTATTATGAATTCTTGTGCAGTATCTCGTTATTTTTGGTTGTCCGTATGCGGACGTCTGCCTCCATCTCCCTTAAGCGGGTTTTGGTTACGTGGAGCTGGTTGTGGTTGGCCCTTTTCTACTTCTCATGCATGCAGGCGTTGAGCTCTACTTCTTTTATAGTACCCCTTGTGTACTTTGCGTATCCTTGGTATTTATTTGTTTAGCGTCCTCGCTTGCAGAGGCTAGTTAACACAGGTACTGGTTTGGTACTTGTTTCCTTTAATGATAGGTAGCTGCAGCTGGTTTAATGGTGCTTTGGAGGTCCTTATAAAAGGATCTATTCCCCCTTGATCATTTGGGCTGCTTTGTTGTGTACATTATACTGATGGTACTTACTATGAGCTTTTTTGTGTTGGTACTGTGTAAGGACTCGTAATGGAACAGCCTCAGAGATGGAGGCCGGCTGCTTTCTTATTTAGCATTGCTGATGTAAGGATTTTGGATGTGGTGGTTGCTTGCGACTAGAAGGTGCAAAGTGGTGTGCTGACAGATGATCTTGGAATTTTCCATGCACACCGTGGCATTGGAGGTTCGCCTCCTTCTCTTCATATCGAGCGTGCGTTGAACTTGATTGAAGTGACCTGGTTTCCGGAGGCACAGGGTGGTATGTAGTCGGGAGGTGATAGGGGATATTCTGCAGTTTCTCAGGGTTTGCCTTCATCATTGCTAGTGCCGGAGGTTTAAGCGCCGGCAACCTTCGATCCACTTCCATGTCTTGTGGTAGCAGGTTAGCTGGGTGGAGTGGCTGGATATTTTAACCCGGAGGTTGTGTATTTTGGTCTAGCAGCTAGATACGTGCATTTTGCACATTGTTTCTGTTATGAGCAAGGCGCAATGTGCCCTGACTATTGTAAGCATTAAATCGAATGAATAGACTTGTTTTGCGTATTGCCTCTGTTCCAGAGTGCAGAATATCTATTTCTTGTGATTGTATTGCTTTTGGAAAGTGTATGACGTGGAGGTTGCTTGGTTCCGCGAACTTGTACCTGCATGAGTGTTATCTCCGCTTGTTTTAATATTGCGTTCCAGAGGTTGCTTTTGGTGATTGTAATGTTACCCGTTTTTTGAGCTACCGGTGCCTGAACTAGTTGACAGGTCTTTTTTCGGTTCGCTTCACAACTTATGGTTGCGATTGCCTACCTCGATGCCTTATAAGACAGGACTTTTTCGAGGTCTTTTGATATTTAGCAGAGGCTGGTTCATGCCTTTTTTGTTCGTCCGTGATCTGTGGTTGCTGTTGCCTGCCTCGATGCCTAATAGGACAGGGCTTTTTCGAGGGCTTATGGCATTCAGCGAAGGCTATTTCATGCCTTCTTTGTTCGCAACCTATGGTTGCTATTGCCTGCCTCAATGCCTAATAGGACAGGGCTTTTTCGAGGGCTTTTGGCATCTTGCGGAGGCTGTTTTGTGTCTTCTCATTTTTTAGCAACCCATGGTTGCTGTTGCTTGCCTCGATGCCTGATAGGATAGGTCTCTTTTCAAGAGCTTTCGAAATTTTAGCAGAGGCTATTTCGGAGGTTGCTTCATGCCTTCTCATTTTTTTAATGGTGGCATGAAGTAACCTTGTGAGATCATGAATAGTTGTCGAATATTGCAGCTGCGGTGCTGGCTGCTTTCAACTGTCCTAGGTACAGCTTTTCAGGGTCCGCTTTATACATTCAGAGGTTAATTACATACGGTCTTGCCTCATTAAAAACCTCACCTCCGATTTGAAGCCCCTTTTGTGAGGAAAAGAGTGCAAGCCATTTTTGCAGGAATAATAAATTGCAGGAATTTAAATCTAGGGACTTCCGTTTATAATTCTACGGAGTCCTTACATTCTATGTGTAGTATTTTCGGAGGCTATCAATGTTCCAGGAGTGGTTGATGTTCTTCCTTCTGTGTCTTGCAGATAGAATGATCCTTTCCTCCCTCCTTGCCTAGGTATGAATGATCCTTCCCATTTTGGCTGTAGCTTTCCAATGTTCTGAGCGTTTGGCCTCCGCCTCATTACCCAGTTGCCATCCTTAATGTTTTTAGTGACCACTTTTCCATCCCTCCATTTCTTGGTTTGGTCTTGGTATTTCTCGATGTTGTCAATTGCCTCTAGCCTGTATGCTTCGGTCATCTCCTTGGTGTACTCTTCATCCTTCGCGAGGTTTTGTTTTAATGTGCGGAGGCTCTGGTATTTGATCTCTTCTGGCATCATTGCTTCCTCTCTGTACAGTAGCTTGAATGGAGTGAACCCGGTGGCTCTCGATACGTTTGTGTTGTGAGACCACACAACCTTCGGCAGCTCTTCTACCCATTTGCCCTTTTTGTGATCTAGCAATGTCTTGGAGATTGCTGAGAATATGATCCTATTTGACCTTTCCACTGCTCCGTTACTCTCTGGGTGGTAGACTAAGGTGAAGGCTACTTGTGTGCCGATGCTATTGCAGAATTCTTTGAACTTGTCTAAATTGAATTGCTTTCCATTGTTGACTGTGAGCATCCTTGGAACCCCGAATCTGCAAATTATATTTTGCCAGAAGAATTTCTTGACTGTTTCGGAGGTGATTGTTGCAAGCGGTTTGGCTTCTATCCATCTTGTGAAGTATTCTACTGCTACCACTGCATATTTGCTTCCACCCTGGGCCGGAGGTAATGGGCCTACGAGATCCATCCCCCATCGCTGAAGAGGCTAGACCGGAGGTATTAACTGTGTTTGTGCTCCCGGAGATGCCTGGTGTGGAGCGAAACTCTGGCATGCTTTGCAAATTCTTACTATGTGCAATGCATCCTTGATATGCATTGGCCAGTAGAACCCTTGCCTAATTGCCTTCGCTGAAAGTGCTCTGGGGCCAATGTGTGATCCACATGTTCCTGAGTGGATGTCTTGTAAGAGGTCTCTGCCTGCTGATTCTGTGATGCACTTGAGCAGTGGTTGGACTACTCCTTTCTTGTATAGAACTTCGTCTATTATCATGTAGTTCCTTGCCCGTATTGCCAGCCTTGATGCAACTGTTTCATCTGATGTCACATGGACTCCATTGATAAAATCAATTATAGGTTTCCTCCACTCCTCTGTGTCTACTAGGAGTACCTGCGCAAATACTTTTGTTGTTTTTGCGGTAGCCGGTAATGTCAATTCTTGGTAGAAGGTTCCTTCGGGTACCTCCTCTTGATTTGCTGCTACTTTGGCTAACTCATCTGCCTCTGAGTTGTCCCCCCTTTGGATGTGCTTTAAGGTAAAGCCTTGGAATCTCTTTTCCATACCCTGATCACTTCTAGGTATGTGTAACAACCCAATAATTCGAACTACAAAATTTTTTCGACAAAACCTCGAGTGATGTGGTGCGACATGTCATCATCTACCCCTTACATATGCATCAACCCTAGCATGTCATGCATGGCATCCATATGTTGCAAGTTAATTAATATCTCATAACAATGCTCTATGTTCGCTTGTTACATTTTAATGTTTCGTTTGTTTAATCATCATGTTGCATTAAAAAGAGTGATTTGGATTCTTATTTGGTTTATGTGCTGGTTATTAAAAATAATAACATAATATTTATTTTGACAAATAAATATTAAGGGAATAATACCCTAGAAGTATTTGGGCCATGTATGCTCACTATTCTGTAACACAAAATAAGCACACCGTATATATATATATATAAGTATATATATAAATATATTTGAAAAAGAAAAAGAAAAAGAAAAGAAGGAACCGGCCCGAGCAGCCCAACCGCTCGGCCTGCTCGCCGCTCGGCCCCTGCTCGCCGCTCGACCCCTGCTCGCCGCTCGACCCCTGCTCGCCGCTCGACCCCTGC
>CM041645.1:38915948-38944647 GCA_023333625.1 Bothriochloa decipiens
TCGACCCCTGCTCGCCGCTCGACCCCTGCTCGCCGCTCGACCCCTGCACGCCGCTCGACCCCCCTGCTCGCCGCTCGACCCCACGCTGCGCGGCCCAACCAGGCCGACGGCCCAGCAAGAGCCGCGCGCGTCCGCGCGCCGCACCGAGCCTCTGTTGCCGATGAGTCGCTGACGATGGGGCCTCGAAGTGGAACCCACGTGTCATCGCGCCCGCTGAGGTCACCCGACCGGCCGTGCATGCTCGCGTCAGCACTGTTCCCCGGCGTCGCTCCTAAGCAACCTCCCTCGACCGCTCGATCCAGTGTCGCCCCGCATCGACGCGCGCCCGCAAGCCACCTGGACCGACCAGCCCGCGTAAAGTTTCCACGGCCGCAGGCAATATTCTCTGCGCGCGCGCGCGCACCTGCACTGTCGCCGCAGTGGAACACTGCCGCCATAAAGAACCTCGACACCCAGCGTTACCTAGCCCTCTCTCGCTGTTCTCTGGACCCAATTCGAACCCCAGCTGCTGACTTGGACATCCCTTGACCGCTCGATCAAGCAAAGCTGTGATCGGCCGTCCGTCGGCTACCTACCACCGCGTCCGCCCTATAAAGCAAGCACCCCGGCATCCTAGGGTTCCCAGATCGCCGCCACCGCTCTGGTGAAACCCCATTCCACCTTACCAGCCTCGTTTGGAGAAGAGCTGAAGGAAGGAGGAAGAAAGGAGTCGGGGAAGAAGAAGAAGCCGCCGCCGGAGTTGGGGAGGAAGACCGTCGACTCGGAGCCACCGCTGTTGCGTCGGGAGCAGGAAGGAGGAGCAGTACCGTGAGCCGGAGCCGCTTGGACTTGTACCGCACCTCCATCCTCTTCGACCGTCGGTGAGCACCGCCATCGCCGTCCTCTCGAACCCTCCGCCGTGCTGTTGGCCATGGCGCTCCGCCGTGAGCGCGTAGGCCCAGGTCACTACCGACCTCACTGGACACACCCGCACACACACACGAGACTAGCCGAGCCCCTCGGACCACGGCATCGGGAGGATGCCGGAATGGAAGCCGCCCAGTTCATCGCCGCGCGCCAAGCTCCGCCGTGGCAAGATCACCCAGTCGCCTTTCTGATGAGCCTCGACCTCCGTTGTTTCTGGATCCGCGCTCGCCTTGATGAGACGGACCCCGTGCACACCCTAGCTCCGCGTTTGCCTCACCAGAGCATCGACCCGAACCACCTTGTCATCGACGTGTCAGTACGTTGCCGCTCCAGAACGCCGTCGTTCACCGTCGTTCCTGCCACCATCGATCACCCTCGAGGAGCAGGAAGAAGCCGGGAAGCTCTGCCATGACGAGCTGCATCGAGTGGGCAAGATGGAGACCGTGGACCCTCTCGGAGTGCCGTTGCCGTGCACCGAGGACCTGTCGAAGCTCCGCCGTGGGAGTTGCTGCCCGTGCGGACTCCGCCGTGTGTTTTGGTCACCGCCGGCACCTCGAGCAGATGTTGCGTGACTCCAACCGTCGCCATCGAGCCACCGTCTGCCGTCGAGCTCGACACGGAAGTGAAGCTGTCGCCCTGAAGCCCATCGACGTGACCGTCGTGAAGTCCCGAATCGACGGGCGGGTTAATGGCACCGGAGATCCTTTGTGGCACCAGGAATCGAGGGTTCTTCCGCCGCCGATCGTCGAGGAAGAACTCCACGTTCGAGCCGATCTCGTCCGAGACAGATCACGAGCTCGAACAGAACCGCGAGTTCGACCCTTTGACAACCGACCCTCGAGTTCGACCCCTTCGAAGAACCGACCCTCGAGTCGACCATCGGAGGACAGACCCTCGAGTTTGACACCTCGACGCGTCGACCCTCGAGTTCTACACCTCGAGCACCGTCACCCTCGAGCCGCTGTCCGCCATAAAGCACGTCACCGGGACCAAGCCCCCGACTTGATGACCGCCTACGTGTTCGCCTTGACGACCCGAGGACGATGCACGAGTTAGCGAAGTAGAAGTCTTGGAGCAGCCCTCGCCGGATCTTTAACCCCGTCGTAACCAGCCGAGCCCCGCTGTCGAAGCAGAGCAGTTTTCCGTCTTCGAGCGTGCCCTCGAGACAGTATCATCGAGACCGTAACCTGAGACCGTGCCCTCGAGACAGTATCCTCGAGACCGTACACCTCGAGACAGTGCCCTCGAGACTGTAAACCTGAGACCGTGCCCTCGAGACCGTTACCCCCCTCGAGTTCTAACCCTCGAGACAGTACCCCTCGAGATCGTAACCTTGAGACCGTAACCCCTCGAGCCCCTTCTCTTTTCAGAAAATGGTTAAATCTTTGAAAATTCATAACTAATTCATACGAGCTCAGAAAATTATGATCCACATATCCAAATTTTCTATAAATCGAGCCCTATCTATCTAGGCTATGTTTGAGTGTATTTGGATCTTCTATTTTGCATTCGTTCTTTGTGCTAATCTATAGGGGTCGCTTCCGCGACCGTTAAATCTCGTTACAGGCTCGAGCGAGGGCAAGCTTGACGACAGTGACTACCAGGAGAAGTCCGACAGCTACGTCAGTGAAGGTGCCACACACCACCCAACCTCGTAGATCCCATTACGCATGACAATTATAGTATGGCTAGTGCTTTACATTCATGTTGCTATAATGCTATGCCTATGCTAGGACTGCATGATAGAGTATTTATTTGATGAGCCCTACCTTGTTGTAAACTATCACCTGCTTACCCGCTGTTATGATAGCCACCTGCTTATCTGCTATGCTTATAATTTCTATACTTCACTCGCTTACATTTTGATGCGACGTGATGAACCCGGGGAAGGCCTGGAGGGTGCCAGGCTGGATGTGTGAGTTGATGTTTCAGATGAGCATGTGAGCTGATGATGTTGTATCCGGGTTTGGGGTGGAACTTACGGCAGGGAGTAGGGTGAGGGTTGAGTCGATCGAGCCGGGATCTACGACGAGCTTTTGGAGCAAGTCTTGCCAGGGAATGGTTCTGGACATTCCTAAGAGAGGAGCCTGTGGCGGGCTAACTGAGATGTGATGGTGGTCCTTGGGTGTGATCCTCGGAAAGGTGGAGCCCGGGATGAAGGTGCCGTGGTAGCACGTTAAAGATAAACCCTGATGAAGATATCCCGGTTTGGTCAAATCTAGGAACTGTTGCGCTGGTATCCGGACCTAGGAATCTCTTGCTTTCCACTCGCTCTCCATGGGGGGGAGACGGCCGAACCGCTGGATAGGTCGATGCCACTACTGCTAGGCGAGAAGTGATAGGAAGGTATATGCATGGGATAGAGCTAACACCCTACCGAGACGATCATGGCACCCCCTTCGGGAGCGGGTACATGGCATGGCATCCTCTTCGGGAGCGGATACATGCTCTCTTCACAGTTCCAGTGATCCAGTGCTGGATGGTAGAGTGGCATCGCCTATGGCAGTAGGCGCCCGGAATCTGCCTAGGTGCGCGCGTGCATCGATGATGGTTATCTGGTGGATTAGTGAAACCTCTGCAGAGTGTATGGTTGATCGATCGATACATATGCCGAATCTTCG
Source organism: Bothriochloa decipiens (assembly GCA_023333625.1). NCBI lineage: Eukaryota > Viridiplantae > Streptophyta > Magnoliopsida > Poales > Poaceae > Bothriochloa > Bothriochloa decipiens. The sequence goes on from CM041645.1 coordinate 38,919,476, forward strand.
GCTATGGACCTTTCCTATGTTTCGCATGCACCGGACTAGTGAGTGGAGTGTTCTACCTTCCTCTGAGTGTGTTTTCCGGCCGTGAGCCAGTTTGAGGGCTGCGGGCCGCTGAGGCAAGCCAAGAGGGAGTTGGCTTGTCGACCAGAGTCTGAGAGGGTGTTGGAGATGAGATGAGATGATGCTACAGATATGGATGGAGATAGATGAAGGGAATGGGTTTGTGTTTAAAACTTGTTTATTATACTTTTGTTTTATATACTTGAACATTGCATAGGAAAACCCAGCCTTTATAGGTTCCTTTTGAGATACCCTTATTTTTGCATCCACTTCCACAAAGCAATGCATAGGGTGGGAGTGTGGCCAGTACAAATCGTACTGAAAATTTGGTTTCAGGTTCAAGGAGTGAGTACTCATCTGGGGAGTACAGCGATTGAGGGTTTCGTGCCTACGCTCAAGTTGGAGAGATGAAGATAGCTTCCGCACCTCAAGCTTTATTTGTTATGCTGCATGAACTCTGATTCCGCCCTGTGGCGATGTAATAAGTTATTGTAACTCCCTCTATTTGCACTCTTTTGTTCGATGTATGGATTATGGATTCAACTGTTATCGGGTAATGTGATTTAAATGGTCATATTACACTCCGACACTGTGGATTTCCCTTCGTGGAAATCAAGGTCGTTTCAGTATGCAGCCAATTCTGGGTTCCTTGCAATATAGTCCTTCTCAACTTGTTCTGTTACTATCTTGGAATCAGTTCTGGCCATGATGTATTTTGCGCCAAGTGCCTTAGCCTTGTCGAGCCCCAGGATCACTGCTTCGTACTCGGCTACGTTGTTGGTTGCTTTGAAGCACAGTCTTGCTGCGTATTTTGTTTTGATGCCCGATGGTGATATTAATACCGCGGAGGCTCCGGCACCTTGGATGCCTCACGTGCCATCTATGTACAGTGTCCATATTAAAGCCTCCGCTTTGTCTTCTGTGTGCTGCGGAGATGTCCATTCTACCAAAAAATCTGCTAGCACTTGCGACTTGACTGATGTTCTTGAGATGAACTTGATGCCAAACTAGGATATTTCTATTGCCCATTTACTGATTCTGCCTGATGCTTCCTTGTTGCCTAGGATATCGGCTAGCGGTTGTGCTGTTGGTACCAGGATTTCATGCTCTTGAAAATAGTGTTTGGGCTTCCTTGATGCTGTTACTACTACATATGCTATTTTTTCGACCTCCGAATAATTCAGTTTTGCTCCTTGTAGCACTTCTGATACATAGTACACTGGGTGCTGTACGCTTTTGTTGTTAATTTCCTTTTCTTGAACTAGCACTGCGCCAATTGCTCCTGCGGAGACCGCAACATATAGTAGCAAGGTTACCTCCGCATCTGGTGCTATAACCATGAGGTCTTTTGTGATGTAGTTTTTGAGTTGCCGGAATGCCTCCGACTCCTTTGTGCCCCATTCAAATTTGTCCGAGGCCTTGAGAGTTTTGAAGAATGGTAGACTTCGTTCTACTGACTTTGAGATGTATCTACTGAGTGCTGCTATTCTGCCTATCAGTCGCTATACTTCTTTCTTGTTTTTCGGTTCTCTCATTGTTAACACTGCTTTTGTTTTATCTGGGTTTGCTCTTAGCCCTTCTGGACCAACAATGTAATCGAGCATCAATCCTTTGCTTGCTCCGAAGATACACTTTTTAGGGTTCAGTTTTAACCCTGCTTCTCTGAGACTAGCGAAAATTTCTCGGAGGTCGTCCAAATGATCTCCGGTCTGCTTGCTGACTACTGCTAGATCATCAACATAGGCTATGATGTTTCTTCAGAGCTGAGCTTGCAATACCGTTTGAATCATTCTTGAGAACGTTGATCCTGCGTTTTAAGCCCTTCCGGCATTCTAACAAAATAGTAGGTGCCGAAGGGGGTTGTGAAGCTTGTTTTCTCTTCATCTTCCTTTCTAGCCATATCTGATGGTATCCTGAGAAGCAATCCAACAGAGAGAAGCACTTGCATCCTACTGCCTTATCAACTGATGCATCTATTCTGGGTAATGGGAAAGGATCTTTTTTGCAGGCCTTGTTGAGATCTGTGAAGTCTATGCGTTCTTTTTTGGCACCAAGACAACATTTGCCAGCCAGTCTGAGTACTTGACTTCTCTAATGACCTTGGCATCTAATGACCTTTACACCTCTGCTTTCGCTGTAGTTATGTGCTCGTCAGACATCTTCCTCTATTTTTGCTTCTTGGGTTTGACATTTGGATTGAGGTCGAGGGTGTGTTCAATCACATCCTGACTGATTCCTTATAGATCTGATGCTGACCATGCGAACACGTCCTTGTTTTTTGCTAGCAATTTTAACAAGTCTTGTCTTTCTACCTCCGATAGATTGGCACCTATGGTAACTTTCCTGTTCGGGATTGCTTCTTCCAATGGTAGTGTGGTCTGCCATGTTGGTTTTTCCCGCGGGCATGTCCGGAGGTTCCTCTGCTTCTATGGTGTTGATGTTTCTGTGTGCTTTGTAAATTGCTTTCTCTATGTTCCTTGCTTCTTTTTGACTTCCCCGCACTGTGATGATTCCATGTAATGCTGGCATCTTCATGCAGAGGTAGCCCATGTGTATTGCCACATTGAACTTGCTTACAAATCCTCTTCCCAATATCGCAGTACTGGTAGTAGATGTCGACCACATCAAAGGTAATGTATTCTGTCCTGGCACAGTCCCCATCTTTGAATGATACTGGTAGTGATATCTTGCCTAGGGCGTTGATCTTCTTTCCACCGAATTCGATCAGTGGGGTGTCCGGTGGCTGTAGCTGGCTTTTGCTTAGCTTCATTTGGTCAAACGCATTGGCGAAGATGATATCTGCTGAACTCCTAGAGTCAACAAGTATTCTGCTTACCTCCCAGGCAGCTATATTTGCCTTTATAACCATGGCATCTGCATGCGGATAGCTTTCAAATTGGAGGTCTTGTTCTATAAATTCTATTGGCATCTTGGACCATTTTGTTGATCTGTAGGCGCCCTGAACTGCCACATTGTTTACCAACCGGAGGTGGTCCTTCTTTTGTTTTTTGGTTTCAAACTCTAATGCTGAGCCTCCGGCTATAGGTAGTATCATGCCAATGGTTGATAGCGCCGAATGCGGGTTTAGCTGGTTTTCTGCCGGAGGCTCCACCTTCGCAGTTGCTGTTGTGGTTAAAGCATACTAGGGAGGTGCTGGTAATGCCTCATACTGTCTCTGTTGTGCTGCCGGAGGCGTTTGCATATGTGTTGGTTCAATGAGTGCTATGTGCAGAGGTCTTTGGTTGATGTAAGTTAGACCATTTTCTGCTCTGTTCTGGGTGTAGCCTTGGTGCTGTGATGTTTGCTGATAGACTGGTCTCCAGGCTGTTAGTGCCGCCGGATAGTACTGTTGAGCCAAGTTGTGCTGCGGTAATGGCTCTGGAGCGTATCCTGGGAAACTTGGATTGTACTGCTGATAGACCTGCGCACTGTGAGCGTGATTAACCTCCCTGCTACCTTGCAGTTGGGGCTGTAGATGTGACTGTTTGGTTTTCATCCTGTCAAGTGTCTCTTGGGCCTCCGGGCAATCCTGTGTGATGTGCCCTTTGTCCTCTCCGTGGAAGAGGTAGTATTGCTTCCTTGGTTTCTGATTTTTGGTCCAATTCCTGGACTTGTTGCTATTGCTTGAAGACTGTTTACTTTGACTGTCTGCTTCCTCCAATCTTTTGCGGAGGTCATTGTTAGACCTGCAGTATTTTTTGAACTCCTCGTGCAGTTGAGCCATTGTGGCTAGCTTTTTTCTTGCTAAGTGACTGGCGAATGGGCCATTCTGAGTCCTTTGATTGCTGCTTCTATGGTCACCCTGTTAGGGACATCTGGTGCTTTAGCCCGGAGGTGTAGGAATCTCTGATAATAGTCTGCGAGGGGTTCGCCCTTGAGGTGCTTGTTGCTGAACAGGTCTGACGATGTTAGTGACTCGCTTGTGTAAGCTTTAAAGTTTGCTAATATCTAGTCTCGTAGGTTCTCCCATGAATATACCGTACTTGGTTTCAACATTGAGTACCATGCTAGTGCATCTCCTTCTACTGCAATCACAAATGACTTGGCCATTACGTGATCGTTGCCTCCGGCGGAGGCTACTGCGGCTTCAAAACTCATTATAAACTGCCTCGGATCTGAACTGCCATTGAATCTTGGTAGAGATATAGGTTTTTAGCTCGGAGGCCTTCGGATAGTGGTGATTTTGGGTCAAAGACTCTTGACGGTGTGGGTAGGCTTGGAACTATGGTGTGCGTAGGATGCACGTTCACAGTTGGGGGTTCATGACTGGTTGAGCGACCTTCACTGGACCTGCTGCCGGAGGTTGCATGCTCTGTATTTCTGCTTGCAGAATGGCCATTTGCTGCCTTATCTCGTCTGCATGATGCGATGATTGTATCGTTCTTTGTGTGGTAGCTTGTTGCGCCCTTAACCTGTCTCTTTCGGCTTCCATGCGGTGCATCTCATCTCTCAGCGTGGTCAACTCGTTGTCTTGGTTCTGGGCTATCGGATGCTGCTCAGACGGGTCCCCCCTTTGTGCAGCATTGTTGTTCTCTTCATCACCTCCGTTCTCTGGTGCGGAGGCATAAGTGCTCCGAATATTTTTCCTTGGCCTATCACGAGGAGAGGGCTGCGGTACCTCCGCCTCAGCGGCGGTACGTCTCCTCACTGTGGTTTTTTTTCTAGGTGGCATTTGTGGGTGTTATCTCCGGCCAAACACAAACGGTGGGTGCCAACTGTTGGAACCGAGTCCTAGCAGGTTAGAGTGAAGATGGAATGAGTAACCCAGACGGTTCCTCTCTCTCTGTATTAAATATGAAAATTGCAATGTGGGCCCAACAGCAAGTAATGCCACAACTACCAGGGGGTCCTCTCTTTATTACACAGGGGGCATGGCCTTATATAGTGGCTCCCCAGCTCGAGGCTGAAAGTACATGTGTGCCCCCAAAGGGAGTTTCCAAACCCTAGACACTGACTCTATTACACGTGGGTCCCTTAGGGGCACGCTGGGCCACCATTTCCTGGCCACGGCCACGGGCCGTGGCCCATCACCACTCGCAAGAGGTCCATCAAGCCCATCACCTATCCTCGTGCTTTCCGACCGGCTTTGGCATACTGCCCAGATAGCAATAGCCTCAGGTCGTCGTCTCCTCTACGCAGAGCCTCCGGGCCCAGTGAGGCTATGTCGGCTAGCCTCCGCTTAGCAACGGTGATCCTCGCTGAGCCTCCTCCGTCGGTTGATTCGAAACCTCCGCTGGAGGCTCCCTAGCGGAGGTCTGACCTCCGCCTGAGTGACGGTCATCGCCGCCGGGACTCCGCTGTCGACCGGCTCTGCGCCTCTCCCGGAAACCTCCGCCCGGAGATCCAGCCTCCGGCGGCGACTCCAATACCTGCAAGCATGGGCCAAGTTGAACACAGTCGGAACTGTTAGTCAGATACAGATCGGAGGTAATAAGCTTCTCCCGTCCTGGGGCGCATCCCCAACAACACACCTTGGGAGGCTGAAATAACACAGTTCACTGCTCTGCTGTCCTTACATGGTTGGTCTCTAGGCTGGCTATGAAAGGCTCTCTGGCCATTGCAAGCTTGCTGATTATTTGTCACTGTATGTGAGAGCCACCACTGTTGTAGGGGAAAATTTGGTGAATAAATCCTTAGGCTGAGCTACATACATATCATATTTCCAGGAAAACTTCGTTCGTTTTATTGCTCGCTGTTCAAGCGATGTACATGAGAGAGGAGGACCAGATAGGATGCTTCATGCTTCAGTAGGAAGGAACTGCTCCTTGGATCTTTAACTTCAACCTGTGCTCCTCTGTCTCTGAATCAGATTATACCCTTGCAGATTGGCAAGCTTCAATTCATCGTTATTAGTGAATAAAGATACATATTTTGTCGTCTTTCTTGGCTTTATTTTGATCTGATGCAGCTAACCAAGACCTGATGCAGTACATACTCTGATGATCTGTCATCAGGCACCTTTCAACTTCCATTCCACACCGATCCAACTCTCTGCTAGTAGGAAGTAGTATATATGTCAGCTACTAACCATATTATCCCTCTGTAGATCGGCTTTTTTCCACTGATTTAATTTGATTGTGATGGTGAGTTGTTTTCTGTATGTTATGTTGGACTTCCAATATCGATCATTCCTTCTCTTCGTCGTCTTTGAACGCGTCTGATGCTAGCTTCAGTCCTTGTGTTTTATCTACGTCGATGCTACAGTTAGCTGCTTTTATATATGTGTCTCCTGGTGGTGGATCGAGCCAGGTCACGCTCGGGCTGCAACTCTGCTGCTGCTGGTCGTACGTGGTTATTCATACATATGCCATCTCTTGTCAGTAACTCAGCCTGGGCGCCTGGCTCGTAATCGACCAGATCTATGCTCAATAAAACCGGCATCTTAATTAAATAAAGAGGGCACATGTATGTAATGTGATCTACTCATCCGTGTTCAGGGAAAGCCAGCGTCTCGTCCACCATCGACTGCTCACGCGCTAACCAGTCCACCTTTGTTGTTTTGTTTGCAGGACCAAACTAAGAACAAAAGGATCGTGATCGGATCGGATCGGATCCGAGGAGGGAGGAAGAAGGGCGTCAGCGCACGCTGATTGAGCGTGTGCACGGACGATATATAGATCGATGGCAGCCACGGCTATCGCAGTTAGCGTTTCCATGGGTGACAAGTACAAGAAGCTCAGGGGCCTTCGGAAGGAGGTGTCCTTCCCCATGGATGAGCTTAGTGACATGAGCACCCTCCTTGAGAAGATGGATGACGCTGCCGACGAACTCGACCCACAGGCCAAGAAATGGAGGAAAGATATAATAGACATGTCCTACCACATTGAAGATTGCATCGACGACTTCATGGACCATGTTGGTGAGACCAGTGACACGGAGGTGGGGATCCTCAAGAAAGCTTCTCACTATCTGACAACTTTCAAGGATCGGTACCGCATAGCCAATCAAATCCATAAGACCAAGACTCGTGTGATTGAAGCAAACAAACGCAGAGATAGGTACAATCTCAATGTGTGCACCTCTAGTTCTACCACAAAAGTGGATGTTGATCCTTGCCTATCTGCACTATACAAAGATTCAACAAACCTTGTTGGCATCGACACCCAAAAGGAAGATCTTGTCAAATGGGCAGAGGATGAAGATAAACAACTAAAGGTGATGTCAATAGTAGGATTTGGAGGTTTAGAAAAGACCACACTTGCCAATGAGGTATATCTTGAAGTCAAAGGGAATTTCAATAGCAAAGCATTTGTGCCAGTTTCTCAAAACCCAGACGTACCAAGGCTACTCGGCAGCGTGTGTTCAAAACTTGGGCTGCCTCAATCCTCTCAAGCTTTTGAAGTGCAAGAACTGATTGACACTCTGAGAGAATACCTACGAGATAAGAGGTACTCATTATTATATGCTGCAATGAATGTTTTAATCATAACAAGTTCAACTTTTACAGACTACTTGCCTTACCTCTCTTGCCTAATCTAACTTGTCCTTCATAGCTTTCAATGAAAGCAAAATAGCTATATGAGTACTAGAGATAGTGTGGGCAACACTTTATTCGTAGCAACCTGAACAAATACAGATCTAGAATATGGGGTGAGGTAAATTTTAATTGCTCTACTATATAGTTATTTACCTCTACCTCATCATTAGCAATTAAAGTTACAGTCGTCATCCATCGTTCCTATAAGAGAGGAGTAGAAATAAATGAAAATACACTATATAACAAGAATATATTGCAAAACTATACATTTGCCATTTATTATGAGGTTTTTATGATACAAAATGAGCTTAACATTGTATTAAAAGTGTAGTTTTGCGAGATAAGTTTCTAAAAGTGTAGTTTCATGATTTTTTTTACTATATAGTATTTAGCTTGAAAATTATTCTAAAAATGAAAAAGATCAATCTCCTTCTCACTTTAGTGCAATTCTCACATCCTAATTGTTTCCCCATTGTAATAATCTAGATAAATAAACTGCTCATAGACCCTTGCAATTTGTATAAATATAGTGCCACTAATAATCATAACTGGTTTCTCATTTGCTCCTATTCTAACACAATATTATGTAGATGTTCTCTTATCTTTATCATTGGTGTGAACTTTAGTTGCCAATGCAATATACTTTTCCATCCTAGTTCATAATTGTCCGCTTATCATTATTGCACATCCATGTGTAGTGGGCATTCGAAGCCGGTGCTTATCAGTACTTCCTATGTTTCGCCTATTGTTATAGCTTTAGTTTTAGAGACTTCATATTCTTTTAATTCTCATTCACATTTTCCACATTTGCACTGCACATCCATGTGTTTTTTAACCTATGTTCTGTTCAAAGTATGTCTCATGCGTTCTTATTACAAACAATATTCATGTGAAAACTTCAATTTTTTATTTTGGTTAGATACTTTTGTTACAATTTCTTATTAACATAATTTTTATAACTTCAGGCATAAATATAAAACGAGCAACATATTCCATACTTAGCTTGAGTGACTAGTTTCTAAGCATATATAGAAGCATTTAGTATATTATTTATGATGACATATAGAGGTAATTAGAATTACACAATATTAGATTTTAATAAATGATCAATGAGAGTAACACAAAAGTACAACATGAATGTTTAGGGGTAACTTTTGATACATTCTGTTAGTTTTGCCTATATTATAAATGATCAAAGAGAGTAACACAAAAGTACATTGATTTTATTATAAATATAGATGTAGGTCATTTATAATTTGGGATTACTTTAGGTTATTTTTAATAAACTATAGAGGTGGGTAATTCAGACATAAATTTAGGTGTTAATTTTTATACATTCTGTTATTTTTTTGCCTATATTAATAGTGATATATGTCAGTAATTTAGAAGCATATGTAAGTGCTCAAGAATATCTTTTTATGAAATAACAAGTGTATGTAGTTATTAAAGGTGTGTTATTTTAGGCTACTTCAATAATAGCGGAGATGCTTATTAATTTAGATAAATATCAGGGGACTCTTTTGTATTATTTTTAATAATGCAAACTTAGGTTAAGATTAGTGGTATATTTTAAGACTGTTTCTATAATGGTAGTCATGAGTATTTTAGATTATTTTTGGGAGAAGGGGTTGGAAATTTCATAGAAAACATAATAGATCCATTGCCCCTCGTTGTCAATGATATTTTTTGATAATTGGTCTTTTGAACTTTGTAAGAATTTTTAGGATTTAGCTTTTATTTTGGGTATCATAAGGATCAATATGAAGACCTCTTCGAAGGTTCTAATAATTAGTAAAAGTAAGATCGATTTAGAATGGTAATTAAGCTTCTAAATAGATCAAGCTACACTAGTTACCTTTTCGTGTTTAAACTGTAGCAGATTTGTACAACTAGTACAAATTCTTTTACTTCTTATTAAAAGTTATCGACTATACAATTTCTTCGAGCAATATTTCACGCGGCTTGTATGTGCTTTCTGGAATTGTTAGTGTTTCTACTGATACTGATCTGTGCCATGTTTGGGATATATTTGTAGGTACTTCATTGTACTTGACGATTTGTGGGAAGTGAAGCATTGGGATATTATTAGTTGTGCTTTTCCACGAAACAATCATCAAAGCAGACTTATTGTGACTAAAGGATTGAAGGTGTGGCTCGTGCATGTTGCATTGACAACCATGGGTGCATTCATTGTATGAAACCACTAAGTGACGTGGACTCAAGAAAGTTATTCAATAGAAGAATTTTTGGCAATGAAGATACTTGCCCTCCTCAGTTCACAGATATTTCTTGTGAAATTTTAAAGAAGTGTGGTGGTTTACCACTTGCAATTGTCACTATGGCTAGCACTTTAGCAGAGCAACCCAAAGAACACTGGGACTACATACAAAGTTCTATAGTCACTGAATCTGCAGCAAACTCCTTGGATGACATGATGCAGATCTTGGACTAAGCTATAAGCACCTTCCACGTCATCTAAGAGCATGCTTTTTGTATCTTGGCATTTATCCTGAGGACTATGAGATTAAAAGGGATGAGCTGATTGACTAAAGGGTGGCAGAACGTATTGTGATGAGCAAGTCTTCTGGGCAAGATGCAAGGGATGTAGCGGAGAGCTATTTCAATGAACTTGTCAACAGGAACATGATTGAACCAGATAAATTCCACTGCTACAGAGTACATGATATGATGCTCGATCTAATCGTAAAGAGGTGTAAAGAAGATAATTTTGTAAGTGTTATGCACAGTGCACAAGTGGTGGTTGATCGACAAGACAGAGTTCACCGACTATCAGTCAGCTTCAGTGGTGCTGCAGATGATGACACCATATTGCAGGTGGCCACTAGTTGCTGCCGATCACAAGTTCGCTCTCTTGTGTTGTTTGGAGCCTGAAAATGGATGCCTCCATTGTCGAAGCTTAAATCTCTTCGAGTGCTTTACCTTAACGAAGTTCCTGAGCACCTGATGAAAATGGATTTCCCAGGTGTTGGCCAATTGTCTAAGCTGAGGTACTTTAGGATTGAACGGTCATATAAATATTTTAATGATGATTGGCCCATTGTGCTGCTACCTAGTGAAATTTGGAGGCTACGACATTTGGAGAGGCTGGAATACCTAGCATAACCATTTGCAGCACTCCATCAGATATCGTTGAAATGCCATGCTTATCCCATCTGATCTTACGATCTAATACAAGTTTGCCGGATGGGATTGGGAAGATGAAATCGCTGCGTACCCTGAGGAAATTTAGCCTTGCAAAGAGCTCTCCAGAGAACATTAAGGGCCTCGGTGAACTCAACAAGCTGAAAGAGATTTGTCTGAACACTGCCACAGACTTGACTCCAACAAGCGACAGCGGAGACGCACGGATGGTGATATGCTCACAACTATATTGATGGGTGTTTTGGTTTCTTCCCTGGAGAAACTAAGTAACCTCAAAAAGCTTCAGCTGACGTCTGGTTATAGAGCTATTGGAGCTAATGCCCTGAGCCTGCTCTCTCCTCCATTTCACAACCTTGAAATACTTGATCTATATGGACTGACCTTCTATAGAGTTCCTAGGTGGATCGGAGATCTCCCAAGGCTCCATTGGTTGCGTCTTGGAGTGAAGCAGATGCCCCAGGAAGATATTGGTCTCATTGGGACACTCCCCTCCCTTATTGAACTCTACCTATGGATCCCAGGTGTCCCTACACATAAGGTCGTGATAGGCGGGTCCATGAGGTTCAAGGCTCTCGAGTTTTTTGATTTTAGCTGTGACGTGGCATCGTACCTGATATTTGAGAACGGAGCTATGCCCAACCTCCGGAGGCTCCTGTTATCACCCGATGCACATGACTGGGACAAGGCTACACCTCTTGGTCTCCAGTATCTGTCGAGGCTCAAAGAAATAACTGTAGGCGAGGTTGATAATAACAACTACTACAGATCCGACGACTCTGAATTGGAGTTGGTCAGCAGGGTGTTTCAGGAAGCAGCCGACGCACATCCTAATCACCCCGCATTTGTCTTTGACAAAAAAGGCCTGGTGCTTTAGGTATGCAGAAAAAAACATATTACGGATCTATTAGATGCTTAATGCTTTTGTTTGTACTTATATTACAGTAAGTTTCGTTGTGCATGTACTGAGTACTGACGAGTAAACATGCTGTCCGCGGGATGACACTGCAGGCCGAAAGAGGAGGCACAAGATTAGAAGGTGGATGCAACGTGGTGCAGAATTATTGGGACTCTATTGCCATCACGCATTCACGCCCTGCTGTTATCTTGGCCGTTTCCTCTGCTCTAATCAGATGCCAATGTTAAACTCTCAAAAAACAATGGATTAGCTTTTATTGTTATATTAGAAGCAAGTTGCTCTGCTGTGATCGACTTGTACGGTACGCTCTTATTTTATTGCTTGGTTTGTAATAACACCGTAACCTGGTGCTCTGGCTGCTATATATCCTCCTGCACAATCCGTTCATCATGTACACTGATTTGTGTAGAATAATAGCTCTGTCACTCTGTGGACAATCCTTCGTGCACAGTTGTAAGAAGTAGTGGTATATATACATACTATCCGTCTCAGCAAAAATCATCTGCATAGGGACAGGCAATGACCCGCATTTGTGCCGCATCGGAAAACGAGAGCACAGCCGTCTCTGAAAACGCTCGATGTTGTCAAATGACTTCGCTTTTCTGTGTAGACATGTAAACTCAGGGCGGCATGCAAAATGCTACCAAAATCGTAGGCAAGCACAAATTAAGCCAGCAGTTGTTGTAAAAAAAACAAAAGAAAAAAAGCCAGCAGTCTCAAGGCGTATCCTGGCCGGTGAGGAAACGGCACCGCCTTTTTTCCTGGAGCTCAGCATCCTTATGATCCCTGCCATGTCCGCTCGCCGCTCGGGCTTCTCTTGGATGCAGAGCAGGCCTTCCTCTGCTTTGACAGCACTGTCCCCCTCGTCGGTAGGGACAGGCACCATGGCACTGCCCTTGCCGCAGAACGCGAGGCTGTGCATCGTTGGATGCATGAAGCCCTTGTGCTTCTGCAGCAGTTTGTTGTCCTGTAGAAGGCCTGGCGGAGGAACACAAGATATATACATGCAACATTTATGTTACCGTGACTTTTTTAAAATCAGAGAAAAAAGTTATCTGGGTACATGCCCTCATAGAGGAATGTTTAGAGTGATGACGATGTGTATAAGATGTTTAACTGTGAGTAGACCTCGGTGATATGTTTTCTGGAGTGGCCGAGTCCATCTTTTCCCGCTGATTATTTCAAGCACCAAAGCTGTACACGTAGGTCGTTGAGCCAGACGATCTTGTTCGGGTGAAGCGCAAGACCGGGAGACCGAGTTAGAAGAGGAATGTTTCATGAGTGATGGCGATGTATATAAAAGTTGTTTAGCTGTGAGTAGAGCTCGGTAATATGTTTTCTGGAGTGGCCGAGTCCATCTTGTCCCGCTGACTATTTCAAAGACTATGACACCAAAGTTGTACACATCGGTCGTTGAGCCAGACGATCTTGTTCGGGTCTGAATCGCAGGAACGAGAGACCGAGCTAGAAGAGGAGTCACGCGTATGAGGAGTCATCCAGATATTATTGGGCTAGAACAACAAATTATTATAGAAGGTATTCTCTGATCCGTGTCCAATCCGACGAAGTTCATGAAACCCAAGACATGACAGCAAGGAAGCAGTATCCGATCCGAGTTTGTCACACTCTATTTTAAAGAATAAAAATAAAACGTATAAATAGTCTTATATACGCCCTAGGAGCAGTCGCACATATAGGATGACAAATTACAAAGAGTATCATCACCCTGTTTATTACGTAATGAACCAATATTTATTACAGAGTATTACACATAAATAAATAAATAACTAATATAACTTTATTGCAAAAGCTCCACATAGGGACACGTCAACTGGTGAACACCAAGCCTAGTACTCATCACAATAGCTCTCATTTCAACCTTCATCTGTTACCCATCCGGGATTTTCCAAAATTAAAAGTAAAGCAAGCGTAAGTACACAACCGTACTCAACAAGCATAACATGGGTTAATGAGGCTCAAATAAGCCGACCCGGTTTGACTACATTTAGCTTTTATACATTAATCATATTGAGGCATAACATCAAGGTAGTGATAATTCCTATATTCTCATTATCAAAATAACATTAACCAGTGTATAGCAATAACGACATTAAGATGAACACATTAACAATTTGAGAACCATTATCTTTATATAAATGTGTTAAGGCCGTCCTAACCGTAGGGCACGGATAATATATTAATTTAAACTCTGATCAGAGGTGTACACTTTCACTGTGAGTCATGTTTTGCAGCTGAATGGACTTATAACTTCCAAACCACCACAAAACATATAAAGCCTCCTATAGGTTCTCCTAACCAATCAGAGATACGGAAATACGTTGTGTGTAGAAACCCCCTTCCAATATGACACAATCCTTCCCGGCTATACTCATAAGGACAGAGGCAGTCCTATACCCTAACTTTCAGACTACTAACCAGCTAGAAAAGGACCTACAAGTGACTAGAGCCAGAACCATATAGCCCTCGCAGCTGTACGGATTCTCCATGAAAAATCACTTATAGACAAGAGTTCATATTTGTTAAAAGTCATCGTTTTCGTTGATAGCATAACACACATCAAGTTATAAGATCATGACCATTAAAGCACTAGCATCATAACTACTCAATGCAACCCAAAAGGTTCAAGGATTCAGGATATCAAAGCTAGTTATAAACTCTAGGTCATCAAACAGACATATGCATATGAGTTGTTATTTATAGTAATTAGGTAACAAGAATGATCCATGCTATACTTGCCTTGATTCACAAAGTCCTGTTGATCCTACTGATCCTCAAAGTAGCCTTGCTCAATAAAAACCCCACCGTCTGAACTCGACATTAACAATCAACACCAGACAAACGTCAAGTTCACCAAAGGTCAAGTAAGAGGAACAATACATCAATCTCATCAAAACAGAATAAAAAGCTTATAAAACTCTTCTATACGCTGCTACGATCACACAAACGTCAAGTTCACCAAAAAGGGAGTTATAACGACGAAATTATGAATTTTCAAAGATTTCCTATAGATAAATAAATACATTAAATATAGACTAAAAATATAAAGTTTTCAAAATATTTCAACAGTAGCATCACTGCGTAGATTACAAAATTATGAATCTAACGAAATTTGAACGGATCCAATCGGAGTTAAAACGTGAAAGTTATAAGCTTTTAAAGATAATGGCAAAAATGTAAATAGATAAAAACGTATTCTGAAACTGAAAAGAAAAAATACGTTTTCCAGAGGATAAAACGTATTCAGGGATCTGTTAAAATGAAAATACGCCTTCCAGTGGACAAAGCGTATTATGAATCTGTTAAACAGAAAATACGCTTCCCATTGGGGAAGACGTATCCTGATGAAACCGTCAAGGATTCTTAGCAGATTACGCAGGAAGGCAGGAGGTTATCTGCAATTCTGCGAAACGAAAGGGTACGGGGTAATCTGATCCATTGGATCTGGAACGGACGCCTTGGGTCGGGTCGGGGGATCGGCCTCGCCGGAGAAGACGCCCGACGCGGCGGCGGACATGGCCGGCGGTGAGCAGGGCTCGCCGGCGTTCACAAAGACCGCGATTCCGGCCACGAGAACGAGCGCGGCCGGTACCATTTGAATGAGCAACTCACGCCGCGCTCACCTGGCAAGAAGATGACGGTCAAGGCAAAGCGGGGTCGACGAGCAGCTCGGAGAGGCGGACGGCGGCGAACTGCGCACGGTGAGGGCTCAAGTTAGATGAAATTGAACCAGAAGAACAACTCCAAGATGACCCGAGGATTGCGGCCAATTTCTTGCTCCGGCGGAACAGCGACAATGGCGGCTAGGGTTTCGGCGGTTGCTGCGAACCGAGCGACGCAAGGCGGCTGATAGGGTTTCGATAGGGGTTGCAGGCGCGAATTAAACCCTTATATAGCCCCGAGGGCGAGGCGCGATCGAGCGTGGCGTGGCGGCGCGCGCGGGTCGGTCTCGGCGTCCGGGTCGGGGCCGAGTCGAAGGTGGACGACGGTGGCGCGGGCTCCACCTGTCAGCTACAGAGAGAGAGGGTGACGCGAGCGCGTGGAGGGGCGGTCGGCTTGCCGGGCCTGGCCTGGCGGCCCATGATGAAGCGGCGGCGCGCGGCTTCTGCGGACGGCCTTGATGAGCCGGCGGCTTGTCGGCCCAAGATGAAAGGAGCGGAGCGGGCCGAGGAAAGGAGGCAGGCCACGGGCCGACTGCGGGAAAAGAAGCAGGCCGAGCGGCTGGTTGGGCCGAATGGAGGGAGGAGAGAAAGAAATGGTTTTTCTTTTATTTGAAACTTTTCCAAAAGCAATTTTAAATAAATTTTAAATTCCAATTCGAATTCAAACACCACACAAGAAAAACATACACCAGCATGAATGCTCAAGCAAGTTTCTACCATGATATAACCTTATTTTTATGAAAACATTTATTTTGTCTAATTATTTATTTATCAAAAATCATTTTAACTATTTTTTTTGAAAACTCGAAAAAAATCTAGGGTGTTACGGAGTTCCACCACCCAATGCGTGCATATATAATTAGTACAGTCCGTTCATATATTGATATATATTCTCGTAGCTCTGCACGGAAACAACGATCGATCGAGAGGATCAAAATCGAATACCCAGTTTAGTATTAGTCTCCGATCTGATCTGTTGACGGCAGCATCCGTGGCTCCAGCTTCGGCGATCTCGCCGACATGGCCGCCGGCTTCTCCATGGTCCGCTCGCCCGCCGAAACTTGTCAGCGCGACATCCTCACCCACCTCTGCCCTGCCGACATCGCCTCCTTCCGTGTCGTCTGCCGCGCATGGCACTCCGCCGCCCGCCAGCATAGTCGTCGCTACCACGACGACGTTCACCGCCGCCAGCTTCCTTGGGTCGTGCTCCCCAACGGCTCCTTCGGCACCATGAGCGGCGACTTCTTCCGCCGAGTCCCCGGCCTGCCCGACAACGTGACCTGCCTCGGCGCCGCTGGTAGCTGGCTCGTTCTCGACCGCACCGACGACGTGTTCCGGCGCACAAACTTGTTGGACAGGTACGATAGCACCACGTCCGAGTTCCTCGAGCCCAAGCGCGATGTCAGGCACAAGCACAGCTACCTGCTCTACGAACCTTTCTCCGGCAGGATTGTGCAGCTTCCTGAGCTGGACTCCATCGTCGGCGACGTCCCTGAGACGTTCGAGATCCGCAAGGTGCTCGCGCGCTCTGCTAATAACCGTCCTGGCGACGACCTCATCGCCGTCACTACCAACAGCGAGGACAATACAGTGATGATATTCCGCCCTGGCGAGGGCAGGTTTGTGCTTCCCAACCTAGGCGTCTGGGACGTTGCTTTCTTTGGAGGCGCGCTCTACGGGATCACGCAGGATGAGGATCTTGTCAGATTCGACCATGCGGAGAACGATGATGGTGATCCCATTGTATCTGGATTCAAGAGAGTCATCGCTCATCCATTAGCTGATGGCGAGAAAGACCAGTGGAGCTAGATGGATGATTACCAAAGCATCGACGAAGACGAGTCCTCCGAGGACGACGATGACGATGAGGCAACGACGACGGATGATGACAAGGCAACAATGACGGACGACGATGAGTATGACATGATGGTGGTGGAGGATGGTAGTGTGATCGTCCACGATGAGGAGGTGCCCTATGAACCCAAGGACTACATTGTCACCTCCAGGAGCCTCGTCAAGTCATCTGACAGCCAAGAGTTGCTCATGGTGAGGCACCAGGTGCAAGTGCCTCCATTTGATCCCACTTACACTTGCAAGCTGGACATCTTCAAGGCGGATATGAATGCAAGCCAATGGATTCCGATCACCGCCACCGCGCTAGCTCAGGGCGAGGCGCTATTTGTCAGCCGCTCAAACAGCAAGGTCAAAGAAGGTTCTGTATATGTTGCAGATATGAACGATGCCTTTGACACTAGATCGAGGACTCACAGGAGAGAACACGGGCAAATGGAGAGTTGCTCACATGGCTTTTTCCTCCACAGTTAATCAACGCACAAGCTAGTCAACATCAATTTGTTTGCATGGTATAAATTTAATCTTTTATGCATCATTCATGTAAACGGTAAGGTGCAAATTTGACCTTATTTCTATTCCGTGTGTAGTCCCTCCGTTCCTGTATACCGTGATGATGCGTGCAGATATATAGTGGCGATCCAAAATAAATGTGTGTGGATCAACAGGGACGCGTTAAGTATACGGACGCGAATATTTACGATTGTACAAGGAGTTTAATTTCTCCGTCATTTCCCCACCGTACGTACTAAACTGCTCCCTCAGCAGTCAGCAGCCGACCAACAAGGCCCGCGGCACATGATGCATGTGCACCAGAGCACATGGAAACACGGTTGCCTCCGCATCAATCATCAATCACTATGAAACGTTACGCTGCAGAAGGACTCGATCAGGTGCCATTGCAAGCTTGCTGATTATATGAGAGCCAGAGTACGGTTGCATTAGATAATCCAGTGAATCCTTAAGTTGGCATTCATATCAAGAGAGCTCCACCTTTTTTCACTCCGTCTTTTGTTTAAAGTATTCAAAATGTTAATTGTAAACAAAATTTTCCCTGAGTCTGCTGGCCCGCGGCCACCATTATATTACTGGGTGTTCCAAAGCACAAGGCAATGATGCATGGCCTTTGGTCTTTAGAGGTGGAGGACAGGACTCGACGACCCACGGCTCGGGGGACGCGTCTACCAAGTCAAGTCACCGGCCGGCCATCACTCACCGGCGTCCGGTCGAGCCTTGCAGCAGAGCAACCACATGTGTTCTCCGACCTGTGCTATAGGACCAACAGCTGTTCCAGCATCGGTAATAATAGAGTTGGAGGTCTTACATGGTTCTTCTTCCTGGCTATGAAAGGTTAAGCTGAAGAAGGGCTCAGGCCATCGCAAGCTCTTGGCCGTCAAATATTGGTGAATACTGGAGTAAACCCTTAGGCTGCGAGCAACATACATATCACTATTTTCCAGCAAAGATTTCGTTTTATTTCTGGCTGCTCAAGGAAGGAACTGCTCCTTGGATCTTCAGCGTGCATCTCTGTCTCTGCATCACATCCATACCCTTGCAGTTTGGTAAGCTGCTTGGATTCATCTGTTATTAGTCAATAAAGATACAGATTTCCTCATTTTCCTTCGCTTATTCTTGTTTTCCATCTGCTGATTGTACCTGCGTCGCTCTGCTTTTCTTTCTAATAAAGAGATCTGATGCAGTACATATTTTTCGCTTATGCCTGATTTCCGTTTATTGATTGTGCATCGTCTCATTTTGCTTTCTGTTGGACAGCTAACTAAATAGTAGATCCCATTCCCATATGCTTTATGAAAGCAGAGCCAGAGTTATTCTCTTTACAAAAAAAAAAAAAAAAAAAAGTAGAACCCATCATCACTTCATCAGGTACGAAAACTCGCATGAACGTATACTGAACTCGTGTGTTATCGTTGACTGATCTGCAATCAGGTACTCATGCTGTGCGGCAGCACACCTTGGGAGGCTGAAACATTGGTTTCGGTATCTTAGCTCCTGCCACATGTTAAATTTCTTCGTCTCCTTCGTAGGTTAGGAGATCCTGTTTCTCTTTCTATGTACTTCGAGTAATGAAAATTTTTTACATTACATTGTATGCTTTTTTTTAGCTTATCACTACGGGAGACAGGTTCTTTGCCGACTGCTGGAAGCAGTCGGCAAAGGCCTGAAAGCAGTCGGCGAGTTCTTTGTCGACTGCTTTCCATGTTGGTAGTCGGCAAAGGTCCGTCGACAAAGAAAGCCTCGGCAAAGGATTCTTTGCCGACTGCCACGTGGAGGGCAGTCGGCAAAGACTTTGCCGACTGCCAAACAAGGAGTCGGCAAAGGAAGCGGCCCCCGTCGTCTGGCGTCTTCTTTGCCGACACGGTAGTCGGCAAAGATTTTTTATTTTTTTCAAAAAAGTCTTTGCCGACTGCCTGAGCTGCCAGCCGGCAAAGAGGTTTTATTAATTTTTTTAAAAACAGCCTTTGCCGACTGCCAGCGCTGGCAGTCGGCAAAGCTGGTGCGTGTGCTGGCAGTCGGCAAAGCTGGTGCGTGTGCAGCTTGGTGCCCAGCTTTGCCGACTGCCATGGTAGTCGGCAAAGCTGGAAATTTTTTTTCTTTTTTTTCTGCTTTTCCATATATATCACAGCAGGAAAATCACATATATATATATAACACAAATTCACACCTATATAACACAAATCTATTTATATATCACATGTCATCAATAACAAACACATCCAACAAATCCAACATCCAACAAGTCCAACATCGCAAGTTTAACATGTCCAACAATCACAAAGTCCAACAAAGTCTCATAAATCCATACAAAGACCCTCACTCGTGCTGCGACCCATCGTCCCTATGCCCATCATGGTGTGAAGGCCAGGAAGACCACGAGGACTGTCCTTGCTCGAGCCCGTGCTGCGTCGACTGGTACTGGTGCCTCCACCCGGAGTGTGCATGCTGGGTAGGCGGAGGAGGGCAGCTTGCCCACGCGGAGGTCCCGTGCTACAGAGGCCGAGGAAGACCGCCACCCGGAGGCCAGAAGTGTGGCTGAGGGGCAACAACCGGCCACCCATGGCCTAGAGAATGGTCATCTGGAGGAGTCAGGTTCAAACCCACCGACTGTGCCTGCACGAAGGAGAAACGATCTCATTAGTACCTGTATGATGAAAGCATAAGTCAAAACAATGGACAAATATATATACTCATCGGAGTCCCTATAGAGCCAGGAAGAGGTGGTGGAGCAAACATCGAAGCAGGCAACGGAGGCAAAGCAACACTAGGGATCTGAATGTTCTGAAAGTAGCGGGCAATATCCTGCATCTGACGCTGCGAGTGCTGCCGGACAGCCTCAAGCTGGCGTGCCATCTCCTGCCGATGGGCCTCCTCTCGGGCCGCCATCTCCTGCCGATAGGCCTCCTGCGAGGCCTCCTGCGTGGCCCACAACTCAGCCAGCTCGGACTGCAATGTTACACCCTCGATGTTTAAACAATGCAAAAAGAAAGATACATATGTAAAACCAATGAACGATGAATAAAACTAAAGTTACTTGAACCGCCACCAAAGCCTGCGTGCAGCTCGGCTGCCGAGGTCGTATGGGGACATCGGAAGAGGTCGTGCTATCGGATCGACGAACCTGATGAAGGGTGGGAGCGGTGGCCGGGTTGATTGCGCTGTGGGCAATAAAGTACTGGCCGTGCTATTTCCCTTCTCCCGTCCTCATCAGGATGTCTGTTTCCAGGGGCTAGATGGCAGGATCGAAGGTTGGACCATGGCTCTACCGAGCTGCCTCAGTGTACTGGACCATCTTCTCGTAGGCGTTCGGGTTGGTGTACGCCTCGGGCCCATCCGCCGAGCTGTAGATGTTGTCCGGATCTATCATTTTTCCATTGTGAGATAGGGCGTAGCCCTCATACTCATTGATCACTTGCCCACCATGTGACTGGGACTGCGAGGAAAACACAAGGTTGATTACACGTAATGAGATTGAATAAATAAATAAATAAATCGACAGAAGCGTACCCATGCGTCCATGAACCCTCTGAGGGAACGGCTCCCTTGATGGTGTGCCAGCCCTGTCCTCGCCTTGGCATATCCACTTTGTCATCTGTGGTTCACGTACGACTCCAGCTTTCTCCAGTCGTCCACAATGGCCTCCCAACAGTCCATATGCATTTTGCACCAATCAGCAGAAAATTGTATGACATGTTAAAAGATGAATCAAAATTAATGTTTGCTACTTATATTTCATGGAAGGAATCAAAATTAATGTTTTCTACTTACCTGGATATAAAACTCTCTGGCAATGTAGGTTTTGGGGTAGAGGATCATCTTCCTGGCTTCCTTCTTCAGCGACAGGCGAAGCACATCGGCATAGTAGGTGATGAGGACCTGGATGTGTGCCTCATGGTACATGTCCTTGAGTCGCTCCTTGGCGACCTTGTCCTACACCGCCGATGCCTAGACCTCGCGCCCTCCTCACAAGTGAATCACTCCTACATATAGATATCATGTATCATTTCATTATTTCAAGAATGTTCAACGAATGCATCGTATTGACAAAGTGGTGCAATGAAGACTCACCCAAAACTCCCTCTTGATCTTGGTCGCAATGGGGACCTCATATGCATCCCTAATGTTGAAGAAGTCCTACCAATGCCAGGGCATCACTGTGGTCCCATCGTCGCGGGTGATAAGGCCAGGGTAGTGTTTCTTAATCAGGAGGCCCAGCAAGCTATTCGGATGGCGTCCACGTACCCCTCGCACAAGCTTCCAGCTTCTGCATGAGTCATTAAGAAGAATTGTTAGTCTGAAGTTCAATTTTAAACATGTCATATGAATAAGTCATAAAAACATAAACGGTTACTTGTCACCGTCGGGTCGAATCACCGGACGGTGGTCTTCCGCGATCGGCACTAAAGGGAGGCGCGTGATCCCGTACCGGTAGACCTTGCTCGAACCTGAGGAAGCCATCTCCCCTAGTGTCGCCTCGCCCCCGTCCTGGTCGCGCCCATCCTGGTCGCCCTAGGGCTGGTCGTCCCTGTCCTGGTCACCCCAGTGCTGGTCGCCCCCGTCCTGGTCGCCCCCATCCTGGTCGCCCTAGGGCTGGTCATCCCCGTCCTGGTCACCCCAGTGCTGGTCACCCCCGTCCTGATCGCGCCCATCCTGGTCGTGCCCATCCTTCTCGTCTTGCATGTCATAGTCCGAGGAAAATAGCTGCCTCGTCGCTGAGCGACATGAGCTGGTCCTCACCGACGACTCCACCCTCAGTGGCTCCTCCAACGCCTCCTCCTCGATGCCACGTGTCATGTAGACTGACTTTGCCTTTCGCCGCGGTTGTCTACTTTCGCCCGACATTTTGTCCTATGCCTGCAATGACAGAGACAAAGATTAAACCAATTAGCATAAATAATCGATAAGTACTTGTAAAGAAATGCAAAATGAATGAAGCATAATTGCAAAGTAATAATAAGAATAATATAGTATTTACATGAATTAGAATTTATCTCCACAAATGACAGTGGTTGGCTCCTCATCATCGCTATCACTATTGTCATCATCACTATTAATATTGTCGAAATCTAAGTCTTCATCATCTCCATTGTCCTCACCACCTTCATCGTCCTCAACAACTCTATCACGCCAAGCCCTCCATCGCTCAAGCATCATTATGTCCTTAGGATCTTGCACCACTTCACCCTCATCCTCATCGATGTCGTTGTCTACTTCTATGCCCATCAGCGAAAGAATGTCTGTCAATAAATGCCCTTTTAGCCCCTCAGGTTGATAGAACTCTCCACTATCTGCCTTTGGATCAAAGTTGTAATCATCATCATTTGGGACAGGAGCTTTACCGCGTGGTGATACCAAGTACATAAGGTACCAACCCTTAAGCCTCTCGTCTTTTTGGCACGTCCATGGGAGATAATAAACTTGCGTGGCCTGTTGAGCCACAATATAGACATCTTCTCCAGTATAGATGGAATTCTATCAAATTTCAACTTGCCCAATGTCATTGGCTCTTCTAGGTTCATTAGGATCAAACCAATGGCATTTGAATACCACTGGTTTAAGATCTTTGGGCCCTTAAAGTGGAGCTTATATATTTCTTCGACTATGCCATAATAGTCACGATTATCAGTGCCGGGCGTACGAACTCCTATGCACGTGGTCTTTTGGGTGGGCCGACTCTCCTCGTAGCTTCTCATGCGAAAGCCATAGCCATTCACATCATAAACAGTGAATGTATTGACCCTAGTGTTGAAGTCCCGTGCAACCTGTTTCAATTCACCACTCATTTCCCTATCCGTGCGTGCTTGAAAGGTGAGGCCAGGTAGATCATTACATTACTCGTTCCTAGGAGAAAAGTGGAATCTCAAAGTTGAAAAGAGGTAAGTTGGATGGTACCTTTGTACAGAACTAGGAAATAAAATCGGGCGTGCCATTTTTGAGAAGATAGTCTTCTTCTTCGTCGGTAGGAGCCATATCCCCTGTCTAGAGTTCATTAATAAACTCCCTAAAAAACAAGAGACAAGGGGGTTGGAACGATAGGTGGAGGATATTGACTGTGTATGTAACTAGCTCATTGAGAACTTACGTTCGATAAGGAACCACTTCTTCAAGGTTCAACAACACGTAGAGCATGATAGTGCAAAACTCATGTTGTTGCAACGTCTTGGGGGTAGCTACGCTTCCCCTTCCGAGTTGCCCTTGGAAAAGGCTCAGGGTCAATGAACTCCAATCGTCATTGTAACAAGGGGGTGGGTTCATGCTGGGAAGGTTCTCAGTATAGTACGCCATTGTGAAGTTGGACACCTCCTCCACTCTGAATGCCTCAGCCACAGAAGCCTCAATTTTAGCTTTATTTCCACACTTTCTATGAAGAATCTTTAGACACCTCTCGATTGGATAACACCAACGGGCCTGCACGGGACCCCCAGCCGTGCCTCACGTGGTAGGTGCAAAATCAGATGCTGCATCGGCAGGAAGAAGCTGGGTGGAAAGATCATCTCCAACTTGCAGATCAACGGAGGTGTAACACGCTCCAGGTCACAAATCACTTCTCGAGATAACTTCCTGGCACAAAGCTGGCAGAAGAAATAGCTCAACTCTGCAAGAACGTGCCAAGAACGTGCCACACTGGCTCAGGGAAGTATCCACGGGTCATCGCAGGAAGGAGCCGCTCAATCCATATATGGAAGTCATGACTCTTCATACCTAAGACATTCATAGTCTTAGGGTTCACTCCCCTACTCAGATTCACCGCATACCCATCAGGGAACATTAACGTCTTGATCCACTCAAGCACTTCCTTCCTATCGCCCCTTTTCCGGATGTAATCAGCCAGGCCCCTTTTCCAACTCTTGCCGAGCGCAGGGGTCTTCATCACTAGCTTTGGTCTATCGTAGATCTCCTCCATGTCCAGTTTAGCCTTAACATTGTCCTTTGACTTCTCCTTTATGTCCATGAGTGTACCCCAGAATGCCTCGGCAATATTCTTTTCTGTGTGCATTACATCAATGTTGTGTGGAAGACGAAGGTCCTTGAAGTAGGGGAGCCTAGTCAAGCCCGATATATGGGTCCACATGTGTTCCTGACCATATCCTTTAAAACCACCATTGTCTTTATCAATTTTGAGAGCCTCTAACTGGGCAAGGACCTAGGCACCGCTCATAATCTCAGGAATGGGGTCGGTGACTTGAACAACTTTCGTGTAGTGCTTGATGTCTCATCTGAACTCATGGTCATCATCTAGGAATTGATGATGTTTTTCAAATGAAGAGAACTTGTCACCCTTCTTCAACCAGGTGAACATCACAGATGTCTTGCATATTGGGCAAGGCAACTTCCCATGAACACACCACCCACTGAATATGCCATAAGCCAGGAAGTCATGCATTGAATACTGGTACCACACATGCATTTTGAAGTTCTTTGTAGCTCGCCCCTTTTCAGGATGTAATCAGTCGGGCCCCTTTTCTAACTCTTGCCGAGCGCAGGGGTCTTCATCACTAGCTTTGGTCTATCG
>CM041645.1:38944657-39148472 GCA_023333625.1 Bothriochloa decipiens
CTTTATGTCCATGAGTGTACCCCAGAATGCCTCGGCAATATTCTTTTATGTGTGCATTACATTGATGTTGTGTGGAAGAGGAAGATCCTTGAAGTAGGGGAGCCTAGTCAAGCCTGGTATATGGGTCCACATGTGTTCCTGACCATATCCTTTAAAACCACCATTGTCTTCATCAATTTTGAGAGCCTCTAACTGGGCAAGGACCTAGGCACCGCTCATAATCTTAGGAATGGGGTCGGTGACATGAACAACTTTCGTGTAGTGCTTGATGTCTCATCCAAACTCATGGTCGTCATCTAGGAATTGATGATGTTTGTCAAATGAAGAGAACTTGCCACCCTTCTTCAACTAGGTGAACATCACAGATGCCTTGCATATTGGGCAAGGCAACTTCTCGTGAACACACCACCCACTGAATATGCCATAAGCCAGGAAGTCATGCATTGAATACTGGTACCACACATGCATTGTGAAGTTCTTCTTTGTAGCTCGGTCGTACGTCAGCACCCCTTTTCATAAGCATGTTGCAATACATCCCATAGTGGCTGCATGAACACACCCATATTGTTGCTCGGGTGTTCAGATATTATCAGCGACAAGAACACGTTCTTAGGTTCAAACATAACACTGGGGGGAAGATTGAGGGGTATCACGAACATGGGCCAACAAGTGTATGGGGACGCCATCATTCCATATGGGTTGAACCCATCAGTTGCCAATGCTACACATACATTTCGAGCATCCTCTGCTTTGTGAGGATGCTGGTTATCGAAGTACTTCCATGCATCACCATCCGACGGGTATACCATGTTGCCAATGTATCTTTTGCCATCCTTGTGCCATCTCATCTATTTCGCGGACTCCTCTGTCATGTACATCCGTTGGAGCCTCGGTATGACAGGAAGGTACCGTAGGACCTTCTCGTGGATCTTAGACTATTTCTTCTTGCCATCACTACCATCTACCTCCACATACCTAGAGGCTTTGCACTTTGGACAGTGCGTTGCTTCCTCAAGGTCTTCCCTAAATAGGACACACCCTTTAGGACAAGCATGAATTGACTCATACGGCATCATAAGTGCATGAAGGAGCTTCTGTGACTCGTACATGTTCTTCGTCAGCATGTGACCCTTCGGAAGCATTTTCCCCAAAACTGCCAACATGTGATCGAAGCCATCTCGACTCAGGCTCAACTGCGACTTCAATGCTATTAGGCGTCCAATGGCATCCAGTTGTGACATTGTTGTCTTCTTGTGAAAAGGCTTCTGCGTCGAAGACATCATTTCGAAGAACGCCTTTGCGGTTTCCTCTAGATCCTCCTCTACCAATCCTTCATTGCCATGTGGCTCATTATAGTCTACCACCATGTCGGCCATCCTGGCATCTCCAACATACTCCTCGAGGCGTGCTCTCACCTCCTCCTCTCTAGTATGGCCATCTTCACCAATGAACAGATCTTTGAAAACATCATTCTTTACTTTTCTTTTTGAGTTCTTACACTGGCTGCAGGGACATGGCATCCGAATTGATCCTTTAGCAGCCGGGCCAAATGCTTGCTCCAGGAAATTAAGCGTGCCCCTAACCCATTCATCGCTCTTCGTCTTAACTGTGAAGCCTGTGTACATCCACTCACGGTTATCCATCCTCTATTATACACATGCGTAAGCAAGTAATAAAACCAGCAATTGCATCTACACGGTGTTCCTACCATCTAATAGGTGAAGGATAGGTCCTAATCCCACCTATGGATACGTAGATGGGTTAGCTTCCATGTTCTGTCCCCGTCTGAGTTAGAATTTTGGCAGCACCTCCCCGCTGTTCTCCTGATACACGTCCCTGTAGGGAGAGTGTGTATCCGGAGAACAATAGAGAGGTGCTACCGAAACTCCGACTCGGACGGGAGCAGAACATGGAAGCTAACTCATCTACGTATCCGTGGGCTGTCCAAAAAACATGGACAATCCAAAATAGATACGATCGCAGATATACAAAGACCTACATACCTCGGACTGTAGCTCTTTCGGATGGGAGATGGCTAACTGGGTTACATGACCTAGGGTAAAGAAGAGAGGTGATTTATACCTAGGGTGGTAGTAGAGACAGGCTAGCGGGACAGTGGCGACGAAGACGGTCAGGGTGGCCAAGTCCCTCCCATGGGTCCTTCTGCAAAAAGGGCAATAGGTTAGTATCTATTGAACATTTCGGCAGCACCTCCCCTGCACGGGGAGGTTCCCAAAACCTGCAAGAAAAAATCCAGCTCGATGGCTGACAACACATATACGGCACGAAGGCTACAAATCCACAAACCAGACACGAAGGCCCACATATCCACATAAGGCACGAAGGCCAACAATCGAGGATGCTTTTTACCTTGGGTGGCGGTGGAGTCGGCCGACGCGGTGCCAGGGTCACCTTCTTCTCCGGTGAGGTGCGGGGACGAATGGTTAGGGACAGTGACGCTAGTGTGGTCGAGCGGCGAGGCGACAGAAAACAGCGAGGGCGTGGCCGGTGGCCGAGGCTCCTTCTCCTTCTCCCTTCTCCTCACTTCTCACTCCCATTTCCTTCTCCTTCTCCTTCTCCTCGATTCTCCTTCTTCCTTCTCCTTCTCCTTCACCTTCTCCTTCTTCTCCCTTCTTCTTCCTTCTCCCTACTCTCCTCTTCTCCTCAACTGCTCCACCGATGATGGGGAGGCACACGCCACCGCCCACAGGGAAGCGCAGGCATGGCGACAGCGCGTGGGGGCGCTGCGGCGGGGAGGCGAGGAGATGTAGGGCAAGGGGACGCGGGCGCGGCGGTGGTGGAGGCACGGGCGTGGCGACGGGGAGGCGCGGGCGGGCGCGGCGGTGGCGAAGGCGCGCGCGGGCGCAGCGACAACGGAGACCCGGGCATGGCGGCGACGGAGGCGCTGGTGCGATAGAGGCTGGCGGCAGCGGCGAGCGGCGGTGGCAGCGCGGTGCGAGCGAGATGCGGCGGGTGCAAGAGGCGGCTGGGCGCGGTGGGTGGGGAAATGGATAGCTAGGGTTGGGGGAGATGGGCCTGCCACGCGGGCCCTTTTTACTTAACGGGCCTTTGCCGAGTGCCGCGACTGGAGATGTCTGGGTTTTGGACATCCGACGTCGCAACTTACAAGCACATGTCTAGATTTTATATAATTAAAAAATACTTCTGCCGCACTTGGATGGTTATGTTTTGTGGACAAGGCGTTCAAACTTTTGGGTGGGTTTATGGACACGGCCTCAAAATACACTCTCTAACATGAATATCATTTTTTGAATGGCTACGTTTCATTATTTTATGCACCTATAGTTTAAATTTCGATTATGTGAAAAAATTCATGTAAATAAAATAAATAAATAAAATATAGCAAAATATTATAAAAAGGTCCCAAATTCGAACATGTGCTTGTAAAAAATATTCTTGGGCCACAGAAAAAATTTGAATTCAAAATTCCAAAAAAATTAAAACTTTACCGAGTGCCAACAAAGGCACTCGGCAAAGAGTCTCTTTGCCAACTCCCACGTCACCGGCAGTCGGCAAAGAAGCTGGCTTTGCCAACTGCCCAGCTTGGCAGTCGGCAAAGAAAGCTGGCCCCGGGCCCAGCCCAGGCCATGTGTCATTTTTCGACTGCTTGGCGTGGCAGTCGGCAAAGAAGCTTGCCGACTGCCGGACGTCAGGGCAGTCGGCAAAGTTTACGGCGACGGAAGCCGTTTGAGCCGTCAAAATTTGTCGACTGCCCCCTCTTTGCCGAGCTTTAGGCTCTTCTAGGATAGTCGGCAAAGAAGGCTTTGCCGACTGCCGTTCTTCGCCGACTACCGGACAGTAGCTTTGCTGACTGTCCTGTTTGGCAGTCGGCAAAGGACTTCTTTGCCGACTGCCCGAGCTTTGGCAGTCGGCAAAGATCGGGGCAGTCGGCAAAGCCGCTGTTTCCCGTAGTGTATTGAGATGTTTTATGACATCGAAGACTGCATTGATGACTTCATGCACTGTGTTGGTGAAGCTGGTGATAAGATGGGACTCCTTATGAAAGCTTTTCAGTTCAAGGATCGTCATCATCTAGCAAATCAGTTCGAAGAGATGCAGACCCGAGTGATGGAAGCAAGCGAACGGTGGAAGAGGTACATGCTTGATCAATGCATCTCAATTACTGCCCCTGTCCTTGTTGATCCTCGTGTACCAGCACTCTATAAGGACTAAAGGAGTCTTGTGGGAATTGATGCCCAAAAGGATGAGCTTGTCAGCTGGGCAAATGATGAAGACAAATAATTGGAGGTGATGGCAGTAGTAGGACTTGGTGGTTTAGGAAAGACCACGCTTGCCAACGAGGTGTATGGTGAAGTTGTTAGAATGTTTGATTGCAAGTCATTCATATCCGTCTCTCAAAGACCAGAAATGATAGGGCTATTGAGCAGCTTGGTATCGCAACTTGGACTAAGCACAAATTCTCATGCTTGTCAGTTGCTAGATCTTATCCACAACCTTCGAGAACATCTACAGGATAAAAGGTAGTTATCTTTATTGTTTGTTTCACACTGAAGGATTAAAATTTATAACTAATATGTAAGTTTCCTATTGATATTATTTGACCAAATCTTTTTTTACTCCCTCCGTTCTAAATTATACCCATATTTTCTTAAATTTATTAGCCTGGTTTATCAGCTATGATACATTGTTTTCTTAAAAAAGTCTACATAACGCCCCCAACTGTTAAAGGTGGACTAGTTTACCCCTCAAACTATGGAACCGGTATTTTTACCCCCTAAACTTTCTAAAATTGGTCAAATAACCCTCATATGGTTTTGAATAGTGGTTTTGCTACAATGACTATGGTTTTATCATTTTTATTGATTTTTAATGAATCTTTAAAAATCATAGTGTATCACAGGAAAATTATAAAATAGAAAATCTAATTTTCTTAGAATACACATGAGAAGATCTACTCATGCTGAGTCCTACAAAATTAGATTTTTTATTTTATTATTTGTATATAATTCACTATGATTTTTTAAAGATTTTAGTAAAAATAAATAAATAAAAAAGAAAAAAGACAAAACCACCATCCAGAATCATCTAGGAAGTTATTTGACCGGTTTTAAAAAGTTCAGGGGATAGAAAATCTAGTTTCATAGTTTAGGGGTGAAGTAGTCCACCCTTAATGTGGGGAAGTGCGGGACTGGTGTAACAAAATTAGCAAAGGAGGGAAAGTTCGATCCTGTGATCGGAAGGCAAAAACAGATTGATCAAGTTGTGCAAATTTTGAGCAGGCGAAGTACGAACAGCCCCTGCCTGATTGATGAACCTGGTGTCGGAAAAACAGCGATAGTGGAAGGCCTTGCTCAGCTCATTGCCTCGGGAGACGTTCCTGAAACAATCAAAGGGAAAAGGGTATGTTTGTCTCTAATGTGTATACTGAATTCTGAATTCTTATCCATGGGCAGCTATATGTATATATACCTCAAGTGATTCTACTAGTTTGGCCTTTATCGCATTCTTGGCAACAGCTAGATTATGTTACAGTATTAATCAATTCTTTTACAGGCAAGTTTGGTATGTATGAAAAATTCAGAAATTCTTATTTTAGTTTTTGCTGTCTTGATGCTCTTTTTGTCATGGTTACGATGTCCAGATTGACATGTAAATGTTTCCATTTCATCAACGGACTAATAACCATCATATATGTATTATTACTATGAGGTTTTCTTTGACATGTAAATGTTTTCATTTCATCAATGGAACTTTTGATTGTTTTTCTTCTGTTTTTCTTGACCTGGCAGGTTATCTCCATCGATGTGGCAGGCCTTCGTGCTGAACAAGTGTATCATGGACAATTTGAAGCAAGAGTGAAGAATCTCTTGCAAGAGGTCAAACGGTCTGGCAAAATAATACTCTTCATCGATGAAGTCCACACTTTCGTAGGTGCAGGAAAGCAAAAGGAAGGTTACATGGATGTTGCCAACGTTTTCAAGCCAGCACTAGCAAGAGGTGAAATGCAGGTTAGCATGAGAAAGCTGTGTTTTTATTTTTAAATTTGTTCTTCTATATAATGACAACATCAGACAGTGCTTTATTTCAGGTTATTGGTGCCACTACAATTGATGAATACAGGAGGCATATTGAGAAAGACGCGGCGCTGGAAAGACGTTTTGGACCTGTAAAGGTTCCAGAGCCAACAGTTGATGAAACTGTAGGGATTCTAAGAGGCCTTAGAGAGCGGTACGAGAAACATCACAAGGTCCAATACGCTGATGAAGCTTTGAGAGCAGCCGCCGAGCTCTCACATAAGTACTTCAGGTTTTTGTTTCTTCGTCCTCTCTGTGACACATCCAATCAAGTGTGTTATGTATCCCTTCCTAATTTGGCAGCTGCAGCTTATTAATTTGCAGTGATCGTTTCCTCCCAGACAAAGCCATTGACCTGATCGACCAATCTGGTTCGCTTGACAGTCTACGGCATGCCCAGGTACAAATTTGTTGATACGAAAGTAACATCATCCATTTTGTTCTGTTTTATTTCCACACATTTGTACTTTTAGATCAATTTCACATACAAATATTTTAAAAACCTCATTCATTCCGAATTTAACTGCAGCGAAAGCCATCCATGGACGTTAGAGATCTCGAAGCAGAGCTTAGCAGAATTGTCAAGGAGAAGAGCGATGCCGTCTTCTTTATAATGGTGCTTTTGCATCCATGGCATCTCCTTTATTTTACCATCTTCTATGTAGTAACTGTAACTACTAACTAGCAAGTCTATTTGAATGCTTTGCAATAATTAGGCGAAGGAGCTTCGTGACCGTGAACTGGAGCTCAAGTCCCTGACTGAGAAGAAAAAGAGAAACAAAGAGATGACGAGCACATCCGAGGTGAACAAGAATCATAGCCTGTCGTCTACAGGGCCGGTGGTCACCGAAGAAGACATCCGCCACACCGTATCCAGCTGGACTGGTGTGCCAGTCCACAAACTCACCGTCGATGAAACCAACAGGCTGCTGAACATGGAGCAAAGCCTCCACCAGCGTGTCATCGGCCAAGACGTGGCGGTCACGGCGATCAGCCATGCTATCCGGCGTGCCCGTGCTGGGCTCAACGAGCCAGGCCGGCCGATCGGGAGCTTCATGTTCGCCGGCCCAATCGGCGTCGGCAAGACAGAGCTTGCCAAGGCTGTCGCCGCATTCTACTATGGGGAGACCGCCATGGTCCGGCTGGACATGAGCGAGTTCATGCGCCAGGACACGGTTTCCAGGCTGATTGGCTCGTCCCCAGGCTACATTGGTCACTCAGAGGGTGGCCAGCTGACAGAAGCAGTGCGACGGCAGCCGCACACACTCATCCTGTTCGACGAGATCGAGAAGGCGCACCCAGACGTGTTCAATATCATGCTGCAGGTCCTGGATGATGGCCGACTTATGGACGGCAATTGGAGGACGGTGGACTTCAAGAACACGCTCATCATCATGACGTCCAACATCGGCGGCAGCATCGTCGTCGCCAATGGTGTTCACGGTGTGGACGTTGCTTATGACAGGATCAAGGACATGGTAGGCGAGGAGATGAAGCTCCATTTCTGGCCAGAGTTCCTGAACCGGCT
The DNA here is from genome assembly GCA_023333625.1 of Bothriochloa decipiens. NCBI lineage: Eukaryota > Viridiplantae > Streptophyta > Magnoliopsida > Poales > Poaceae > Bothriochloa > Bothriochloa decipiens. Next base: position 38,952,242 of record CM041645.1, read on the forward strand.
GGACGAGACGATCGTGTTCAGCCAGCTCACCAAGGTCGAGGTCAAGGACATCGCCAGCATCATGCTGGAAAACGTTGCTGCCCGGGTCAGGAAGAAGGGAATCAAGTTGCAGGTGACAGAGAGGTTCAGAAATCACGTGGTTGAGGAAGGCTTCGACACAAGTTATGGAGTGAGGCCGCTCAAGAGGGCCATCCTAAGGCTGCTGGAGATCAAGGATGGGGATTCAGTCGCTGTCGACGCCGATTTAACAGGGAATGTTGTGTTCAGACATCAGGCGTGAGATGAGCCGATGAGGCATATGCCGCTCGTTCGTGTATATAAATACAGAATTAAGTAGAGTTAGGGAGAAGCAGTGAACTTTTTCCCGTTAAGGGATATTTAATTTTCCTAAAAGCTACTTTCTGACTGAGCAGGTGGTTGCAACTCCGCATGCACGCACTCCTCAACTACGACCGGGCCGAACTCTCTCGTTCCTTCTCTCCCTTTCCCCTGCTACAGGAAAAAGGGCGACAAGGAGGCGATCTGGTGTTTCGGCGGCGATTTCGCTAGCCGCCCTCCTCTCCGGCCACCGCCTTGGTGCCGGAAGGGATGGTTGGCCGCGGAATCGCCGTGCGGATGTAGATAGGCTAGATTTTAGGTGTCCTAGGTCGAGGGTATGCTCGTCGCCCGCTGGAGGCGGAGCTAGGGCTTGCTCACCATCATTTGGCGGCGGAGCTAAGGTTTGTCCAGGCGATGTCGGCAAGGCGGAGGAGCTGATGACGCTAGGGAATAAGTTTTCGTGACCTTTCCTTCGCCCCGACGGCGCTTTTCTCCGGCGCTTGCGGCAAGGTCGGCGAGGTATGCACAGGAGACCGTGGCCGGCGCTTCATCGTCTTCGCCAGGTGATGTTGGTGTTGGCCTCGCTTATTCTTCTTTTGGATATGGTGGTCAAGGAGACAGCGGCGGCTGTGGGCGATGTGGCTTGCTAGAGGGTGGATCGGGCTCGGCCTTCTTGCGGCGTATGTCGTCAGCGAGCTTCGATCTGGAATCGGTGGAGCCTGGGGTGGATCCCCAGCCGATGTTCCTCCCACGACGTCATCCCGGCCTTGGCGCCGGGTGTGTACTGCGGCTTCCTTCAAAGCTTTGATGCGATGGGCTCTTCCGGTTCTGGGGTGGCCACGGTGTCCTCCTTGACGACGGCGGCCGGTCGACGGTGGCGATTGGTGGAGGCTTCTGGCGATTTCAGGAAGCACGGGGTTCCTGGATCTGATTGTATTTTCTTTCTTTTTGAGGGGCCTTTGTGCAAGATGGCTGAGACAGCTGTCCCTGTATCCTCGAGCGTATCTGTATTTGTATTTGTACTTGTACGCTTTTCTTAACAAGTAATACAGGTATGTTCATAAAAAAACTACGGCCGGGCCCATCTCCAACGTGGGGCCCACCAACTTCATCATGCCCACCCACATGCTCTGCTCTTTCCTCCCCAGATCATGCCGCCCTCTTTGCTCCACTCGTTCCTCTCCAGCGCATGCCGCCCTGACCTCCTCTCTCGACTCTATCTTTTGACCGGAGGCGGCCTCCTACCCCAGCGCAGGCAACCTCCACTCTGGTGCCCGGCGGTCTCACTACGTGAAAAATAAATAACCGCAGCGTTACATATATGGACTCCGTGACGGGCATTTTTGCAGCCTGCTGCAGTAAATCGCCACGATTTTACCGCAGCGGGCACTTTTTATTTACCGTAGCAGACACTTTTGCCTGCTGTGGTAAATCGATTTACCACATTGGGCATCCTTAAAGGCCCACCACGGTAAATAGCAGCCCAGCTCAATGCCCAAGCGAAGCCCACTTAACCTGGCTCATATATAAACGTGACTTAGGGTTACACCCTCACCTTACTCAGCCTCACCCCACTCTCCCGGCCACATCTTCCCTCTCCCTCAGCCGCTGCAGGGCCTCTCTCTCCCGACAAGCATGGCCTGCCTCCGCCGCATCCTCTCCCCCTCTCTCTCCACTGCATGCAGCTGCATCCTCCCTCCTCTCTCTCCGCTGCATGCAGCCGCATCCTCTCTACCCCAATCTCTCCATCGCATGCAACCACTCATCCTCTCTCCACTGCATGCATGAAGGGAGGAAACAAAGGCGCTCATACGGTGCAGCTGGCCATATCCGGTGAGGCGGGCAGATCCGGTGGAGGCTGGCCGGATATGGTGGATAGGGTCGACGGCGCCGGTGGGCAGGTACAGTCTCCCCATCTCTCTATCTCTTCCTCCATACCCCTCAATTTTCCCTCATCCCTCTCTCTCCTTTTGCAGATCTGGCGAGGACGAGGCAGGCTATGCTTGGATCCGGTGGAGGCCGGGAGGATCCGGAGGAGGGGCGCGTCCGTGAGCTCGATCCGGTGGGTTGGCGCGATGGCAGGCTCGATCTGGTGGAGGGCGGCGTCGGCGAATGAAGCGGCCCCGACGGGGGGAGGTCTAGCTTTGCGAGCGGAGGTCCTGGCGGCGGCGGCGGTTCGAGCCTGGATCCGATGAGCTCCTAGCGGCGGTGGGCTAGCGGGCTCAGATCCAGCCCGTGTGGGATTTTTTCCTTTTTTTGTTTTTTCATATTTTTTTACCGCAGCGGGCTTCTTTGCCTGCCCACTGTGGCAAATCTCATTAACTGTAGCAGGCACAAGTGCCGCTGCGGTGGCACCACGATTTACCATGGCGTGGCACCGGCAGCGGACGCATGTGCCCGCTGCGGGAAACCAGAAAGGTCCGCTGCGGAAGTTTATCTGTGCCATAGTGTCTCCTGATGCCCTCGTCCACCACCTCCCCACGCCCCACCACCCGGCCGCTCGCAGCCATGGTGGATCCGCCGCCGCCGGCGGCGGCGGCCGGATCAGGCCCAGGTAGGCATCCTCTTTCTCCTCCTCCTCCTCTCTCATCTCTCCTCCTTCTACAACTCAGATGATGGTCGGGCTAGGGTTCCAGTGAGCACCCCTTGTCTTCCCCAACTCCGACGGGTATAAAATGGCCGGCCGGCCGGAGGAGGAAGGGAAAACAGGCGGTGGGAATGGTCGCCGGGCGGGATGGTGGGAGGGGGCGGTGGGAGGTGGTGGAGGCGGGGAGCCGGAGAAAGACGATGGCACGCAGACCGAGTGTGCTGGCGGAAAGGCGCCTGTAGGCGTTAGCACCTTCTTTTAATCTTTTCTATAAAAATGAACAATTTCAATGAAATTCATTCGTTGGAAACAGGGATAGACGCGATGATAGGCTGCTGCCGGATCAGTCCCTAAATTTTTTTTAGCAACAATCAGTCCCTAAATGCTGGAAGGTGAAAACAAGTTGGGCCTTTTTTGTGGTGGGAGCCCGCGTTGGAGGGCCTGTGCCCAAACGCCGCTGGATTCGTTGTTGGTCCGCTGGCTAAAATGGGTCTGCACTCTGCTGGGCCAGTTGCATTGGGTACGCACATCATGGACCTTATTGATGACTTGGCTCGCCGTCGTGAGCTGCGCTTCTGCTTCCACTCACGACGTCCGCACGCACCCGTGTCTATTTCTGAGTACACTGTGACAAATAAATTCACGCCGATATGATCCTCAAGGATGGAATAGCCAAAACTGGGCAAGGCGCCGAGGCCACGTACTGCATTGGGTCACCTCGCCGACAGTGAGTTTTCGCCTCGCTCGCCAAGAAACGAAAGCAAAAGTCGTGCAGCCAATCCGACGGTCGGCCTTGTGCTGCGTGTCCAAAAACACAAGGGCAATAATGCACACAGTGGCCTGGCTGGCCGGGGAGACCAGATCACCCCACCATCCTCTCTTGCGTCTTCTTCCACGTTAAGTCGCCTGCCCCCAAACTCAATAATGCACATATGGTACGCTTGTGTGCCCGCTAGCACCTACTTCCTCGGTCCTTATTAATTTTAATCAAATAATATGTATATATCTTACTTCTAAAAAGGTCAAAGATCCCTAATTTTAACCAAACACATATAAAAACTTATAAATATGTATGATACATAATTAGTAGTATTACATACATCATTAAATCTATTTTTTATAATAACCTTATTTAGAAATACAACTGTTGCTAATATTTTATATAAATTTATTTAAATTCACCAATACTTGAGCCACACTTGAAAACGGACAGAGAGAGTAGCAGTGCCCTGTATGGTCCGGTCCCTGTCCCTGTCCGGGAAGGCCGTAGTTGCCTCTGCATCAATGCAATGACAGTGACAATTCCATCTGATGCTAGCTTGCTTGTGTTTCTCTGCGTCGATGCTACAGCTAGCTGCTTGTATATATATGTGCCTCCTGGTGGTGGATCGAGCCAGTTCACGCTCGGGCTGCCACTCTGCTGCTGCTGATCGTACCGTGGTGATTCATACATCTGCCATCTGTTGTCAGTAACTCAGCCTGGGCGTCTGGCTCGTAATCGACCAGATCTATGCTCAATAAAACCGGCCTCTTAATTAAATAAGGAGGGCACATGTATGTGATCGATCGAGTTAAGGTTGCATGATTGCATCTACTCATCCGTGTTCAAGAAAGCCAGCGTGTACCTTCACATCACCATCGACTTCTCTGTTGGAACCAAAGCTCCGACGAGGAGCTCCGGCGACGGCGCGGCACCTGCCGGTGGTGACCGCGGCGACTAGAACCCTAACCATGCGCTGGAGAAAGAGAGAGCGAGAGAGAACGATGAACATAGAGATGATTACGCCCGCAATGCGCAGCGCGCTCGATGCATTCACTTGGTCTTTTGATACATGGGCTCATGCCCCCCACCCCGCCACGGTTCCACAGCTACGTGGTGCGCCGTTATTCTCGGCGCCCACGCGACACGCGAGCCTGCGGCCATGACGGGGGATAAGACCTGAAGACGCGGTCAGAGAGCAACCGTGCACATCACCAGCTCTCCCTGATTCTACGCTGAATACAAAATATGGCATGCGACTAACTGAAAACATCAAGCCTTGCACCTAATGCAACTACATGCTGAACATACTTTGACACGATTACATAGAGGTTTAGCTCAACAATTCACCCCCTTAATCGTGATCAATACTGACAATCCCAAGCTGCCTCCTCATCTCTGCAAATCTAATTCTACCCAATGGCTTTGTCAGAATATCGGCCAGCTGAGCTTCAGTACTGACATGCTGCAAATCCACTACACCTTCAGAGACACACTCTCTGATGTAGTGATACCTTGTGTCTATGTGCTTGGTTCGATCGTGGAACACAGGATTCCTGCTGAGCTCTTCTGCTGATTTACTGTCAATCATCAGCCTGAATCTCTTCACTCTAGTCCTGGTCAGATCTGCTAGGAGTCTGCTCAACCATACACCTTGACAGGCAGCAATAGCAGCTGCAATGTACTCAGACTCATAGGATGACAGTGACACCACCCTTTGCTTCTGTGAGCTCCAAGTCAAAATGTTGTTCCCAAGGAAGAACACTGCACCAGATGTGCTTTTTCTCTTCTCAATGTCTCCTGCATGATCACTGTTAGTGTAGCCAAGCAGTCCCTCTTGACTTCCCTTGACAAACTTGCACCCAAGCTTGGTTGTTCCTGCCACATATCTAATTATTCTTTTTATGGCAGTCCAATGTTCAGAGTTTGGAGATTCCATGAATCTGCTGACCATCCCAACAGAGAAGGCTAGGTCTGGTCTTGAGTTCACTAGATATCTCAGATTCCCCGCTATGCTTCTGTATTTGGTTGCATTTGACACCAGCTCAGGTTTACCAGGCAACAGCTTGAGGTGCTGCTCCATTGGAGTATCAACAAGGTTACAACCCTTCATGCCTGCTATTTCCATAATTTTCTTTGCATAAGCACTTTGACAGATAGCGATCTCTCCTGGCTTCTGCTTCACTTCCAGTCCTAGATAGTAAATGAGTAAGCCAAGGTCACTCATGTTGAAGCTTCTTTTCATTTGCTGCTTGAATGTAGCAATCATCTTGCTATCTGGCCCACAAATAATCAAGTCATCAACATATACTCCCACTATCAGCAGTGACAAGCCTGAACCTCTTCTATAGACAGCTTTTTCTTCCACTGATCTCACAAAACCAAGCTTGTATAGCTCCTGATCCAGCCTTGCATTCCAGGCTCTTGGAGCCTGCTTAAGGCCATATAGGGCTTTCTTTAGCTTTAGGACCTTTCCTGGTACTTTTGGATCTGAAAATCCAGGTGGTTGCTTCACATAAACATCTTCTTGGAGCTCACCATTCAAAAAATCAGACTTTACATCCATATGATGCACTTCCCACTCTCCTTGTGCTGCTAGAGCCAGCAAAAGCCTCACTGTCTCCATTCTTGCCACAGGAGCAAAGACTTCATCATAATCCACCCCCTGAATCCGTGCATACCCCTTTGCAACTAACCTTGCCTTGTGCTTTACAAAATTTCCAGCAGGGTCTCTTTTCACCTTAAACACCCATTTTAATCCTATAGCCTTGTGGTCTGCAGGTAGGTCTGAAACTGTCCATGTCTGATTCTGAACAATAATTGCATTTCTGCCTCCATTGCTTCTTTCCAACACTTTTCTTCAAGTGCTTGCTCAACATTTGTAGGTTCATCAGCTGCCAACATACAAACACCACTATACTCAAAATCATGAATGATATCAGTTGATTCAAATATGTCTGTCAGAGTTCTGAATCTGACTGGTCCATCATTGGAATCTTCTGAATATTGATCTGGTGGTGTTGCATATCCTTGATTCTGATGGTGAGATTGTGGTGTGTTTGGTGTGTTAGGAGTGTTGGGTGCTGCCTCATGATCTTCTCCACCACCCACATCATTTGCTGGATCATTATCCAGTTGTTCTGCAGCAGGATCTGCATTCTGTTGCTGATCTTGTCCTATTGTCGGATTTTCTTCAGACAAGTCATAGTGCACAACAAAACTGCCTGACTGCTGATCTGCACTGCCATCTGAACTAGTCCAATTCCAAGGCTGATTCTCCATGAAAACCACATCTCTACTCACCACTAATTTGCTGGTAGTAGGATCATAGAACCTATAACCCTTGGTTCCTATTTCATAGCCTATAAATACCATCTTCCTTGATCTATCAGATAATTTATTCAAGTGTGGACCAACCAACTTTACACTAGCAGTGCATCCAAAAATCCTCAAGTGACTCACTCTTGGTTTTCTCCAATGCCAAGCTTCAAATGGTGTCTTGCTGTTTAGATTTTTTGTAGGAGATCTATTCAGCAAATAAACAGCAGTGTTCACTGCTTCACCCCAGAATTCAAGTGGCATGTTCATTGACTTCAATAAACATCTAGCCATTTCAACTACTGTCTGATTTCTCCTCTCTACCACCCCATTCTGTTGAGGTGTATAAGGTGTAGTTGTGTAATGCTTGATGCCACCTTCACTGCAAAAAATGGCAAACAGGTTGGAAACAAATTCCCCTCCCCTGTCAGTCCTTAAAGCCTTCAGCTTGCAGTCACTCTCCATCTCAGCTCTGAGTTTGATTTTCTTGAAACACTCAAGAGCCTGATCCTTTGTCCTAAGCATTTCCACCCACATGTACCTACTGTGGTCATCAACCACTAGTAGGAAGTAAGATGCACCCCCATGTGTTTTTGGTGTTATATGCCCACAAAGATTTGCATGTACAAGCTCTAGCCCTTTTTCTGCTCTGAAGCTTGACTATTTTGGAAATGGACTTCTATGTTGTTTCCCTAGTACACACCCATCATAGATTTGTTCTACCCCCTTCTTGACAATAGGCATCCCCTCAACCATTTCTTTTGCACCAAGATCATTCAAAGCCTTGAAATTTAAATGGCCATATCTACCATGCCACAACCATGATTGACTGTCAGATTGAGCAAGCAGACAGACAGGTGGTGCCAAGCCAAATTTTGCAAGATACATCCTATTTGCAGTTCTAGGTGCAGAAAGTATCAGTGTGCCAGCAGGATCAAACAAACATAGTCTCCCATCTCCTAGAGTCACCTTGAAACCTTTCTCTTCTAACTGACCAAGACTTACTATATTACTTTTCAATTTAGGAATGTAGTAAACTTCTGTCAGTACCTTGTGACCATTCTGATGGTCCTTCATGATCATGGAGCCGAGGCCTTCAATTTCGACGCGTGAGCCATCCCCAAACCAGACTGTGCCGCGCACTCCCTCTTCCAGCTATGACAATGCCGACCTGGTGCCTGTCATGTGATTGCTGGCCCCAGTGTCCAGCACCCACACGCCTTCAGGGACATTCACCGGGATCACCTTCTCTGACAGATGAACTGTCTGCGTTGCCTTGATGCCGTGTTTGACGTCACACTCAGCCAGCAGGAGCGCGCCGTACTCGCCGTCGGCGACGGCCACGTTGGCCTCCTGCTGCTTAGCCTCCTTCTTTTTCTCCTTTTTCGGGCGCTTGCAGTCCTACTCCCAATGCCCGTAGATGTTGCAGTTTCGGCACCATCCTTTGCGTCTTGGTGTGCCTCGGAGGTGAGCTTGATCTCCTCGGTGCCACCCTTGTTAGAACGCGCTGGTGCTTTCCCCTTGTGTTGACCACCACGGCCAGTGTGGCCGCCGTGTCCTCCACCGTATCCGCCACCGCCAGACCCGCTGCCGCCGGCCTTGGGGCCCTGGTAGAAGCGATGCTTATTCTTCTCTAGCCAGTCCTCCTCGGCCAGCATCAGGCGCCCGGCCTTGTCGACGATCTGCTCGACCTTGTCGTTGAGGCGTTCCTCTGCCGCCCACAGCTGCCCCATGAGCTCCTCCACGGTCATCTTCTTGGTGTTGCAAAACATCTCAATTGAGACAACGATCAGGCTGAAACGCGAAGGGACCACGTGTAGGAACTTCTTGATCACGCGCGAGTCCTCGATGGTTTCCCCCATCGTCTTGAGTTCTGCGGCGAGGTTTGAGATCCGTATCCCGAACTCATGATGGACTCGCCTTCCTTGAAAGCGATGTTCTCGAATTCTCGCAGGAGCTTCTGGGCCTTCACCTCCTTCACCTGATCGGCGCCGAGACGCATTGTCTCCACTGCTTCCCACGCCTCCTTGATCGTCTTCTTGTGGCCGAGCATCTGCCACATCTCCCCTGGCACAGACCGCAGGAGCGCCGCCATGGCTTGGTGATCGTGGTTGCGCTTGACATTGGTGCCTGGCTCAATGGCGTGCCAGATCTCCAGCGCCTCCAAATTGCACTGCATAATCATCACCCACTCGGCGTAGTTTCCCCGATCCAGCATCGGCCAGACCAGGGAACTTTCCTTGACGCCAGAACTCGAACTCGATGTCTGGGTATCCCCCATCTTCTTCTCTGTGGATTTCTTCGGGATCACACGCACCTTCTTCACTGGCTCTCACGGTGGGCTTATGGAACCCCCCCGTAGAACATAAACCGGCTCTGATACCACAGTGTTGGAACCAAAGCTCCGACGAGGAGCTCCGACGACGGCGCGGCACCTGCCGGTGGTGACCGCGGCGACTAGAACCCTAACCGTGCGCTGGAGAAAGAGAGAGCGAGAGAGAACGATGAACATAGAGATGATTACGCCCGCAATGCACAGCGCGCTCGATGCATTCACTTGGTCTTTTGATACATGGGCTCATGCCCCCCACCCCACCACGGTTCCACAGCTACGTGGTGCGCTGTTATTCTCGGCGCCCACGCGACATGCGAGCCTGCGGCCATTACGGGGGATAAGACCTGAAGACACGGTCAGAGAGCAACCGTGCACATCACTGGCTCTCCCTGATTCTACGCTGGATACAAAATATGGCATGCGACTAACTAAAAACATCAAGCCTTGCACCTAATGCAACTACATGCTGAACATACTTTGACATGATTACATAGAGGTTTAGCTCAACATTCTCACGCGCTAACCAGTCCACCTTTGTTATTTTGTTGGCAGGACCAAACTAAGACCAGAGGGATTAGTATCAGGATCGGATCAGATCAGAGCAGGGGGAAGAAGGTCGTCCACTTACTGATCGAGCGTGTGCAAGGACGATCGATGGCGGCCACGGGTCTCGCAGTTAGTGTTTCTATGGGGGTTATGAAACATGTCTTGGAAAAGCTCGCCATGCTCATGGGCAACAAGTACAAGATGCTCAAGGGCCTTCGGAAGGAGGTGCGCTTCCTCATGGATGAGCTTAGCGACATGAGCACCCTCCTTGAGAAGATGGATGACGCAGATGAACTAGACCCACAGGCCAAAAAGTGGAGGAAAGATATAATAGACATGTGCTATGACATTGAGGATTGCATTGACGACTTCATGGACAATGTTGGTGAGGCCGGCGACAGGCAGGTGGGGATCCTCAAGAAACCTTCTCACTATCTGACAACTTTCAAGGATTGGTACCGCATAGCCAGTCAGATCAATGAGATCAAGAATCGTGTGATTGAAGCAAGCAAAGTCGAGATAGGTACAAGCTCAACGTGTGCACCTCTAGCTCTGCCACAAAAGTGGATGTTGATCCTCGCCTGTCTGCACTGTACAAGGATCAACAAGCCTTGTTGGCATCGACACCCAAAAGGAAGATCTTATCAAATGGGCAGAGGATGAAGATAAACAACTAAAGGTGATGTCAATAGTAGGATTTGGAGGTTTAGGCAAGACCACACTTGCCAATGAGGTATATCTTGGAGTCAAAGGGAATTTCAATCACAGCGCATTTGTGCCGGTTTCTCGAAAGCCAGACGTACCAAGGCTACTCAGCAGCGTGTGTTCAAAACTTGGGCTGCCTCAATCCTCTCATGCTTTTGAAGTGCAAGAACTAATCGACACTCTGAGAGAATACCTATGAGATAAGAGGTAATCATTATTATATGCTGCAATTAATATTTTAATCATAACAAGTTCCGATTTTAGAGACTACTTGCCTTACCTCTCCTGCCAAATCTAACTTGTCGTTCATAGCTTTCAGTGAAAGCAAATTAGCTATATGTATGAGTACTAGAGACTGTGTGGGCAACATTTAATTTGTAGCAACCTGGACAAATACAGATCTAGAATATGGGGTGGGGTAAATTTTAATTGGTCTACTATATAGTTATTTACCTCTACCTCATCATTAGCAATTAAGGTTACAGTCCTCATTCATCATTCCTATAAGAGAGGAGCACAAATAAATGAAAATACACTGTATACCAAGAATATATTGCAAAACTATGCATTTGCCATTTATTATGAGGCTTTTATGATACAAAATGAGCTTAACATTGTATTAAAAGTATTTTTTGTGAGATATGTTTCTAAAAGCGTAGTTTCATGATATTTTTTTACTATAGTATGTAGCTTGAAAATTATTCTAAAAATGGAAAAGATCAATCTCCTTCTCACTTTAGTGCAATTCTCACATCCTAATTGTTTCCCCATTGTAATAATCTAGATAAATAAACTGCTCACAGACCCTTGAAATTTGTGCAAATATAGTGCCACTAATAATCGTAACTGGTTTCTTGTTTGCTCATATTCAAAAACAATATTTTGTATATATTTTTAGTTGTCATTCACATTTTTCCACATTTGCACTGCAAATCCATGTGCGTTTTCACTTATGTTCTAATCAAAGCATGTCTCATGCATTCTTATTGTAATTTAGATGAATGTTTCTCCTTAGGAGCATTTTAGTATATTATTTATGATGACATATAGAGGTAATTAGAATTACATGACATTAGATTTTAGTAACAATGATAGTGAGTAATTTTGATGAATGTTTAGGGGTAACTTTTGATACATTCTATTAGTTTTGCCTATGTTATCTAGAATCAAAGAGATTAATACAAAAGTACATTGATTTTTTATAAATATTGATGTAGGTCATTTATAATTAGTTGTTACTTTAGGTTATTTTTAATAAATTATAGAGGTGGCAATTCAGAAGCAAATTTAGGTGTTCATTTTTATACATTCTATTACTTTTGTTCCTTATATTAATAGTGATATATGTCAGTAATTTCGAAGCATATATAAGTGCTCAAGGATATCTTTTATGAAATAACAATTGTTTGTGGTTATTAAGGGTGTTATGGCTACTTCGGTAATAGTAGAGATGCTTATTAATTTAGATAAAAATCAAGGAATTCTTTTGTATTATTTTTAATAATGCAAACTCAGATTAAGATTAGTGGTATTGTAGGACTGTTGGTATAATGGTAGTGATGACTAATTAGATTATTTTGGGGAGAAGGGATGGAAATTTCACAGAAAACATAATATATCCATTGCCCCCTTGTTGTGAATGATATTTTTTTTTATAATCAAGATTTTGAACTTTGTAAAAAGTTTTAGGATTTAGCATAAGGATTGATTTAAATATGAACATCACTTCGATGATTCTAATTAGTAAAATTAAGATTGATTTAAATGGTAATTAATTTTTTAAATAGAGCTAGACTAGTTACCTTTCGTATTTTATAGCAGATTTCTACTAGTACCAATTCTTTTAAAAAAGGGCGTACCCAGTGCCGTAGGCTCCCGCACTGCGGGGTTTGAGGAAGGAAAAATAGCCAGCAACCATCCCTGCACAAATGTGCAGAGGCTGGGGCTTGAACCCTGGACCTCTTGGTCACAGTCGGTAAAGCTCTACCGCTTGCACCAGGGCCGCCCTTCTTATTAAAATTTATCGACTATACAATTTCTTCAAGCAATATCCCATACGGCTTGTATGTACTTTCTAGAATTGTTAGTGTTTATACTAACCTATGCTATGTTTGGGATATATTTGTAGGTACTTTATTGTACTTGACGATTTGTGGGAAGTGAAGCATTGGGATATTATTAGCTGTGCTTTTCCACCAAACAGTCAACAAAGCAGACTTATTGTGACTACAAGGATTGAAGGTGTGGCTCGTACATGTCGCATTAACGAGCATGGGTGCATTCATTATATGAAATTACTAAGTGACATGGACTCAAGAAAGTTATTCTATACAAGAAATTTTGACAATGAAGATACTTGCCCTCCTCAAATCACAGAAATTTCTTGTGAAATTTTCAAGAAGAATGCTGGTTTACCACTTGCAATTGTCACTATGTCTAGCACTTTAGTGGACCAACCCATAGAGCAGTGGGAGTACATAAAACGTTCTAGAATCTGCAGCGAACTCCTTGGATGACTTGATGCAGATCTTGGACCTAAGCTATAAGCACCTTCCACATCATCTAAGAGCATGCTTTTTGTATCTTGGCATTTATCCTGAGGACTATGAGATTAAAAGGGATGAGCTGATTGACTTATGGGTGGCAGAACGTATTGTGATGAGCAAGTCGTGTGGGCAAGATGCAAGGGATGTAGCGGAGAGCTATTTCAATGAACTTGTCAACAGGAACATGATTCAACAAGATAGATTCCATTACTACAAAGTACATGATATGATGCTCGATCTAATCATAAAGAGGTGCAAAAAAGATAATTACTACAAAGTACACATAAGGTCGTGATAGGCGGATCCATGGGGTTCAAGGCTCTCGAGCTTTTTTGTTTTAACTGTGATCTGGCATCGTACCTGATATTTGAGGACGGAGCTATGCCCAACCTCCAGATGCTCCGGTTATCACTCGATGCACATGACTGGGACAAGGCTACACCTCTCGGTCTCCAGTATCTGTCGAGCCTCAAAGAAATACTTGTAGGCAAGGTTTGTAACCAAAACTACGATACATCCGACTCTGAATTGGAATTGGTCAGCAGGGTGTTTCAGGAAGCTGCCGACGCACATCCTAATCACCCCGCTTTTATCTTTAACAAAGAGTTTTGGTACTCGAGGTATGCAAAACATATTACGGATCTATTACATGCTTAATGCTTTTGTTTCTACTTATATATTACAGTATATGACGAGTAAACATGCTGTCCGCGGGATGATACTTATTGGGACTCTATTGCCATCACGCATTCACGCCCTGCTGCTATCTTGGCCGTTTCCTCTGCTCTAATCAGATGCCAATGTTGAACTTTCAAAAAACAATGGATTAGCTTTTATTGTTATTAGAAGCAAGTTGCTCTGCTGTGACCGACTTATACGGTACGCTCTTATTTTGTTGCTTGGTTTGTAATAACACCGTAACCTTGTGCTCTGGCTGCTATATATCCTCCTGCACAATCCGTTCATCATGTACCCTGACTTGAGTAGAATAATAGCTCTGTGGACAATCCTTCGTGTACAATTGTAATAAGTAGTGGTATATATACATACTACTTCTTTTATACATACTATCCGTCTCAGCAAAAATCATCTGCATAGGGATGAAAAGAATTTTTAGGATTTAGCTTTTATTTTGAGTATCATAAGGATTAATATGAAGACCTCTTCGAAGATTCTAATTAGTAGAAGAAAGATCGATTTAGAATGGTAATTAATTTTCTAAATAAAGCTACACTAGTTACCTTTCATGTTTAAATTGTAGCAGATCTGTACAACTAGTACAAATTCTTTTACTTCTTATTAAAACTTATCGACTATACAATTTCTTTGAGCAATATCTCGCACGGCTTGTATGTAATTTCTAGAATTGTTAGTGTTTATAGTGACCTATGCTATGTTTGGGATATATTTGTAGGTACTTCATTGTACTTGACGATTTGTGGGAAGTGAGGCATTGGGATATTATTATCTGTGTTTTTCCACGAAACAATCATCAAAGCAGACTTATTGTGACTACAAGGATTGAAGGTGTGGCTCGTGCATGTCGCATTGATGACTATGGGTGCATTCATTATATGAAACCACTAAGTGACGTGGACTCAAGAAAGTTATTCAATAGAAGAATTTTTGGCAATGAAGATACTTGCCCTCCTCAGTTCACAGAAATTTGTTGTGAAATTTTAAAGAAGTGTGGTGGTTTACCACTTGCAATTGTCACTATGGCTAGCACTTTAGTGGACCAACCCATAGAGCAGTGGGAGTACATAAAACGTTCTATAGTCACTGAATCTGCAGCAAACTCCTTGGATGACATGATGCAGATCTTGGACCTAAGCTATAAGCACCTTCCACGTTATCTAAGAGCATGCTTTTTGTATCTTGGCATTTATCCTGAGGACTATGAGATTAAAAGGGATGAGCTGATTGACTTATGGGTTGCAGAACGTATTGTGATGAGCAAGTCTTCTGGGCAAGATGCAAGGGATGTAGCGGAGAGCTATTTCAATGAACTTGTCAACAGGAACATGGTGATTCAACAAGATAGATTCCCTTACTACAAAGTACATGATATGATGCTCGATCTAATCATAAAGAGATGCAAAAAAGATAATTTTATAAGTGTTGTGCACAGTGCACAAGTGGTGGTAGAACGACAATACAGAGTTCACCGACTATCAGTCAGCTTCAGTGGTGTTGCAGATGATGATGACTCCATATTGCAGGTGGCCACTAGTTGCTGCCGATCACAAGTTCGCTCTCTTGTTTTGTTTGGAGCATCAAATTTTTTTTTGAAAGTGTTAGCAGGGGGGGTCCCCTACCTTTGGAGCATCAAAATGGATGCCTCCATTGTCGAAGCTTGGGTCTCATCGGGTGTGTTACCGTAAAGAATTTCCTGAGCACCTGATGAGAATGGACTTCACAGGTGTTGGCCAATTGTCTCAGCTGAGGTACTTTAAGATTGATACGCCATATGGATATTCTAATGATGATTATTCCATTGTGCTACCTAGTGAAATTTGGAGGCTACGGCATTTGGAGCGGCTGGAAATACCTACCATAACCATTCGCAACACTCCATCGGATATCATTGAAATGCCATGCTTATCCCATCTGATCTTACCATTTGATACAAATTTGCCGGATGGGATTGGGAAGATGAAATCGCTGCGTACCCTGAGGTACTTTAGCCTAGCAAAGAGCTCTCCAGAGAATATTAAGGGCCTCGGTGAACTCGACAAGCTGCAAGAGATTTGTCTCAACTGCCGCAGAAATGACTCCAACAAGAAACAGCTGAGACGCACAGATGGTGATATGCTCACAACTATATTGATGGATGCTCTGGTTTCTTCCCTGGAGAAACTAATTAACCTCAAACAGCTTGAGCTGACGTCTGGTTATAGAGCTATTGGAGCTGATGCCCTAAGCCTGCTCTCTCCTCCATTTCACAACCTTGAAATACTTGATCTAGATGGACTGACCTTCTCTAGAGTTCCTAGGTGGATCGGAGATCTCCCAAAGCTCCGTCGGTTGAGTCTTGGAGTGAAGCAGATGCCCCAGGAAGATATTGGTGTCATTGGGACACTCCCCTCCCTTCTTGAACTCTACCTATGGATCCCAGGTGTCCCTACACATAAGGTCGTGATAGGCGGGTCCATGGGGTTCAAGGCTCTCGAGTTTTTTTTTTTTGTTTTAACTGTGATCTGGCATCGTACCTGATATTTGAGGACGGAGCTATGCCCAACCTTCAGAGGCTCCAGTTATCACTCGATGCACATGACTGGGACAAGGCTACACCTCTTGGTCTCCAGTATCTGTCGAGCCTCAAAGAAATACTTGTAGGCAAGGTTCGCAACAAAAACTACGATACATCCGACTCTTAATTGGAATTGGTCAGCAGGGTGTTCAGGAAGCGGCCGACGCACATCCTAATCACCCCGCATTTGTGTTTAAAGAAGGGGTCTGGTACCCGAGGTATGCAAAACATATTACGGATCTATTACGACATGCATCATGCTTAATGCTTTTGTTTGTACTTATATTACAGTAAGTTTCGTTGTGCATGTACTGAGTACTGACGATTAAACATGCTGTCTGCAGGCCAAGAGAGGAGGCACAAGATTAGAAGGTGGATGCAACGCGGTGCAGAATTACTGGGACTTGATTGCCATTGCCATCACGCATTCATGACGCCCTGCTGCTATCTTCGCCGCCGTTTCCTCTGATCTAATCAGATGGGAAATCCTTCTAATCATAATGGCATCTCACTTCCACTAGAGAGAGGTTGCCCCCATGCTATTTCGGTATGCCGTAGAAATCTTAAGATGCTTATTTTGTTGTATCAACATTTTTCATACCAATGATGTTAAACTTTTTTCATAACAATGGATTTAAATTATTAGAAGAAAGTTGGTCTGCTGTGACCGACTTACATGGTACGCTCTTATTTTATTGCTTGGTTTGTAATAACACCATAACCCGAGCGTAACGACTAACTTGGTGCTCTGGCTGTACAGTCAGTTCATCATGTATTTTTTTTTTTTGACCTGAATTCATCATGTATTTTGATTTATGTAGAATAATAGCTAGCTCTGTGGACAATCCTTCGTGTACAGTCGTAATAAGTAGTGGTATATATACATACTACTTCCGTTGTTTGTTTGTTTTTCTTATATTTACGCAGACGGATGTCTTAATAACTATCCGTCTCAGTAAACATCATCTGCATAGGCACATGCAAGGACCGTCTCTGTCTGTTAATGCTTGATGTTCTATTTACAAGATCTTGCTCCGCGGATGGTTGTGAGGCCAGCATCTGAAAACCGGAGAACAGCCGTCTCTGAAAACGCTCGATGGTGTCAAACGACTTTACTTTTCTGTGTAGACATGTAAACTCAGGAGTCAGGGCGGAATGCAAATGCTACCAAAATCGTAGACAAGCACGAATTAATCCAGCAGGCTCGCCAGTGAGAAAATGGCGTATCCTGGCATCGCCTGTTTCCAGGAGCCCAGCATCCTCATGATCTCTCTCTTGGATGCAGAGCAGGGCCACAGAACGCGATACCATGCGTCATTGGATGCATGGAGCCCTTCAACCTCTGCACCATTTGGTTGTCGCAACAGCATGTTGTCCTGTGGAAATCCTGGCGGAGGAACACAGGATTTATACATGCAACATTCATGTTACCGTGAATTTTTGAAATCGGAGAAAAAAAATCTATCTAGGTACATGTTCTCATAGAGGAATGTTTCATGAGCGATGATGTATATGAAAGTTGTCATAGTGACCGGGTCCATCTTTTGCAGCTGATTATTTCAAGTACCAAAGCTGCACACGTAGGTCGTTGAGCCAGACGATCTTGTTTGGGTCTGAATCGAGTAAGAAGAGGAGTCACGCGTATGAGGAGTCCGTGTGCATATGTTATTTGGCAACAAGAACAAATTGTTGAGGGTTCGTTCAGTTAGAGAATTTTTGGCCAGGAATAGTTCCAGTTCCAGCCTATCGAAGACTACACAAATTAGACTAGCAATCCCGCCAGGAACTGTTCCAAGGCAATGTTCCCTGTCAACAACCGAACGGTGCCTTAAAGAAGGTCCGTGGAGCGTACCAAAAATAAACTAGAACACAACGGCTAGTCTTTTACGCTTCCGAAGTTGTACTAGAAATATTTAAATCTACAGGATTTATAATATAATAAATCTAGTAGAACAGTAATAATAGCGAAAAGAATGAAAGGACAAACCTTGGCACATTCGTTGCTGTGGACAAATTCCGCGTAGGGCCATGACCTAGCTAGTCGTCGACTTGGCCACGGGGGATGGCAATCGGCCATCCATCTCGTCTTGCAGGTGTACCTGCCAGAGACGAGATCAGGAAAAAAGAGTCAACGTGTAAATCAAGACCAATCTTGATTAATGGGAAAATAATACTCATCTAACACTTATAGATCAAGACGACTTACACATTTTTGGCTCCAGAATCAGAACCTCGACGATACGACGGTAATGACATGTGCGTGCATGTTCACAGCATCCTGCGTGCGGCTACATATGGCTAATTAGATCAGTTGCGCCAGAACACAGCAGATCGGTTCCACGGCTAGCCATGCGGAAAAATCAATCTATGATTCGCAAACTCAAATAGATCTTTATTTGATGGCAAACAAATATGAATGACTCACCCAGTTGGAAGAACTGCTGATAATGTCTTGAGAATTGGCCAATTTACAGATTGCCTAATCCATTTTTCCCATATTTCAAATACCAAGAAAGAGACGTATAGAAGTAGCAGATAGATTCCGTGTCCCTTACCCGATCCCAAGAAAAACACATGGGGGACATAGGTATATATATGAGGGGGAGCCATCTCTTCGTTAACTATTACAGATACAGCTATAGTCTCTTTATATAGACGTAGTCTTCATGGCATATAATTAAGGTAGCGTCCAAGTCCCATATAGTATGAGTACACCAATCCTCTAATTGAGAAATTTCTTAGCATACATGACCTGTAACGTTTGCCGGCCGGCCTCATCCCACTCGTTCGTCTCTCGGCTGCATCACATGCATCATTACTTACTCGGCCGTGGATAGAGCTTTCCTAAGTCCAACTCTAAACAACTTACGTCTAGGGTAAAGCTCTTTGTGGCGGTTTTTCTTTTCTTCATTTCATATCACACCATTGATCATTATTTGTTTTGCCTAAACAACCAACATAATAAAAAAGGAAAACACAAGGAACAACTCATATCAAAACAATAATTCTTTTAATCATGAATGTACACATTTTTTTAAAACCCAGGTACAAAACCAGATACTCACATACACACACGCAGCCTCACTCTCTTATGAACGCATGTTACCCTGCCCCTATATGCACCTTTAAGAGGCTGGGCGTAACCCATAGATTTTGAGATTGATAAAGTCACCATAAGCATTTTACTGTTGACGGGCACGTCACCAAACACCGAAAGAATAGTTCCATTAAATCCTAGAATAAATCCAAAAACATGCATGCACCTGGGCCAAGCCGTGACTTTAACCCTGGTTGGCGGGTTCCACACTACCACGTCCCAAAATTACCATTGGAAGGTCAGATGATGTTAAAGATTTGTAATGGAAGAACGGTTGTTATATCTCATTTTCTCAATAGACCGTCGGTTAGTAATTTTATTTTGCTTTACATATGGACTAGACTCACGTGCTCTAGGTCACCCAATTTCTGTCTAATTTTTACGTGAACCCACTTATGAGAAAAATTCAGCTCACTAGCACCAAATACCGCATTCCCTCACTCTCCAACCCCCTTCCCGCCCTCCGCTACCACCACCTACACACTCCACTGGTTGCCTGTCGTACTCACCCTCACCCCTTGCGGACTATCCACCATCCTCACTAGTCGTCCCTAGCCTCCTCCACGCCCTCGGCCGACGACCTCAACTTGGCCCCTCTCGGCCAGCCACCTCAGCCCAACCAATGACCTAGACTTGGCCCCTCCTAGGCAATGACCACAAATATGCCCAAGGATGCCATCCCTAGTCGATGCAGTCGGTGGCCTTAGCTCACCCCTTCCTCCCCTCCCTCCAATTGGCCCTCCAAGTTCTTCTGCATTGTCACCACACCCAGCTCTTCCCCTTGTCACCCTCCACACAAGGCAGATCCAAGCAAGGGAACCACAATCTCCTCCACACTTGTGTTTTGTTACTACTACTAAAAACATTTTCAGAGGCGGTCGTCTTTTACTTACAGAGGCAGGCATAATGGTTGTCTCTAACCAAACGCATTGTTAATCACCATTTAAAAGAGACAGTCGGAATGCCCGCTTTGTAAATCGATTAATAGAGGCAGGCATTTTAAGAAATTTGCCTCCTCAAACTCATGGCCTCTAACTCAACTCTTACACTACCTTACCACTACACCACTGAATCATTTGTGAACATATATATGATTTAATCTCACTAGTAGAGAAATGACTTTTGAAGCAGAGCTTTAGTCCTGGCCATTTTTTGCCCGGAACTAAAAATTTGATTAATCCTAGTTAGTGTTTTCAACAGGGACTAAAGCCCATCCCAACGGCTCTAAACGGCTCCAAATGCAGCCTTTGCAGGCGCGTAGCAGGCCGGGGGCTTTTTATCTAGGTTGGTAATACCAACCAGGACGAGATCAAGGCCAATAGTCCCGGTTGGTATAACCAATTGGGACTACATTTCCCTATATATATCCCGGTTGCTGTTTCCCCCGCTCAAGACAGCCCAAAATCTTTTAAACGGCTACGTGTTCTTGCTTGGGAAGCAAGAAGCTTTCCACCGTGCAGCATCTTTTCAAAAGGTTAGCAACTTATTCATATACTTTCTAATATTTTAATGGTAAATAATTAGATCATTCCATGGTTAAGTCAAGATGGTGAATTTATTTTTATTTATTATACATACATTTCTACATGAATGTGAAGTCACACGGTGAAATCGGTGAAGTCACGAGAAAACTAATTCACTTCTCTTCGAACAATGGCTCCGGGATATTTCATTGGTATTCATACTTCTCTAATATTCTAAATATAATTATATGCATGAGATAATTTAGGTTCACTTTGCTAATTAGTTGCGAGGTATTTTTATGCCCATATATATTTATGGTTGATTTTTTCCGATCAGGTTCCATGGACAACGTACCTCCCCCTCCTCCTCCACCTCCCCCACCACAGCAACCAGGTTTTCACCAAGACGACGAGCCATTCACTCCTAATGCCGACGTGCCGCGGTGATTCTTGGCCGCAACTATTGTATGAAATATTTTCAAACTTTTTTGTTTTTATATTTGATAGCAAACAAGCATATAATTAGTTCAATATTGCATTACATTTGTATGTCGCACTTCATAGCCCTAATAGACTGGCTATACTCAACACTTAGCATGTTCAATGCTGAGAACTTCGATATGAGACTGGTTATACTCGACGCTGGCAGTGTGACCTTTGGTTTACCATCCCTTCTAGGAGCCAACTCCCAAATGGTCCTAGGCACAATATCCATCGGACGGGGTTAGAGAACGCAACCGTGAGGCAGCCCAGCGCAGTGCCGTTGTACTCTGTTTAAACTTACTTCGACAAGTTGGCTATAACAATATGTTTGATTTCTCATTCTACAAGGAGCTAGCTTTGCGTTATAATGGTTTTATTGCTCCAAGAATAAGCGAATTTTATGCGAGTCAGAACACTCATAATATGGTAAGATTAACATAAATTGGTAATAATTGAGTCCTGCATATTATTTTCTTTTTATTAAGGTAATAATGTTGTCTTTATTTTCTCCACTTGCAGCTTTGGCTCTATGATCTTACCCATGGTTTATGTGGCTTGCTGGCCATAAATATAATATTTTAAGCTTTATCTAATATTTTTATGCTTTTTATAATATTTTTATGTCTTATGTAAATCTAAATAAATATATATATATTATGTTGAAATAAATACACTATATATTTACACTAAAAACAATGAAAAAATGGTGAAAAATAAAATTGGCTGTCGCTAAAATTTTAGCCCCATGCCAGAATGAGCCTCTATTGTCCCGGGTTGGGTTACCAACCAGGACTAAAGGACTAACAACCCATCTCTGATTATTTACTTTGCATATATGAACATGATTACATTAAACAATCTTATATATTGTTTTCATTCTTTTGCATTATGTGGTTTTCTATAAGACATGGCTGCAAACCTGCCATCTCCTGAACATCCACTAAATCATGTGTTCAATTATGGCTTCCAACCAACATTGAAGAGGCTACTCTTCCCAAATATAAGCATAGTAAGGACCTCACTCAATTAATTAAGTTATTCTCACATCTCTAGATATATTGTTTTAATATGTGTATTTATTATATGTAGGGAATTCATCCTATTCGCTGGTTCAAGGAGACATTACGGTATTTTTGGGATGATTTTATGGGAGACAAGGCTACCAATACACCAGATGGAAAAGTGCAAGTCCGAATTAGCTTTGCATTGCCCTTCAGTAGGGAGGATATAGAACCTGGTGTCCTCCAATTCATCTCTATAAGGGGCAGCCCTTAACTTGACTTACTTATAGCATAAAAATATACTATTCAAGAATGTTTGAATGAACTTGAAAGAAGAGGGTACAAAATTTTAACTTGGTCTTCTATGAGGTCTGGAGCTTTGGATGTTGGTCTCCACGAAGACATTACGACCTATTGTGCATCTATTGCTGACAACAACACCGCTGATGTGGTTAGTTTACAATTTATAAGATTTATTGTTATTGTCTATATATGTCCATGGCTTTGATCATAACCACAATATTTTTTTCAACACTTGCAGATTGAGGAGCACAACCTGACATTCGTAGGTTGTAGCTTTGAAGCCATTTTATCCCAAGCTCTTTATCAAATGGGTGGTTTCACTTGAAAGTATGGTGCGTCTACTTTGATGTTGCGATGGGAAATTCTGCACCATGGTTGATCTTCTGGAATAAACCCTGCGAATGAACTTGTGAAGCAAAGGAGACTGTACTGGTCCATGCATTGAGGTATATTAGTGAATTTTTAGGATATGAAATATATGACGTGCACTTCGCCGAATACATGTTCAAGCGGGTTCCAATGATAGGACTTTGAGTTAGTGTTGGTTGTTAGGTGTGATGAACTTATATCTGTAATGAACTATGTTTAGATGAGTTTATTTTAACTTCATGATTGTCGGTATAAAAATGTGACGCTTCCACGCCGACGGGTCTCTCGCAAGCCAGACAGACCGGAGCGTGAACGTCTCCCCAATCCCCGCGACTTTCTCTTGCAGATGATCCGGTCGATCGATTCCGAGGCGTGCCAGTCAATTTGACCCCAAAATTGACAAGGAGGGAAAGAATAGTCAAATTATGGAACCTGCCGATGTGATTCCAGATAGCTCCTTATGTGTGGCTAAATAGCCAATCTGATCAGGGCATTGACTAGAGAGTCAATATTCAACATGTATTTATAAATAAACTTGATAAATAAACATGCATGAATAAAGCAGTCGATCATGGCATGGCATAAATAAGAAAGCATAAACCATTCATGATGCGTGCAATAAACAGTTAAGAACTAGCTAAATCGGCTATCCAAGTAAACGTGAAGAGACCAAAACTATTAGCCGATCTAGTCTATTCAATACAACATATAAAAGATCCTACATGTATACAATAATCTAGATTAAAGCTAATAAATCTACTAAACCCATGAATTTAAAATCCTCAAACTAAGTAATCGTCGGACCAAGTCTCGTCCAAGCAAGCTCAGCAAACCTAGTAGCTCTAAACAGACATATGCACACAATGTTATGGGTGAAGCTCTGGTGAATCGGCTAATTTGTCGATACTGACATGAGAACAAACTAGGTGCACAAACAGCCTTAGGACAGTGAAAACTACCGTAAAACTATCCCTACCCTAGAACGCACTACATGTCATGAACAAGATTGATACAATCTAGCTAATGCGAGCACAAGATCGATCATCAAAGCAAGAGAATAAACATGATACGCATTGATGACAATCGAATCTAAGAAGATCTAAGCCAAATCTACCAATCTTGATCAGGCAAAAGATGTTGTTGCAGTAAAATAAACAATATAAACTAACAACATCGATAACTTAATGAATCTACTAGGTTGCCAAGCCTAGCAGAGCCGATAACTGGCCATGGGTAACTTAATGAATCTATTAGGTTGCCAAACCTAATAGAGCCGATAACTAGCCTATGCTAATGCATACAATAGGAGGTCAAACCAGCCCTATCAAACAATAACATAAACTATTGACAAGTGCTAATGTATAGATAAGAGGTCGAACCGGTCAAATCCAGCATAAACACAAGCCCCTCGGCCATACTAATGATCGATAGGAGGTCGAACTGGCCCTATCTAACATAAGTAAAAGCCATGATGATACTTACAGCAAGCGAGAGGTTGAACCAGCCAAGCTTGATGAAAATCCGCCGAGATCCTAGAACTGAGGATTTGGTGGCCGGAGCCGAAAGATTGTATTGATTGATTGATTTTCCTTCTACAAGGTGCCAGGGCTTACATATTCATACCCTGGGCTTTGACCAAGTCCTAACCTAATACGACCTGAAAATAAGGAAAAGACTCGAAAACTGCCTAATCTAGATAACTGGGGCCCTACTATTCTGTCCTACAGAGCAATGCACCATTCTTGTTGAGTCAGATCGAAGTCGACGTGGCTTGCATGCTTCCTCAAATAGCCGATTCTGATTAGCCAATCCATCCTAACTTTAGCCGATTCCCCAAATCCGGCTGTTTTTAGCATTTAGCTAATTCTGGCAGTATCTTCTACAAGAAGCTTCCCCCGTGTGTCCGCCAGTCTAAATTTTGGTGCAAACACATGCCCCCAATTTTGGGATGAAATTAATTTCATTCCAAAATTCTTTTCTTGCCTTCAACTGCTCCGAAGCCCCTCAAGATTGATCAGTTGTCCATCTTAATAATCAGCCGATTCACCTTCCCGATCTGCCTTCAAATTGATTGGAAAAGACAAAACGGTTGGTCTTCTTGGGAATGCGCCCAGAGTTGATCTGACTGGCCACTCAATTACCCTTGCACAATATCGGTTACTTTCGATTCACATCTTGATGTGTGCCTATTCTCCCAGACTATAAATCAATTCCCTGCTCTATTCTAATCCACACGCCATCTCTAAGCAATCTCATTCTAGCCAGAAAACCCTTCCTCAACTCTCCAAAGCAAAATTTCTTGATGGTGGGTCACAGCAAGTGTCTAGTGGAAGGAAGAGGAGGTGACTTCTCGCCGAGTCTTCCAAAGGGGATCACAATCTTCCGTGGGAAGTGGAGATCCAGTGGAATGGGGGTAACTTCTCGTCGGATTTTTCCCAAGAGGTAAGTCAATTCAACATCTTCTTGAAATTAGTTCGATTCTAATTACCCAATTCTTGCAGGGCTGACAGCGATGACATCGCACAATCTTTCGCGGGGAGTGGGCGTCCCTTGTCTCAAGACCTAGCTGAAGCTCAGAAGAAGCTTGACTTGCTAGGGAGCTCAAATGTCAAACTCCAGGGTGAAGTCCTGGACCTACAATATGATCTGCAGGGAAGGAGGAAGAAATCGCCAAGATTACCTAAGAGCGGGATGCCGCTAGGATCCAATCCGTTAGTAAGTATAAATCTTGTGACTTCTTTTTGTGATTCTTCGACCCTTTTCTTCAATGCTCTCAACTTTCATTCTTTTGTTCTATAGACTTATCGGCAAAGCTTGAGGCTCTCAAAGCCGCTGTAGCTTAGCTTGCCGATACTGTGAATACTACCAATGGAACAGCCATTGAGCAAGTGGAGAACATCAATCGGCGCATCTCCAAGATCTCTCACACAGCCATATGGCATGGTACGGCCCTTGCTTTTAATGTAGTTCGGCTCAGCTCAGGCGCCGACTTTCGTGACTTCGATGTCTTTGAAGAAAACCTCGAGGAGAAAATGGAGGCCACTGTTGACATCATGGAGGAGGCTGGGAAGAATATTTCCGATGTAGTTGATTACACCGTCCCAATAAGGAAGGCATGTAATCAAGACTAGTAGATTGTACTAGAATGCATTCTCCTGTCTTGACTATCTGTGAATATCAATAAATCCTTCTTCCTGATGATATTAACACTCCTGAGTTTGATCCTTCAAGATCAATATGTAATTACTTTTCCTGGACATTTTTACTTTGTATTTTTGCTCTAAAGGCGATGCATGTCGCATCGGCTATCACCAATGTCTTCATTGGTCATTTATGTGCTAAAGGCGATGGAAACAATGGCTTTTTTATAATACCCAGCAATCTAAGTTATTCTTCAGTAATTAAATCTTCATCTGCTATTACGCTGGGATAATACTTTTTAAGAAATTTACCATTTATAGCCTTCTTGAATACTTTTCCCTTAAAATCCCTCAAAATATAAGCATTGTCTGGGACAACTTGATCAATGAAATATGATCCTTCCCAATTTGGAGACCACTTGCCAAACTTGTTATCTTTCACTCCAATTGGTAATCTGAGTTTTCAAACAAGTTCATCCTTTTTAGACTCTTTCAGCTTGACTTTCTTGTTGTAATGCTTGGCAATTTTCAATTTATTAGCCTCAATTGTTTCCAGCGCTTTTAGCCGATGATAATGTAAATCCTCCAGGTTATCAATCATAAGTTTGTTGTAATCACCGGCTGCTAATTCTTTCTGTAGTTCAACCCTTCTTGAACCAGACTGAATTTCCCATGGCATTACTGCATGATGGCAATACACCAATTCATAAGGAGAATACTTGGTTGATCCATGCTAAGCCATTAGATATGCCCATAGTGTTTCACTCATAGTTAGGTACCATCTTCTAGGATGCTCTTTTATCTTCTTCTTGATTAGCTTGATAAGAATTTGATTGAAAGCTTCAGCTTGCCCATTGGCTTGAGCATAATAAGGAGAAGAATTAACTAATTTAATACCCATCTCTTCAGCAAATTCTTTGAACTCTCCCGATTTAACATCGTGCCTTGATCAGTTGTAATAGTCTCCGGGATTCCAAATCGATAGATGATATGCTCTTTGACAAAATCAACCATATTCTTGGAGGTGACTAATTTTAGAGGAATAGCTTTAACCCACTTAGTAATCTGTAGCCACCAATATAAACTTGTGTCCTTTACTGGAGGGTGGATGGATCTGACCAATCAAATCTATACCCCATCCTCTGAATGGCCACAGCTTCATGATAGGATTCATCACAGAAGCTGGTGTTCTTTGAATATTGCTAAATCTTTGGCACTCTTGACAACCCCTGTAATATCTGAAATAGTCTTCTAGCATAGTGGGCCAAAAATATCCAGCTCTTCTGATCACCCACTTCATCTTGTATGCAGATTGATGTGCACCACAAATCTCTTCATTAACATGATGCATCACAGATCTGGCTCCTTTCTGGCTAATGCATCTCATAAGTACACCACCAATTGTCCTATAATATAGTTGGCCTCCAAGCAGAACAAACTTGATTGCTTTGTACCTAAGCTTCTTAGTAACCTTTTGTGATGGATCCTTCAAATAATTAATGATTTCTACCCTCCGGTCATCAACTGTGCCATTAGTCGATATTTCTAGAATCAATTTATACCCTAAAGCACCTTGAGCCAGTCTATTTGCTTCCTAATTTTGTGCTCGAGGAATATACTATAATGACACGATGATAAACTTCTGAAGAATCTCTTTGCATTGATCATAATATTTCTTTAGAATTTCATCTTTATACTCATATAGGCCAAGCAATTGATTGATTACTAATTGAGAATCACCAAATACCTCAACTGACTCAGCCTTTATCTCTTGTAGAAGTTGAAGTCCTTTCAGAATTGACTCATACTCAGCCTGATTGTTAGTTGTTGTTGGTGCAATCTGATAAGCAAACTCGAATATTGCCCCCCGAGGGGAAACAAGAACAATGCCAATACCACCACCTTGCTTGCAAGTTGAACCATCAAAAAACAACACCCAGGATGCTACTTCCACAGATCCGATCTCCAGCTTCTGGTGTTGAGTAATAAATTCAACCATTACCTATCCTTTGACTGCTTTAGCCGATTCATACCTCAAATCAAACTCTGATAGAGCTAACATCCATTTGCCGATTCTGCCATTTAGAATAGGCATTGACAACATATGCTTAATAATATCAATCTTTGACACTACAATGCATTCTGACGATAATAAGTATCTTCTCAGCTTGGTGCAGCAGAAATACAAACGTAAGCATAGTTTCTATATTAGAGTATATCTTGTTTCAGGATCCAACAACTTTCTACTCAGATAGTAGACAACTCTCTCCTTTACTTCAAATTCTTGCATCAAGGCCGAACTAATCGCTAAGTCTTCGGCCGCCAGGTACAACTTAAAAGGCTTACTTGATTGAGGAGGAATCAATACTGGAGGTGACTTCATATACTCCTTGATTTCATCAAATGCCTTTTGTTTTGCTTCAGCCCATTTGAATTCTTGATCATTCTTCAATCTTAATAAAGGAGAAAATGGCAAGACTTTACTGGATAAGTTAGCAATGAACCCCCTAATGAAATTGATTTGTCCAAGCAATGACTGGAGCTTCACTTTATCGGTTGGAGGAATTGCTTTGTCAATTGTGTCCATACTTTTCTTTCCAACTTCAATCCCTCTTTCATGGACCATGAACCCTAAGAACTGGCCTGCAAAAACCCCAAAAGTACATTTGAGTGGATTCATCTTCAAGCCGTTCTTCCTTGTGCACTCCAAAGTTTCTCTTAGGTCAGCTAAGTGTTGCTCATATCCTCCTAACTTGATGACCACATCATCAATGTATATTTCAACTATTTTGCTGATCAACCTATGATATATGTAATTCATAGCTTTTTGATAAGTTGCACCAGCATTCTTCAAACCAAAAGTCATGACTACCCACTCAAATAAACCGATTGCTCCTAGACATCTGAATGTTGTTTTGGAAATGTCTTCATCTGCCATAAATATTTGATTATAACCAACATTGCCATCCATAAAACTAATCACCTTATGTCCAGCAGCTGTATCAACAAGCATATTGGCTATCGGCATCGGATACCCATCCATTGGTGTGGCTTTATTTAAATCTTTGAAGTCAATACACACCCTCATCTTGCCATTCTTCTTGTAGATAGGGACAATATTAGAGATCCATTCTGCATATCTACATGGCCTGATGAATTTAGCTTCAAGCAATCTCTCAATCTCCTTCTTCACATCATTGAATATTTCAGGTTTGAATCTTCTTGGAGGCTGCTTGAAAGGTCGATACCCATCCTTGATTGGCAAATGATGTTCCATGATTGATTTATCTAATCCAGGCATCTCATAGTATTCTCAAGCAAAACAATCCTTATATTCTTTTAACAGATTAACCAACCTACTTCTATATTCAGGGTCAAGCTTAGAACTTATATATGTCGGCCATGGTCTATCACTAGATCTAATATCTACCTCTTCTAAAATATCAGCCGACGTAAAGCCATGTCCCAGCTTTCCTTCAGTACCATCGATTGGATTATCCATTAAATAATTTTTTCAGAGCCGACTGCCTGGATCGGCTGTTGACCTTCATCATTGATGATAACGAAGTCTCCTTGGAACTCCTTTCCAGAAAGGCACTCAATATCTTCAAGGTCCCAATGATCATGACTGATAGAAGAAAGACCTACTGAATTATCAGCAGGAACAATTTCAACCTTATTGTTCACCCATTGTAGCACATGTTGATGCATAGTTGAAGGAACACAACAATTGCCATGTATCCAGTCTCTTCCGAGAAGCAAACTATAGAATCCTTCTTCATTGATGATGAAAAAGGTAGTGATCATGGTATTACTGCCAATTGTTAACTTCATGTTGATTGCCCCCCGAGGATCAGAAATCTTGTCTGCAAAATCTCTTAACTGTCTATTTTTTATTAGATCTTCATATTTCTTGCCCAACCTTTTGAATGTGGACATAGGCATAAGGTTGACTGTGGCATCTCCATCTACTAGCATTCTTCCCATAGGCTTGCCATTCATACGTCCCTTGATATATAAAGCTTTTAAGTGACGATACCGCATTTGTTTGCTAAACACAGCTTCTTGATTCTTCGACACCCTATACTTAGCAGGCAAGATACACTGCATACCAATAGAAGCTGATTTGCCCGAATTAGTTGTTTGCTTGGCCTTCTAAACCTATGCCTTCTTTGCTTTCTTAGCCTTTTCCAGCTTGATCTCAGTCTCCCTCAAGCGTTGAACTCTTCTTTTTTGACTCCTAGAGAGACCACCCGGGCACCATTGGTTTGCTTGCCAAACATGCTGCACTTCTTCCACGTCTTCATCATAAGCATCACAATGATCATGAAGTCTACATTTATTTATGCGCCGATCCTTAGTAGGTCATCCAAGTCTTTCATGAACGTACTGGTGGTTGGTTTGAGATTGCCGATACTCCTTGTATTGATCGCTGCATTCAGGGCAATTCCTCCTAGTGGGCAACCTCAAGCCTTCGTTCCAGCAATGCCTAAAGAAAGGATAATTCTAGTGTGATTCAGCTTGCTCCCTTTCATACCTTTCTTCTTCAAGCATCCTCAAATGTTCTTGCTCTTCAAACCACCTCCTATGGTCTTTCTCTTGTTGCCTCTGCCACTTGTTGAGAAGACGTCACATGTGGTTTTCTTTCAGCCGATGTAGATGACTCAGGATGGTCAAATCGCTATTCTGCTTCTCATGCCTTCTCTTGATTTTTCGATATTCTTCATCAGTGAATTGCAATGTTGTATCTACTAATCCTGACTCTTTCGCTCTAGCAGAAGTCAACACCTTGGCTTTGCCTTTTGGAAGCACAACATCAGCCATTGCAGTATCAAAGGGATCTTGATCAACCTTCATCTTGCTGGTAGTATCAAAGGTCAGCTTCCCAGTCTTAATGGCTTTCTGAATCTGCTTCCTAAACACATTGCACTCATTGGTGGAGTGGGTAATGGAATTATGAGCTTTACAATACTTCTTCCCTTTCACCTCTTTAGCACTAAGTGGCTTATGTAGCACTTTGATGTGGCCCTTGCCTAGCAAGTAGTCAAAGATCTTATCAGCCTTTGAGGTGTCAAAATTAAACTTCTCCTATGACCTGCCCCAAGGATGGCCGTAACACACTTCTTGCCAAGCTTCCACTCAATAGCATCAACTTCTTCTGCCTCTCCATCTGAACCATACTGAATCAAGGATTTGTAGTAATCAGACACATGGGCTGCCTTCTAAAAATGGTTCTATGGACGTGGTGGTTGTGCATACTCAGACAACGCAGCCACCCTTTGTGTAAGTGCTCCGAGATTATCAAAGTGCATGCCAACGAGCTTCTCCTTCAGTTATGGTTGCATTCCTTGGATAGCCAATTTCACTAACTGGCTATCAAACAGGTTCAAAGAAAAACACAAGCTCTTCGTTTGCTTGAATCTCTGGATGAAGTCAAGACCTGATTCATTATTCTTCATCCTCATGCTGGTCAGGTCATCAATGTCCTTTTCAAGAATCCCATTGAAGAAGTAGGCGTGGAACTTGCTCTCCAACTCATCCAAAGTGTTGATGGAATTTCGTGGCAAGGATGAGTACCAAGTAAAAGCTGGTCCTGATAGTGATAAGGCAAAGAATCTGACTTTATGAATTTCTTCAGCTGCAACATCGTCTAACTGAGCCAGCTACTTGCTTATATGCTCCATCGTGCTGGTGTTGTCTTCCCCTGTGAACTTGGAGAATTCTGAAATCCTGTAATTGTGCGGAAGCTCTAGACAGTTGTAGCACTCAGGATATGGCATGCTATATGATCTAGAGTGACTCCTCTTCATGCTGCATTCCTTCTCCATCACCTCAGCAAGCTTCTTGTCCAGTTGATCATTAGGGTCAGCAGGTCCTCTAATGCTCAGGCAAGCAGGCATTCCCTAATGATTGTAGCTCAAAACATTTACAAACCCTGCTGGTGGTTCATCATCTCCTTCCTGGGCTTGAGCAGTTTCTCCTCCCAATGTTTGATTCACATGGTAATTCATACTTTTTCTAATTCTATCAACTGAGGGAGCTATTTTTTGAGCTGAAGGTGGTACAATTAGAGTTGTACCAAAATTAGGTGGAGGACCACCCTTCGGCTATTGTGCATGAGGAGCAGCACTGCTGTTTATGCTTCCATTGGAAGTTGACGCCATATTTGTTTTGGAAAGATTCTGTGCACCATCACCAGAGCCTGATGCTGTGTTTAGATTGAAATAAGCAGGTCCAAATTGATCAACAGGAAAGCCAGCAAAGATGTCTTTCATGATGTTGCCAAATGTGTTTAGAAAGTATGCTTGATGATTTGCAATAGCTTCATGTATCAACTTGTTCAAATGATCTATCTGCCTGTCTGCATCATCTCGTGCGACGGTCTCTCTTGGCATCAAGATTCTGGGCATTGATTGCTTCAAGACGACTTTTCCACCACGCACTCTTCCAAAGCAAGACAAGCACTTCTGCACTAGTTGATCAGTAGCCTTCTAAATTACTTGCTTCTACTCTTCATCAAGTTCATCCATCATGACATCAAGGATGTTGTTGACGTTGAGGTCCGATGAATTCATTGGAGCCATTATTTGATGATTGTGTGTCCCACCGGGCGTGCCAAAAAGAGTGTCGGCGTAAAAACATGACGCTTCCACACTGACGGGTCTCTCGCAAGCCAGACAGACTGGAGCGTGAATGTCTCTCCGATCCCCACGACTTTCTCCAGCAGATGATCCGGTCGATCAATGTGATTTCAGACAGTTCCTTATGTGTGGCTAATAGAATAGTCAAGGAGAGAAAGAATAGTCAAATTGACAAGGAGGAAAAGAATAGTCAAATTATGGAACCTGCCGGTGTGATTCCAGACAGTTCCTTATGTGTGGCTAAATAGCTGATCTGATCAGGGCATTGACTAGAGAGTCAATATCCAACATGCATTTATAAATAAACTTGATAAATAAACATGCATGAATAAAGCAGTCCATCATGGCATGGCATAAATAAGAAAGCATAAACCATTCATGATGCATGCTATAAATAGTAAAGAACTAGCTAAATCGGCTATCCGAGTAAACATGAAGAGACTAAAACCATTAGCCGATCTAGTCTATTCAATACAACATATAAAAGATCCTACATGTATACAATAATCTAGATTAAAGCTAATAAATCTATTAAACCCGTGAATTTGAAATCCTTAGACTAAGTAATCATCGGACCAAGTCACGTCCAAGCAAGCTCAACAAACCTATTAGCTCTAAACAGACACATGCACACAATGTTATGGGTAAAGCTCTAGTGAATCGGCTAATTTACCGATACCGATATGAGAATGAACTAGGTGCACAAACAGCCTTAGGATAGTGGAAACTACTGTAAAACTATCTCTATCCTAGAATGCGCTACATGTCACAAACAAGATTGATACAATATAGCTAATGAGAGTACAAGATTGATCATCAAAGCAAGAGAATAAACATGATACGCATTGATAACAATCGAATCTAAGAAGATCTAAGCCAAATCTACAAATCTTGATTAGGAAAAAGATGTTGTTGCAGTAAAATAAACAATATAAACTAACAACATTGGTAACTTAATGAATCTACTAGGTTGCCAAGCCAAGCAGAGCCAATAACTGGCCATGGGTAACTTAATGAATCTATTAGGTTGCCAACCTAATAGAGCCAATAACTAGCCTATGCTAACGCATACAATAGGAGGTCGAACCGGCCCTATCAAACGATAACATAAACTGTTGACAAGTGCTAATGTATAGATAAGAGGTCGAACCGGCCAAATCTAGCATAAACACAAGCCCCTCGGCCATACTAATGGTCGATAGGAGTTCAAACTGGCCCTATCTAACATAAATAAAAGCCATGACGATACTTACAACAAGCGAGAGGTCGAACCAGCCAAGCTTGATGATCCTAGAACTAAGGGTTTGGTGGCCGGAGCCAAAAGATTGTATTGATTGATTGATTTTCCTTCTACAAGGTGCCGAGGCTTACATATTTATACCCTGGGTTTTGACCAAGTCCTAACCTAATACGACTTGAAAATAAGGAAAAGACTCAAAAACTGCCTAATCTAGATAACTTGGGCCCTACTATTCTATCCTATAGAGTCCCGTGCCGTCAATACGCCGTTCTTGTTGAGTCAGATCGAAGTCAACGTGGCTTGCATGCTTCCTCAGATAGCCGATCCATCCTAACTTTAGCTGGTTCCCCAAATCCAGCTGTTTTCAGCATTTAGCCAATTATGGCATTATCTTCTATAAGAAGCTTCCCTCGTGTGTCTGCCAGTCCAAATTTTGGTGCAAATAATGATGTGTATGAACTTGATGAAGTCGAGCGTCTGATGTTTATAATATATAAGCACCTTTAATTATTTACACTGTTAATTTGTATATTTATAAAATAATTAACAAAAATATATCCAAAAAAAGACAAAATAGAGAAAAAACTAGACATGCAATCCCGGTTGGTAATATCAACCGGGATTGAAGTGGCCTAATGTGGCAGCTTGTGCAACCATGGCTGCCTGCATATTTACTCCCGATTAGTACTACAAACCAGGATAAGAAGTCGATCAGTAATTCTGGTTGCTAAACCGGGACTAAAGGGGGGCCTTTAGTCCCGGATGCAGAACCCCTGTTGGCACACCGGGAATAGAGGGGGTTTGTGAACCGGGACTAGAGGCTATATGTGCACTAGTATCTTTATGCATAAACATTCTATAGTCTTGTATTGAACATTTGAACTACTAAATGAACTCAAATTAAAAAAATTCAACCACAAAATTTTAAATCTTGTCAAGCACTATAACTTTAGTATATGTACTGTCTCCATCTGAGATTGTTTAAAAAATTAAAAAATTTAAATATCAAAATATGTAATTTTAAAATAAATATTTGAGACACTAAATAACTTTAAATAAAAAACTACTCAATAGATCGGCCACTACAACTTTGGTATTAACCATGTGAAGATTCAAGGTCTTTAGGAATTTGAAATTTGAATTTCAAGATCTGTGAATTTATGATGCATATTTGGGATTTAAGACAACTTCAAATTAAAAACTTTTCAACTACAAAGTTGTAGATTATATTGAGAACTACAACTTTGGTATAGACCATATCAACATCTGTGGTTGTGAAAATTTTAAATTTTAAAATACATGAACTTAAAATAATATCTTGGGCAGCTTCAAATAAAAAGCTTTTCAACTAAAAGTTGTAGATTGCGTGAGACCTACAATTTTCATATGAATGGTTTTCAGACCCTCAGTGTGGAAAACTTTGGATTGATTAATCTTTGAGACACTAGATTTTTCCTCATTTGGATATTAAACAACAGCCACAAAGGTTCGTATATAAGTAGTTCTGATAATTTATGATGGTTTTCAGATCCTCAACAAATCATAGCACTAATTTTTCACTTTAATGTATAAAGAAAAAATCGAATCTAGGGTAGTAATTGTTGGGTCTCCATTTCAAAAATTAACATTGGGAGAGGAATGAAAAAGGTGGAAGCATGCACACTTCGTTTAGAGAAACTATTCTTGTGGTTTGAGTTAATTAATATATTGAGGCATTGGTTAAGACCTTGGTTAGTATTTGTTTATTTAGATATCTTAATATTTGCTTGAAATGGCACATTAACATTAGTTAATTTGATTTGGTTGATGTTGGTTATACTTCTTAAATATTTCCTCATAGTATCACACATCAATGTTTGGAATCTAGTATTACAATTGCATGAGATTTATATTTGGTTGGCGCTTCGAATATAGTGAGAGTGATTATTACATTTATTAAGTTCAACATATGCACTTTTGTAGGTACTTTATTTTAGTCGATGATTCGTTGGATAGTCAAGCTTGAGATGTCAATCAATGTTCTTTCCCATGAAGTAATCATTGCAGTAGGGTTATAAGAACTATACGAAATGAGAATGTGGCCAAATCATGTTGCCACAGCCATGGGTGCATTCATAACATGAAGCACCTAAGTGACCAAGACTCAAGGAAGCTATTCTTCGATAGAACATTTGGATCCAAAGAAGCTTGCCCTTCCGAGTTCAAGAAAGCTTCATGTGAAATTTTGAAGAAGTGTGGTGGTCTACTGCTTGCAATCGTTGCAATGGCTACCATGTTAGCATGCCAAATGACAAAGACAAGAGGTACAGTGGGATTACATCTATAATTCTCTCACAAGCCACTAGGTCTAAAACAAGCTCCAACTATGATGACATGATGTATATCTTAGATCTTAGCTACAAGAATTTCCCCGTCATCTAATGGCATGCTTTCTTCGGTTGTTACCCAAAAGATCAAAAAATTAGTAGGGTTGATCTTGTCAGAAAATGGGTGGCAGAAGGTTTTGTGAGTAACTCTACTATGCAAGATGTATGGGTTGTTGCAGAGAGCTATTTGATTGAGCTAGTCAATAGGAGCATGATTCAACCTACATATATGGAGTACATTATTGAGGTATTAGGCTGTAGAGTACATAATTTGCTACTTGATTTAATTTTGAGGATATGTAAGGAGGATAATTTCCTACATTTGGTAAATGATCCAAAAACAATGGAACAAGTCAAAGACAAGGGCATTCATCGACTGATTGTTGTTGGATTGAGAGACGTAGAGGATGATAGCAAATTG
Organism: Bothriochloa decipiens; assembly: GCA_023333625.1. Classification (NCBI taxonomy): domain Eukaryota; kingdom Viridiplantae; phylum Streptophyta; class Magnoliopsida; order Poales; family Poaceae; genus Bothriochloa; species Bothriochloa decipiens. Next base: position 38,989,134 of record CM041645.1, read on the forward strand.
AAAGTACGAGCTAGAACCTATCACACATATTCGTTTCAACATATTGGAATATTCTTATTGCATTGGACACCTCTGCTATTGGACTTGAAGTTTTTATGAGTGTTATCCCTTCAAACTTACTATTATGGAATTAATTGTAGTGGACCTGACTTGTGTCAACCAATTTGAAGGAAAAGTCATGATGCCTTGTCAAATATGGGGACTGCGAGTTTTAGAGACTGGATTTATCTCAGAGTTCACATGTGACAACAATCAATAACTCTATATTAGATATTGTTGATGTGCCATGCTTGACCATTCTGCTCATACCCAACCCTAGAATGGTAACAAGATAAGTAGTAAGGTGAAATTGACATGCACTTCGAAAAGTATTATAGGCTTGGGTGAGCTCAACGCTCTGTTAGATTTGGGTTTTCATTTGCCCAAGAGGTGTGCACCATTGGTGAAGGCAACACGGATGGTGGCCCTAGATTACCTCGCTTGAGAAACACCGCAACCTAAGACACATAGATCTGTACTATGATGAAGTTGCTTGTTGTGCTGATGAGCTGAGCTCGCTTTCCCCATCATTTCAACAAGCTTGAGAAGCTCAACAATCGGGGATCCATCTTCTCTAGAGTTCCTAGGTGGATCGGCCATCTCCAGAACCTCTAGGTATTGTGGCTTGGGGTGGAGCAAATGATCCAGTAAGATGTTGCCACAACTGGGATAGGGGCACCGTCCCCTACTCAGACTCGACCTATGGATCGCAGGCATCCTCACAGAAAGGATCATGATAAGAGGTTCTATGGGATTTCCGGTTATCAAATATTTTGAGTTTAACTGCTAATGTATTTGGTACATGTCATTTGAGATAGGGGCCCTAAATCTCCAGGAGCTAAAGTTAGCCATGGATGCAAACGAATGGAACAAGGCAGCGCCTAGCGAGCTTCAACACCTTCCAAGCCTTAAGGAAATCAAAGCACAGAGGTCACTCTATGACATAGCTGAATGGCGGGGACATGAAGATGCAAGTAATAACGACGAAAAGGCTGAGGTGGAGCTGATCAGGGGAGTGCTCCAGTAAGCTGTTGAGACTCCCACTCGCCCAGCGTTCATCTTCTACGATTGATGCAAGGTAGCTGTTTAGGCAAATGTTCGAGTACTGGTATTATTTATGTTTGGTTGAGGCTCCCATTCTTGTGCATTGCTACATGCTGAGCAGTCAGGGCCATTTAATGCAGGCCAGTAGAGCAGGAAGAGTATCTGAAGGTGGTGGATTTAATATAATATATATAATAATAATGGACTTGGACGGTAGTCATGCTAGCTATGCCGTGCCCGCCCCTGGTATAAGCTGGAAATGCACAATCAGACAAACTATATATATTGGATATAAAGGAAGAGTGAAAAGACCTTTCTGGTCAAATTGTTATATGTCCTGTAAAAAGGCGCAATCTCAATTTCAATTTTTATAAGGACAAATGTGAGTAATTTTATAGTTATTTCGAATTACCATTCATTATGTGGCAATTGTGAGTAATTTAGGTGGAACTCTAATGGATTACTTTATGTATTTTTTAATAATGATAGAGAGAGGAAGGTAATTTTTTGTAGAAAACAAAATAAAGCCTAAGGTTGTAGTTGGTGATAGTGATTAGAGACTATCAAATTAAAGACACATGCAAATTAACTGTCTCAACTTAATTAAGCATAGATCCGGCCAGCCAATTTGTATGCACTAACCTTTGGTTTTGCATGACCAAGGGACAGATAGTGATGGGGGGTTCATTCCTTGTGAGCGGCATCCAAATATATTGTGTTCTTAAAGACTTCATCAGCTTGGACATGGAATTACAGTCGACAAAGGGTTATTTTTATTTAACATTTGCATGTGCAAGGGCTAGCACATAAGTCTACAAAAGTGTCCAAGTTAGTTGCAGTTTAGTTTCGCTGAGCAATGGTAGCAGCTGCCATGGTAAGCGTCTCCATGGGGGTGATGAAGCCCATCCTGTCCAAGCTCACCACCCTCATGGGTGATGAGTATAGCAACCTCATGGGGCTGCGGAAAGAGGTCATCACTGTTATTCCTAAGCACATTTGAAATAGCGATGTATATTAGGTAGCAACCAATTCTTAGTTTTATCACTATATGCAAACATAGGAACGAGGTCACCTTATAATCAGCAGTCGTATCCAAAGTTGTATGTTCTCATCATCCTCTCCTTTTTGATAGTAAACCATCCTTGATTTGACCTTAGTTGGAGAACATGTTGTAGGCAGTAGCCAATAGTGCTATCCTTCTTGTGACATATCCATTCGTCTTCCTAGAGCATACAAGAGTTCCCATTGTCGACTTGCATTTGCACTGCTATCATGCTTTTGTATTCTTTCAAGATCTTCAATGCCCTCCACCAGACGCTTCCCTTCTTTTGTGCACTTGGCAGCTATTCCATTGGGACACAATTTTTCCTACACTAAGTTAAGCTATGGGATATCCAAACCATTGAAGAAGTTATGGAGACTTTTCATAAGGCCTCATTTTGCTTCTTTGGATTTAGGACTCCCAGACCATCATCATTCTTGGGTAAACATACCATGTCCCATGCTGCTTTGGGTGTCTTTCTGGCATTTACCACTGCTCCTCTCTGAAGATAGTATTTTCTATACTTATCTATTTGTTTGATGAAACCATATTAGTTTTATGAACCAGTCTGGTGATGAGATTCTGTACTATTTTTGCTAAGAGTTTTGTCATGAGCTTGACTAAGAGTTTAGCAGTCAGGTCTATAGTCAAAAGTTTCTTGAGCTCCATCAATCTTTCGTGTGAGGGTATGAAGAAGTTGTTGATGCTTCTGAGGCATGCAGAATTCTGGCGGAAACCATGACATAGTTGATAGAAATCGTCTTCTATGATTGGCAAGTATCATTTAAGAAATTCATTGTTGAAACCATTTGGGCCTTGTGATTTATCAATGGATAAAGCTTTGATCACATTATCAACTTCAGATTCAGTGAAGTCTTGCGCTAGGACCACAAGAAAATCTACTTTGTCAATAAATAATTCTGGGCAACACAGAAGCCAGAGAATTCAGAGGAACCCAGCCTTTCTTTCAAATCCTGCCACAAAAGAAGCTCTTTGTCTTTGTAATTAGTATAGGATGTACCATTATCAAAATGGAGATGATTGATCAAGTTTTTCCTATATTTGGTAGCTGCATTTGCATGAAAATCCTTAGTGCTTTCATCCCCAAATTTTGCCCACTTTATTGTCTCTCTTTGCTTACAGTAAGTTTTCTGTTGCTTGAGCCAAGTTGTCTTTTAAGATTTCTCTAAGGTTCCATTCAGGTAGACTTAAGTCTATGGCTCCGTTTGTTTCAGCTTCACCCGCTGCTGATTCTACTGATTATTCACTATTCCTCTCTCACTATTCATCACCTGATTCAACTGATTCATCTGATTCTGAAGCTAAAACAAACGCACCCATAAATTCTTCAAGGTTTTCTAGGCACTGAATGATGAGTTCGACATTGGCAGTGTTCGCTTTGAGGCTTGACAACCTAAACTGCTGGGCCTTTAATTTCTTCCTTAGGTTTTTGAATTTTGCAGAGATATTTTTTTGCACTGTCCTAGTGATGGGTTGGACTGTGCCATCCAAACTGCACAGCATTGTGAAAGCCCTCAATTTCCAACCAGCAATTTTCAGGAATGAAACCATTAGCGCTTTAGGTCTAAATTAGACATTAGTGAGAACCCAACTCTCCTCATTATGGTTCCAGATAATTTCAACAGACATGGCAAATTCGTTGCTAAAAATGAGAGAACCAGCAAAGAATTTTCTCTTCCATGGTATTAGAAGCCCCCTGATGCCCCAACAAATGGCAAGAACTCTAAGGTATCAAAATCTCTTGCCATGTGCATCTGACAAATTAACTTTTTATTTTCATAGAGGCAAATGATGTCACATTCAGCTTCAAAAGCTTTACCTTTTACTACATCCCATTTTCTTTCTTGCTTTCAGCCTCTAAAATTCCAACACAACACACCATTTTCTAGAATTAGAGGCACTCATTGAAATACTAAAAGAGATAAAACCAAGTCCTTGCTGCTTAGCAACCCTAACAGCAGAAAAAAAAAACACTAGCTTAAGAGACTAAAACTACGAACAGACATCAGAGTAAAAAACTAAAGCAGGTTCAAAGTTTGAGATCCAATGAGCCCCATCCTTCCAATCATCATAAAAACTTTTTGAACAAAAGCATGGGACACATGGTAAAGCTAAACATTCTTCATTCCTTGGCTTCATTGTAACAGCCCCAAATGGGCCAGTGGGCCCAATTCGCGATATGGGCTGATGTACTGTAGCAGGGGGGATAGTGGGCCGAGACTGTAGCAGTCCGGTACTGTAGCAGTCCGTACTGTAGCACCAAATCGGACCGGGCCTGTTTCGAGTACTGTAGCACGACTGTTCATCGGTTACTGTAGCATCGTGAAACACTGTAGCAACCCAGGTTTAGTACCGTATCGTGAATCCTGAGGTCGTCCAGCCAGCTTAAATATCAGGGCCAAGGACGCGTATTAACCTTCGGTTAACCGTTTTGAACGAAGCGAGGACGAAAGTTCAAGCGGGTTTTTACGCAGGCGGGACCCGCTCCTCTGTAGAGTGGGCCTAGGCCGTGTGCCGGGACTGGGTTGTTACATTCATCATCATCACTCTCCTGCTCTTTGGTTCTGCTGCTTCCTGCTTCTTCCTTAGCAGAAGCTTTCTGCTTAGTGTCTCCATGTTTGCTTCCTCTGGCCACAATATAGGATGTCTGCATGACTAAAATAGTGTACGTCCACAAGGAAAGCCACCAGAGGAGCCTTCTGGCGCCACCGCCCTAGATCATACCTAGGAACATAGTAGCCTTCCGGTGCCATTGCTCGAGATCAAACATGGGTCACTGGCTTGAGGGTTGGCTTATGTTGTACACTACTATAGTAACAGTTTTAGGAGGTGGTTAAAACACATTTCTAGAGGCGGGCAGCCCACCCGCTTCTAAATCAACACCACCATTAATTACAATTTTTGGAGGTGGTTGCACATGCCGATCTGTGTTAATCTAAATAAAAAATAAAAAAGCCCAGCCTCGGCGTCCAACTAGGCCTGGGCCCTGATATGGGCCGCACATCGATACACATGCCGCCACCATCGATTCGCCCGCGGCTGTCATTGATCTGCAGCACCATCGATGCCATCGATCCGACCACCGTCATCGATCTGCATGCCGACATCATCAATCCACATGCCGACGTTGTCGATCTCCACTGTCAATTTGCACGGCATGACTGGATTTGCAAGAGAGAGGTTGAGAGAGAGAGCACGAGTAGATGAGGGAAAGAGATGGAGAGGGAACGGGATCTTACCCGTTCAAGGGTTGGCAACAGTCTTCAACTTGGCAACACATAGGGTTGTAGGGTGTGCGAGGACTCGCAGCTCTGGCCTCGGACTCCTTGCGCTTTTCACAGCTCTCAATCATAGCTCTCCGTAGACTCAGACAGGGGTGGATACTGACGGCGATAAAGGAGGAGGGGCGAGACATGCGCAAAGTTGTCCTCCATAGACTTCGACAGGGGTGCAGGGCCGATGGCGAAGAGGGAGAAGGAGGGGCATGGCGCGTGCACGCACGATGTGCGAGATAGGGAAGTCACAACGTGTGAGGGAGGAGTGTGATGAGCGATAGAGTGTGGCTGCGGGTAGGGAGTGGGTATGAGAGAGAGCTAGGGTTTCTATTCTCTTATATATTATATAGGCTGACATTGGGCTGATACGGCTATTTATAGAGGCGGGCCTCTTAAAAGGCCCGCTTCTATAAATGGTTCTCATTTACAGAGGCAGGCCTCTTAATAGGTCCGCTTTTGTTAATTGATTTTAGGAGATGGTTTTTTCTAAGTGCCTCTGTAAATGGTTTGTCCGTCTTCGAAACTCGGTGCACATTCTACGAGACGGTGAGATTTTGTGTCCGCTTCCGTTAATTAAATCACCTCTCCCAAAATCATTTTATGTAGTAGTGGTAGTAGAAGTTCCATATATATATGTTTCTTTGTAATACTTAAGATGTCACATTATCTTGTATTACTACAAGATAGCTATAGTATTTATAACATATTCATAGTATATTATTACAAAACGGGTATGAAATTTCTTTGTAACACATTACCGAATATAATGTTGAATGTCTTGCGAGAGTGTAGTAATATATGTTTTGTTGTAACACTGGGTGGATCAATGCTCGGTTGGTAGTCGGATGGCCATGAGAGCCTGCATGACGGTGGACAATGCAACCGTGGCAGAAATGATGAGTAGAAGTATGTGGACCGGGCTGTTGATGTAATTCTTCACCTCTGCCAAATCACGGTACACATGCAACACTCTACATCTCCTCAGATCTTTCAGTACATTGTCAATGGGGGTCAATCCGCTGTGCCGATTCCACACGCACAAGTTCTTGAAGTAATTGATGACCTACCAGGAACATAGAGGAGTAAGATTCAGTTACTTCCTTTATTTATCCAAAGTTTTAAGTACTTCCTGCTTCATCCAATAGTGCCCTTTTTTTTTTGAAATATGGAGAATTCAAAATTTGGCCCGTAGATAATACTAATATCTAGACAGGGCCTATCTAACTGAAGCCAACTACGGTGCATGTGGTAGGCCAATTGAGGGCGTCCCCAATGGCTGCCGAATTGGCTAGCTAGGAAAACTACCTGCCCAATCACAAAGAGAGACAGAGAAACTGAAAACTTATCTAGCTAGCGCCGAGCCAAATGCTCAGATCACGGCTGGTAATTCAGCCGGCTGAATAAAGTTGCCATGTCACTTGTAGCTAACAATACAGTCAATACTAGACGTTTCGGAGCCCCCTGACCCCGCGCCGCTCCCCATGCGAGCGGCCCGGGCGGCTCCCCAGGCGAACCCTAGCAGCCCCTCCCCACTCCATTCCTGTCGCGCCGCCGCTGGAGCAGGCCGCCGGCTGGGCTGTGCGGCTCACCGGGATGGCGGCGGCGAGGCCCTCCTTGCAAATCGGTGGCGCAGTGCGGTGGCGCGGTGGCGGTTCCTTCCCCCCGCGTGACGGCATGGTGGTCTGTGGGGGCGGCCACCGTGGCTGCGACTTCGCTGGCCGGTGCTCCGCCGATGCTAGGGGACGGTGGAGTGGCTGCTTCAACATCTTCTTCCCTACCCCTTCCCCATGGCCCGGTGGTGGCAACACTGGGTTGGGCTGTCGGTCCGGTCGCTAGGCAGCCAGTTTTGGTGGCCGGGCGGCCGGATCCAGCGGTGGCCACTCAGTGGCCGGTGGCGGTCTGCTCAGTGGCCGGCCTGATCCGGTGGATCGAGAAGAAGGTGGCGACGTCGGCTGGGGCGCTAGTTATGGGCCTGGTTCCCGGAGCCGGCGACCCAGGGCAAGGGCGGCGCCCGAAGTGGTGGGGGCTCGCGCCTTGTGGCTGCTTGTGGCGGTGGCTGGGGCTCGTTGCCGGCATCGACAGCGGCGGGAGCTTGGTCGACGGCGGCGGCCGGCGACGGCTACGGTGTGCGGCTGGTAGACGTACACGGCGGCGGAAGGCCGGTTTTCGGCATGGCGTCTGGTCAGTGGGGGTGCTGGCGCAGCTTTTCGGCTGCTCGTGTGGCCAGTGCATCGTCCTCCCCGGTAAGGCTCCTACGATTATCTGGTAGCGACGCCATCATTGGTGTCTGAGCGAGAACCTGACTTGACCGGCATCCGTGCTAAGGGTTCTTTGGGCGAAAGCCTGGCGGCGGTGACACCTACTGGTGTCGTTCACCCTGTTGAGGGCGTCGCATCCCTAGCATTCTCCACGGGTGAAAACCCAGTCCTTCCTGGACGAGCGACAGCGGTGCTTGGGCGTCGTAACCTTCTTGAAGGCGTCGTGATGGATTTCGACATAGTCGTCGTAACCTTCTCGTGGTAGGGCTATTTGGATCGTCGTTCCCGCTGTTGTGTTGCGTGGGCGGTACCAGTGGCGGAGTAGGCGTTAGTTGTTAGCAGTAGAGTTGCTAGTTGGGTCGTGTTTCAACCATGTTGAGTTGGAGATAGTTGAAGTGGAGGCTCATGTTGATGACCCAATCCGACCGAGTTTTGAGGCTTGCGTCGATGTCCCAATCTGACCAGGCAGGGAGTTGAGATGGTGCTAGTTGTGGCGCGAGTTGTTTAGTAGGGTCATGCCGACCAAAGTTGTTTAGTGGTTGTTTCAGTGGTGACTTAGTACCTAAGTGTGCAGGTTGAGTAGGATACACTACACAATTATATGATTTTTCTGGTTTATTTCCAGTTAAAAAACTAGGCTGTCATTTGTCTTATTTTTATTCGTCTGATAGAAATTACGACAAAGCTTTTTCCGTCCTTTCAAACAAAATACAGTCAATATTAATACTTATAATAAGTTGACAGAGAGACCGGCTAAAATAAAAGGTATACGGATTTAATATTTGCTTGTGCATCTCATCAGCTGTGATCAATATCTTGTAGCCATCCATAAACATCAATAATATGAAAGCCGTAATATGCTCATCCTGCAACTAGATTTACATTTCTTCTCACCAACGAAACTTCAGAGGTTATTTTTTTTCGCCAACCAGTAAAACAACAATTTCTGTGAGTCTAAACTCCGATTTGACTGACCAAAAGGCAAGCAAAAACGAAAATGTTTAAGCTCCCCCCACTAACCCAACCACGCCTGGTTGTTGTAGTCTGATGAAGAAGCAGTGCTTGCCAGATGCGAACGCGGAAGGGATGATGGCTGGCGACTGGACGGGCCGAGCTGGCAGGAGAAACCTCCTGAGCAAGCGCCGCCGCCGGAGATGTCCGTACGAACTGCAGACTCATCTGTGCTGTGCATCTAAGTCTCTTGACTTCAGCGATCCACAAAAATTTGTGGCTATGATTTGGTTTGTGCGGCTTCTATTTGGCACACAGATCTTCGATTTGGCACACAGATCTTCGATTTGGCAGGGCGAGTAGGGCGATTTGACACCGGGATGCGAAGTGGCCACAGAGGCGAGTAGAATGGCGGTGATGAAGAAGGGGATCGGGAGGAGGGAGGAGACCTGAGGAAAACGCCCACAATTGCGCTCGCTGTGGGCTGGGAGTCGGCGATTACTTTCTCGATCTGTGCATTCAGCCCGGCGCTTTACCAACAGCCGGCTTCTTTTTCTCTTACCTGTTCTTTCACCTTCACCACAGATTTTGTTGACGTGGAGAATCTCTCAGCCTGCTCACTGGACCTTATAATACTTGCACTCAGCTCACACATCCTCCAAAACTTTCAATATCACTGATAAAACCTGCTGCTATCTGCCTTTTTAGTTTCTTAATTATTTTTTACTCCATGTCCACTAGCGATTTAGGAATGCTGCTGGGACGCCCTGATGAGATTCTTTCGTTTTGTAATATCGATCTGTGCATTCAGCCCGGCGCTTTACCAACAGCCGGCTTCTTTCTCTCTTACGTGTTCTCTCACCTCCGTCTCAGATTTTGTTGACATAGAGAATCTTGTTAGAATTTATATGGATAATTTTTTAATTTCATATGAGAATTCTATTAAATCTCAAATGCTCAATATATGTGTTCTCTAATGAACTTAAATATTTAAGTCTACGAGTAGAGGTAGGAGGTATAACATCAATTAGTACCATATTGCTAGTTAATATAGAGATAAGGAGTTTTCCTCCATATATATATGTGTACCAATCCTTCTGGGACAATATACACCAAAAACTATAATTAGGAGCTTCAATTAGAACCCTTGCGTAGCAAATTATTATTTTTATCTTCTCGCTACTGCGCTGCCATTGTAGTCTCTCCATCCCGACCGTCAGCGTGCATGGGCGATCGAGAGAGCAGGTCTCTAGAACCCTCGTCTTTGCGATCCTGCATCGGAAGAAGGCGAATAAGGTTTTTGGGAAGCGCTCTCTGCGCGTTTGCTCACAAATTCTCCACGACGGTTCGTCTTTCGAAGTTCGCCGCAGACTACCGCCGTCTGCATCTTCACCACCAAGTAGGTCTACAATCGACAGGTATAAATCTATCTAGTGTACGAGTTGAATCTACACTAGTTATCATATTATCATGATCTGTCTTACTTAGTATATGCGATATACTGATCTGTCATGCTAGTAATCTATACAAACTTAATCTAGTTCATCTTTTTTTGACACAAAAATATTGTGGGCGAGGTCCCCACAGTGTCATTTTATAAATTTTATAAAGGGGTTACAGGGTTTACTTACAGAGTTGTTAACTAAAAGCATCTAGCCAAAAACAGAAAGATGACCACAGGTCATCCTTGAACCTTACAGACTGAGATCGACATTGAAAATTGAAATTACAAAACCACAAATTTAAATCCAGTTGTCACCTTTGGAAAATCTCATCATTCCTCAACTTCCACAGTTCCCACGCAGCAATCATAGTTACTTCAGTGAAACATGGTATGTTGTGTCAGGACCTTGCTTCAGCAAATCTATTGAACAAAGGAAGGGAGGTGTCCCAGCTTACCCCAATTTTCAACCAGCAGTCCCTAGCATACGGGCATTCAAAGAACAGGTGTTCAATTGTCTCTAGAACTCCCATGCTGCACATGACACAATTTGGTGACCCTTGTATGTTCAAGTGTCTCCTTTGCAGCATATTTCTTGTGTTTAATCTATCCACAAGAATGAGCCAGATGAAAATTTTGATTCTTGGGGTGCACTTGGATCTCCAGATTACCTTGTAGATGCTATCTGCTTCCACACCTTTAAAAGCATAATTATAGAATTTCTTGGAACTGTAAGATTTACCCCAAATGGGAGTCCATGTATCACTGCTGGTGTCATCATACTCTATTTGATCCAGGCATTACTGCAATTCCAGAAATTCTTGGTGAGCTTCAGCTAAGAGAGGGAGCATGAATAGAGAGTCCAGATCCTGTGCATGAGCTGCTTTAGAGACTGATATGCCTTCTGATCTTGCAAAGGAAGCTAATCTGGGAAATTTATGTCCAAGAACATCATTTTGTAGCCACATGTCATCCCAAAAGCATACAGACTTGCCATCACCTATGCTACATCTAGCAATTCCTCTGAATAGAACATGGAGTCTCAAGATGTCCTTCCACCAAAATGAGCCTACTTCTCCAATGGCATGAGAGACACGATCAGATTAATATTTGCTCTAGATCATTCTAACCCATGGGATGTGTTCGTTGTTGTAAAACTTGTTTAGATGCTTCATCAGCAATGCATCATTCTGAAGGCTTAGGTTAATCACCCCGAGGCCTCCCTTCTCCTTAGGTAATTGGATAGTAGGCTAGGCTATCAGATTCCCTCCCTTCTTTTTCTCTGAGTTTCCTTTCCATAAGCATTATTTTCTTGCTCTATCTATGTTTTCAATGACTCCTTTAGGTAATTTGATTGTGTACATAGCATATGTAGTGATTGGGGAGATGGCAGAGTTCACCATTTCCAGTCTACCACTATATGATGGCCATGTTGAACATGCAGATAGTCTTCTTTCACTCTATCCATCATTGGGGAGAAGTCTTCAATCTTTGTCTTTATGGTTCCCATGGGTAGCCCAAGTATGTAAAAGGGTAGGTGCCAATGTCATAGCCAAATGTCCCTGCAAGTATGGTCATCTTCTCAGCAGATACATTGATTGGGTACATTTGGGACTTGTGATAGTTAACTCTGAGGCCTGTTGAGTCTACAAAACTATGGAGCATGGCTTTTAGGAAAACTAGCTGCCTAGTGTCTGCTTGCATTACTATGAGTATGTCATCAGCATATTGCACAATTAAAAAGTCTTCTCCAGGCTGTGGCAGTGGTCTGACTAGAAGGCCTTGGTCAGCTGCCTTATTGACAATGATTTGCAACAGTTCAGCAGCTAGTACAAACAGCAGAGGGGAGAGTGGGTCACCTTTCCTGACCCTTCTCTTGCTATTGAAGAATTTCCCTTGTACTCCATTTAGAAGCACTGCAGAAGAGGCAGAGGAGAGGACTGTTTGTACCCATTGGATCCAAGTAGCAGATAAACCCAAATGTATCATAATCAGTAGTATGGTGGAGTGTTTAACTGTGTCAAATGCCTTTTCAAAATCAAGCTTTAGTATAATCACTTCCCTTCTTGATTGGTGACATTGATGAATATATTCATAGCTCCATGCCAGGCAATCCTGGATTGTTCTACTTCTGATAAACCCATACTGATTCTGGTGCACTAATCTCAATATGACTAGCTATAGTCTGTCTGCCATTATCTTTGTTATCAACTTGAGTGAGATGTTCATCAGAGAAATAGGCCTAAAATTATTAACTATCTGAGGTTTGTCCTTCTTAGGAACTAATGTAATGAAGGAAGAGTTAATGCACTCCATGTTAACTTGGCCATTGTAGAAATCCATGCATAGGTCATAAAAGTCACCTTTAATTATTTGCCAACATTTTTTAGGAAAAATGCATTAAAGCCATCAGGGCCAGGAGCTTTGTCTGTTGGCATTTTCCTAACAATGAGGTCTATCTCATCAGTTGAGAAAGCATTAATGAGGCATTCCAAATCATGTACCTCTTGCACAAGAGTTGATAAGTCAAACGGCATTATTAGAGAGGTTGTACTGCCCATTCTCTGCTTGAAAGAAGCCCATAACATTCCTGCTTTCCCTGCATGATCATGAATCCAAACTCCTTGGTCCTTCTGGAGTTGTGAAATTGCATTTCTTCTATATGAGATTGTGGCCACAGCATGGAAGAACTTAGTGCATTCATCACCATATTTGACTCTGTTAACTGTATATCTATTTCTCCAGTATGTGTTTCTGCATTTCAACCATTTCCTTAGTTGAATCTTGATTATATTTCTCAGATTTGCCTCTGGGTTATACAACATTCTCTGATCTTTTATATTGTCCAGCACTTTGATGACCTCATTGTAGTTTTTAATAAGTACTTGTAGGTTGGATATACCTTTACTCTAGCTCTTCAATCTTGATCTCATCCTTTTGAATTTTGTAGAGATGTGTCTGGCTTTGTCAGTCAGGTTAGAAGGTGCTAACCAACAATTTTGAATAGTCTCCATGAAGTCATGTTGCTCTGCCCAATATTTTTCAAACCAAAAAATTTGGGCCTTTAAAATCTTGGTCCCAATCTTGATCTGGCAAGGGAGGTGATCTGAGGTTATCTTGGCTAATGGAAGCACATTAGTGTTGGGGTACTCAATAGTCCAGTTTGTAGAGGTGAAGAACCAATCAAGTTACTCCAAGAGTGGATTGTCCTACATATTTCTCCAAGTGAATGATCTCCCTTTCAGTGGTAGCTCAACTAAACCCAGGTGACTGATTGCATCATTGAAGATGAATGTATCATTTAGATTACCCCCTAGCTTATTACGGTTGCTTAAAGATCTCTAAAAATTGAAGTCTCCCAAAAAGATCCAGTTCTCATCATCATCAATACTGTGTCCTTTAAACCAATCACACGGGCCATACACCGTAGTGAGCTTCCATGATTCACTATTATAGTTGATGTGAACCTTACTATAATGCCAAACTGCTATTTATCAACCACATTTCTTTTTAGGACCGAGCTATTCCATACAACTAGAATGCCCCCGATGCTCCCACTGAGGGAGTGTAGTCAAAACTATCGAAATGTTTAAGAGCAAACTTTCCTGACATAAGCCATATCAAAACTCTCACGCTTCATTTTTTGAAGGCAGATAACTGTACATGCACTTTCTTCAATTTTATTTTGCACCGCATCCCATTTCCCTGTTGCATTCATGCCATGTATGTTCCAACACAATATACTCCAGTCACGCGTATTCATGATAACAATCGTGTGGGAAAATAGGATACTGATGCCTCTAGGGTCATCAGGCATATCAAGCGCCAATGCAGAGGAGATACAGGATAAGATCTCACATTTTGGCCATCCATAGCATCAGGTACACAACCCTGCTGAGAATTCAAGACCAACACCTTGGTATAGTGACAAGCATGGTCCTTACTGAATAGAGTCAAGTGCTTATTTACAAGATAGCACACACCACGAAGGGAGACTGACACACCATGAAGAGAGACTGAATTATAGGTTTGTTTGGACAGATTCAGCCAAGATGTAAAATAAAAGCTATTATGAAGAGGTCATGGATATAGCAAAATACAATCTTCAGGCTCCCCATCACTGTCTTGCTGCACCTTCCAAGTCAGCAGGGCCTCAGATTTCTTCATTAGCGTCATCATTAGGAACAAAAGTTGATGGTGCCCGTTACTTCATCTACCTCTACCACCCAGTTTTTGCATCATTTGGCTTTGTCAATCCTAACCGGGCGGTAACCCTCCTTGCCATTGGATAGTCTTGAGCCTTTCTTTTCTGTCCACCTTGGGGATTGGCATCTTGGGCCACATCAGTCACTGGGTTGGGCCTAATTTCTTCCTCTTCAAATTCAAATTGGAATGGCTCTGGCAGGGAGGGAAGCAGCATACCAAAAGTAGAGGAAGCATCATATACAATACCAAAGGCAGTTGAGATCAGGATAGGCCTTGGCTTTGGTTTCATCTAAGCTCTGAGTTCCATCAACCATGGCAGTGCTTTTAGCAATAGGACTACCGGAGCAGGCTTCCAGATCACAATATCTCTCCCATTGGGTGGGGGATTTCCATTCTACTAGCACCCAGACCTCTCAGTACCCCATTATCAACAAAGATTGACCTCATCACTATCCTTTGAGGGGCACTATTGCTACCACTAGGCAGATCCCTATGATGGAATAGGGCAATAATTGCACAGTGGCTTCTATTAGCATTGAACCTTGCCCTTTGCTCAGCCCGAATCGAGGAGGCATCACTTGAAGAGGAGCTATCATCTGACAACTGGAAAACTTCATCAATGTTGATGTCAAAGCCATTGGCTCTCAAGAATCTCATGGAGGACCCTGAAAGATCAAGGTCCACAATATCCTAGGGGACAGCAGGGTGCTGTGGGACTTGGTTAGCTTCCAGATTTGCCTGACTAGCATTTGCTTGAGGTGTAATTCCATTATCTACCATAAAGACAGCAGGATCCCATGGCTGCCATCCTCCATCTTCAGGCCCCTGATCCACATCCATGTTGTTGTCTGCTTCATCTTCATCAGCAGCTGCATCATCACCTGCATTTTCCACTCTAGCATTCTTAAACTGAATGTGCTGAATCTGCTGCTATGGCTGGGGGTGTGGATTTCCTCCAAAGACCCCCAGGTTTCCTGGTGCACCTTGTTGTTCCTGTTCCCAGATAGGGTCCTGTGGGTTTGGTCCCATGACAATAGGGCCATGCTCTGGGTGAGGTTCTCCATTAAATTGCACTGGGTCTTCATCTATTGGGAAGGCATCAGGGAAGTGTCCTTCAAGAATGTACATTGGAACTGACCAAGATCTTCCCGTCCCACCTATCATGGTGCCTCTTGAAACTACCAGGCTTCTGGGCAGTCTATCAGGATGCAGGAGCAAACACTGGGCAAGGATTCTTGATTTGTTGGTGTCCTGATACCACTCAAGAAATCTACCAAAGGGAGCAACCGCAGCATTGACATAGATGTCTTTCTAAAAGTCTAATGGAAAAGCAAGGAACATGATCCAACAGACACGGATGTAGGTGCAGGAATGGTGATTGATCCCCTCATCATGCTTCACTACCCTGATAATCTAATTATTTGTCGTGAAAAAGGAGAATCTTGAACCAATCTATCACGCTGAGTGACTGAGTGCAACTTGATCAGACCAAGACCCAATAGAGATAGGAAAGCGGATTCAATGGTAACACATTGCTGCTGCTCAAGAAAGTTGCAAACTAGATTGAGAAGGGCTCGAAGTTGATTGGCGGTGGCATGCTGTGGCATCGGCTCGAGCGTCCCTTGTGGGCTTGCCTCCAAGCGCCATCCTTCCATGAGCCAGGCGATTTCACCCATGCTTGATGTGCAGCCTAGCCAAGAACGTCTATAGGTTCATGATGAAGTTGGCCATGGCGTCAGCTTCCTCCTCAACCAGTGACTCAGCAGCGTTGATGTGGGCGCGATTTGCCAAGATACTATGACATGAGTGCTGGATGGATTACTTTGCAATGGGGGGCGGTGTTGATGGCGATGGGGGATGAGGGCTTTATCTACTCGGAGAGGGAGGAGAAGTCGAGGAGCCAGGGACAGAAATAGAACACAGATTTTTAGATGGTGAACAAAATGGTTGCTGTTCATCCAGTATAGTAAATTTGGGTTTCGGTGTACCAATACGAGAATCGAGGTGCCCTTCCAACTGCATTAAATCTTTCCTCTTTTGCATATGAATCATAAGGTTTTGGGGGTATATTTTGGTTGCCACTTGATCCTGGGGAGGCAACTGTGGAAAAGGCTTTGGGCCTCCATTCCATCATGGGCCGATCGGAGATCCTTTGACAGCAAAATTTTTGGACGTGACCCAGCAGCATGCAGCGGGCGCATCTTGTTCTGGACTTGCAAAAGTGTCTAATGTGGCCCGGTTCAAGGCAACGATAGCATACTCTACGGCCCACAAGATTTGAATTTGAATTTGGGATCACACCCATACCGAAGATCTCCACTGATCGCTCCGTGTTCTTCGCGGCACCTTGGCTAGCCGTTGGAACTCGAGTATGCGTTTGTTTTGGGGATGAGAAAACCAGATTGCCTCGGACACCAGATGGAATAGATTCATCGATCACGGTGGTGAAAGAGCCAAAGTTAATAGACTGCAAGGGGATCTTCATGGTTCTAGATGGAGATTGGATGATCAAAGAAGCAAAATCGGGATAGGACCTTGGTCCATTCCTTTTCTTGCTCAAGTTCCCAATTCCTCTTCTCTTTCTCCCAATGGGGAGTGCCATTGCTCTAGAGGTGGAAGTACAGATCAAAAGAAGAAGAGATGATGTGATGAGACTTGTAAATAAAAAATCCAACTTCTTTTGAGAACACCAATATGCAGAAGTGATTATTGCTTAGAAACTTAACATGGAAATTCTCAGCACGACCACCCAAACAAGATTGAATCGCAAGACCCACCGAATCCTCAGTGAGTCTGAAAAGGAAGCGCCAAAAAGTGACAAGGAGGAAGAACGATCCATCGGGAGAAGGGAACGGATGGTGTACCGGACTTTGGAAATGATGCCGCACTCCCTCTTGAAACTCCAATCCTTGATTGAAATCCAGCCGAGCAGTCAGAACAGAGGACGAAGCCATCTCCTGGGATAGGGCGCAGATCAGCACCAGTCTTCATGGCTGGTAGCAATAGTGAAGGCGGCGGTGGCGGTGGCGGGGGTGGGTGGGAGGAGGTTGGCGGGAAGGGTTCGCGAGAGAGCCATCGAAAACAAGCGAACAAGCAGTCTTTTAGTGTATTATTATCTGGCGCTAATTGTAAATTTTCTCAATCCAAATGAGCCTGTTATTTAGTTCATGCAAAGATGAGTTAATCTAGTTCATCTTATTGTCATGATCTATATTCTTTAATCTAGAAATTACCTAATTATTTAACAATCCAAAAAACCTTATTATAAGCTTTTTCTTGATTTAAGTATGGCTATTTTCGCTAACATGCTGAGACTAGAAAAGTTTTCTAGTAAGAGTTGGCGAGATAAGGCCACACTTTGGCTAGAGGCTAAAGTATTCTGGATTAGTGTTGGCTCATCTCAGGGAAATATCTCTAGAGAAAATTAGAGAAGATTCCAAGAAGATAACACTATTCTTAGAAGAATAATCTTGAACATAAACCTTCCAATGTCAAGATTGTAACTACCTACATGAAGAAGAAAACCAAAGCAGAGTTGCCTTACTTCACTTGTGGAGAGCTTGGTCACTTTTCCAATGTGAAAAAGAAGAATGTCAATCTCGTGACTATTAGCTATGCTGATGAGGAGTATGGTAA
Organism: Bothriochloa decipiens; assembly: GCA_023333625.1. Classification (NCBI taxonomy): domain Eukaryota; kingdom Viridiplantae; phylum Streptophyta; class Magnoliopsida; order Poales; family Poaceae; genus Bothriochloa; species Bothriochloa decipiens. Next base: position 39,007,047 of record CM041645.1, read on the forward strand.
TGTTCATACCGTACTTTTAGCATTTCAATCCTAAGTGGTTAGTTGATACAGGTGCTAATATTCATGTGTGTGCTGACATATCTCTGTTTTTTCTTATCATGGGCTTCAAGGTTCCTCTATTCTGATAGAAAATGGATCATATGCTTCTATTCATGGTGTTGGCACAGTAAAACTGAAGTTTACTTCAGGGAAAATAGTGCAGCTTAAGAACGTGCAGCATGTTCCTACTGTTCGTAAGAACCTTGTTAGTGTCTCTCTTCTTTTGAGAGATGGTTTTAAGCTAGTGTTAGAGTCAAATAAAGCTATAATATCTAAGCATGGACAATTTATTGGTAAAGGCTATGATTGTGAAGGTTTATTTCGCTTATCTCTAGCAGATTTTTGTAACAAGTCAGTGAATCACATTCATGGCATAATTAGTGATAGTTCGTTTGGCATTCTCGCTTATGTCATGTAAACTTTGGATTGATGTCACGATTGTCTAGCTTGAGCTTAATTCTAGATTTTACTATTGCCAAAGGTTCTAAGTGTTATAGTTGTGTGCAATCTAAGCAACCTCGAAAGCCTCACAAGGCAGCGGAGGAGGGACACTTGGTACCTCTAGAACTCATACATTCTGATCTTTGTGAGATGAATGGTGTGTTGACAAAAGGTGGAAAGAGATATTTCATGACTTTAATTGATGATGCAACTATATTTTGTTATGTTTACTTGTTAAAAACTAAAGATGAAGCGTTAGACTATTTTAAAATCTATAAGGCTGAAGTTAAAAATCAACTAGAGAGAAAGATTAAATGTCTAAGATCAGATCATGGTGGTGAATATTTTTCTGCATCATTTGATGAATTCTATGCGGAACATGGTATTATTCATGAGAGGACACCTCCCTATTTTCCCAAATCAAACAAGATTGCCGAGAGGAAAAATAACATGTTGACTGACTTGGTGAATGCCATGTTGGACACAGCTGGTCTATCTAAGGCATGGTAGGGGGAAGCTTTATTGACTGCGAGTCATGTCCTGAATAGAATTCTAAATAGAAATAAAGAGACAACTCCATATGAGTATTGGGTTGGAAGGAAACCATCACTTTCATACTTGCGTACATGGGGATGTTTCACGAAAGTCAATGTTCCAATTTCAAAGAAGCATAAGCTTGGGCCAAAGACAGTGGATTGTGTCTTTCTGGGATATGCTCACCATAGCATTGCTTATAGATTTTTAGTAGTAAAATCTGAAGTTTATGATATGCATATGGATATAATGTTTGAATCTCGTGATGCTACACTTTTTAGAATATATTTCCTATGAAAGATATGCATAGTAATGCTAAATTTTCTACTGAATTAGCTCCTGATTTTACTATACCTGTCGAGCATCCTGTTGAGTCATTTGAACAATCACTTGAAGAAGTCCTTGAGAAGGATGACAATGAAGTTCATGTGAGGAGCAAGAGACGAAGGATTGCAAAATCCTTTGATGATGATTTCATTGTGTACCTTGTGGACAATACTCCCACTTCTATCACAGAGGCATATGCATCTCTAGATGTAGATGATTGAAAAGAAGTTGTTCGTAATGAGATGGACTCGATTCTTTCTAATGGAACTTGGGAGTTATGTGAGCTACCATTTGGGTGCAAACCTATTGGGTGCAAGTGGGTGTTCAAGAATAAGCTTAGACCTGATGGTACTATTGACCATTACAAGGCTCGGCTTGTGGCTAAGGGTTATACCCAAAAGGAAGGCGAGGATTTCTTTGATACTTATTCACCTGTTGCTAGAATGACCACTATTCGAGTGCTACTTTCCTTGGCTGCCTCATATGGTCTTTTCGTTCATCAAATGGATGTGAAGATAGCTTTCCTTAATGGAGAGTTGGATGAGGAGATTTACATGGATCAGCATGATGGATTTGTAGTAAAAGGTGAAGAGCAAAAAATGTGTAAGTTATTAAAATCTTTGTATGGCTTGAAACAAGCACCTAAATAATGGCATAAGAAGTTTGACTCCAATTTAACTAGTGCAGGCTTTGCTATCAGTGAGGCTGATAGGTGTGTGTATTATCGACATGGTGGGGTCAATCTATTATATTATGCTTATATGTTGATGATATTCTGATTTTTTGAACAAACATTGATGCGATTATTGAAGTCTAAGTATTTTCTGTCAAAGAGTTTTGACATGAAATGTCTAGGAGAGGCTGATGTAGTTCTGAACATCAAGCTGATTAAGGAAGAGAGTCAGATTACTTTGTTGCAATCTCACTATGTTGAGAAGCTTTTAAGCTGATTTGGATTTATGGATAGCAAGCCTTCTCCAACACCTTATGATCCTAGTGTGACATTGAGAAAGAACAAGAGAATTGCTAGAGATCAATTGAGATATTCTTAGATCATTGGTTCACTCATGTATTTAGTTAGCGCAACTAGACCAGATATCTCTTTTTCTTTGTGCAAGTTGAGTAGGTACATGTCCAACCCAGGTGATGATCATTGGCATGCACTTGAAAGGGTCTTGCGTTATCTTAAGGGTACAATGAGTTTTGGAATTCACTATTCTGGGCACCCAGCTGTGCTAGAGGGATATTGTGATGCGAATTGGATTTCTGATATTGATCAAATCTATGCCACTAGTGGGTATGTATTTACCCTTGGAGGTGTGTAGTGTCATGGAGGTCTTGTAAACAGACTATTTTGACTAAATCAACCATGGAAGCAAAACTTACTGCTTTGGATACATCATCTGCAGAGTAGAATGGCTGCGTGAGCTCTTGTCTGACTTACCGGTGGTAAGAAACCAATACCGGCTATCCTTATGAACTGTGGTAATCAAACAGTGATCACTAAAGTGAATAGTGCTAAGGATAATGCGAAGTCAACAAGACACGTTAAAAAGATGTTTGAAGACTGTCAGGAAGTTGAGAAACTCTGGAGTAATAACAGTGGCTTATGTCTAAACAGGTAAAAACCTGACAGATCCCTTTACTAAAGGGCTATCACAAAATGTGATAGAAATCATATCAAGGGAGATGGGTATGAGACCCATATGGGTTTATAGTAGTAGTAACCCAACCTTTTTGATCGGAGATCCTATGACTATGAATTTGGGAAGAACAAGCTATTGGTAAACTGAGGAGAGTATAATAATAACCCTCTCTAAGTGAAGATGTAATACTCTCAAAAGCATTGAGGCACTGTATGGCAGGTTGGCTAATGCCTTAATATGTTGTGTTGGCTTTAACAAGCGAAGATGTTGTCCTGCAGAGCACTCTTGAAAGAACATACCTATATGAGTTTGATTATTAAACGTCGTAGTCTATGAGACTTGGGTGTTCTCTAGTAAACTCATGAAGAGACTAGGGAGTATGACGCATATGCTCCACCCACGGGGAAGGCTACTAGCAGCCAAGTACTAGTTTAACTTTAAGTAAAACTCATTCGCATAAAACTTGCAATTCACGGCGTAGTCCATTGTTCAAGTTGTGAATGGGTGTAGCTTGAAGCTCTGTCTTTGCTAAAATACTAGTATATAAATAGTAGTGAGAGAGTAGGAAAATATCTATACTGGGCATTTAAGATCTGGTGGGAAATTATTAGAATTTGTATGGATAATTTTCCAATTCCATATGAGAAATTCTATTAAATCTCAAAGACCCAATACATGTGTTCCCTAATGGGCTTTAATATTTAAGTCCATAAGTAGAGGTGGGAGGTACAATATCAATTAGTACCATATTACTAGTTGATGTAGAGATAGGGAGTTTTCCTCTATATACGTACTGATCCTCCTGGGAAAATATACATAAAAAACTACAATTGGGAGTTTTAATTAAAAAACCCTTGTGTAGCAAATTATTATTTTTCTCTTCTCGCTACTGCACTGCCATTGTAGTCTCTTCATCCTGACCGTCAGCGTGCATGGCCGATCGGGAGAGCAGGTCTCCGGAACCCTTGTCTTTGCGATCCTGCACCGGGAGAAGGTGAATAAGGTTTTTGAGAAGCGCTCTCTGCGCGACTGTTCCCAAATTCTCCATGACGGTTCGTATTCCAAAGGTCGCCGCAGACTATTGTCATATATATCTTCACTACCAGTACGTCTATAATCCGCAGGTATAAATCTATCTAGTGTACGAGTTGAATGTACACTAGTTATCATGTTATCATGATGTGTCTCGCTAGTATATGCGATATACTGATCTGTAATGCTAGTAATCTATACATGCTTAATCTAGTTCATCTTGTTGTCATGATCTATATTCTTGTTTTAATCTAAAAATTACCTAATTATTTAACAAATCTCCCAGGCTGCTTACTGGACCTTATAATACTTGCACTCAGCTCACACATCCCCCAAAATTTCAATGTCACTAACAAACCTGCTGCTATCTGGCCTTTTAGTTTTTTAATTATTTTTGTACTCCACGTCCACTAGAGATTTAGGAATGCTGCTGGGACGCCCTGATGAGATTTTTTTCGTTTTGTAATGCACGCGCAATTAATTGCCACGGTTAACCAAGTGTCAAAGCATAGGAAAGAGTGCCACTAACATGAGCAATTTGTTTATTGGAGTTTCATTGTCATTTAATGAAATGATGTATCAACCGTGTTGTCCCGCCCGCCGTCAGCTCCCTCGACACCACCCTGAGTGCGTTGCACCTGTGATGGCGGTATCTATTGACAATTTTCCATCTGTTATTTTTAATTGCAAATTTGTTGTCTAACTGTTTTCCTGTGCCCTTATTTGCTCATTGGACCCAGGATCTGGACAAATGCACCAACAGGGAATTTGCAGATATTTTTTTTCCACATTTGCTTTCAAAGGCTAATCTTCTGGCAGCATTGGTCCAGCTCCAGAACACAGGTAATTAATGCCATTTTTCTGTTAGTATTGATTAATGCATGACACAAGCATGGGCTTACATGCCTGAATGTTTGATATGAACATACACCCAGATGTGTATTCAGAATGTCTTTCCATAATCACTATTGGTGCTGAAGTTAATACATTTCATTATTGTTGTACTGTCTACTGCATAACTATATTTTTGGATTAACATGCAGGATGAAACCAAAAGGAAATTTTACAGGTTTATTAATCCCTTTTGATTGTCAGTTCCTACTGCACTGTACTATCTTTAGTTTTGCTATTCTAGGTTTACAGCTACCCTTCTGTATATGAGTTTATTTCAGATGGATTACCTGTTTAGACATTCTCCTATTGGTAAAAAATAAGGTAGAAAAAAATATACACTTTTTCACTTTTGGACTTCATATGTTTCCTATGTTTGATGATGGATTACCTGTATATGTTGTTGAGTACTATCCATTGTTTTAAATAGCGAGCTAAGGCTAAAGTGTTTAGCATTTTATCAACCATTATTAGCGGAGCTATATCAAACTATAGCGACAAAATTGTGCATGAACGTAAATAGCGACACTCTGCCTCAAGAAGCTATATGGGGCTATAGCGACAACTATAGCGAGCTATTTAAAACCATAGTACTATCTGTCGAAGGATCATCTGCAGTTGGTTCTACAACATCTGTAACTCGGGATGATAGCGCGGTAGGTTTATTTCACTGAATTGTTTGTTGTTTACTAAAGTTCAGTTTTCAAAAGTTGTAAACATTTCTTTTTTCTTTACAGAGTGAGTTTTATTTGGAAGGAGGAGCTTGGTGCTGATGCTTGAGTAGTTTGTATCGATGAATTTGACAAGATGAGACCTGAAGACAGGTAGTCATCAATTTATATGTTTGGTGAAACAAGAATAAATATATTACATATTTTTTGGTCTGCTGTCGAAACCACATTAACCCAGTCCCCCTTTTCTTGTGCTATTCCAGAGTTGCAATTGATGAGGCCATGGAGCAGCAGATATAATATCTACCACCAAAAGCTGGCTGCACTACTCAATTCGAGGACTTCAGTTCTTGCAGCTGCGCCAATCCAATCACAGGATGCTATGCCGATCTTAACGTTAGTAAACATGTTTCTATTGACTCAATAAGCATCCATCTTTTTAAAGTATAAACTGTTCATTTGATGCTCATCAGACTGCCCCTCATGAATGCCCCAGTAAAAAGCTATCTTCCAACCTAATACCAGTTAATCGTTTTCAGCATGAATGCCCCAGTCATGGTTGAGCTTGAGGGACAGTGACCCTCTTGAGGTAAAGTCATTTTTTTAATTTGCTGTTTAGCATTTTCAGAGTGCAGCTTTGCTTTCTAAAATGAAGATTGATTTTTGAATGTCATGTATGATAACAAGTCGTGGCAAGAAAAATACTCAGTAGCTTTTCTAGGGATGTTGAATTTCTGATTTTAATAATATGTGAGGTTACTTCTTGGATAAGGGGCACTGCCATTTCCCTTGTGAAATGATAGAACCTATTATATGGTGGATTCATTGCTTCTTACTATATTCTCAAAATATTGCATATGAAAATTTCTTTATAGAATCAACGGATTGGCTCGCTCGGGCGGCGAGCATGGTCCTTGGCAGAGGCCAGCATAGGGGCAGTCTAGCAAGAGGAATGCGGTCCCCGGTGGCCCAGCCTGAGCCAGTGAGAGGAGCGGGCGCATTGGACGATGCACGTACGTGCGGTGCAGATTGCCTGGCCCTCTCCTTTCTTGGTGTGAGGGGAAGAAAAATTATTCAGTTCCATTGTTTTTAGATCACGGTAGTCGATAGATGATTAGTTGATTCTCTTCAGTTGTTGATATTGTTGCAGCGTACAACATTTAAATAAAGCAAATACTTGATATATTGTGTAATTCTGATGACACTTCACATTTCAGTTGTTGTATTTTGAGCTTCAGGACAATGGTGGATTTAGCCTTTTAGTTACTTGATTTATCTGGTTATGTGTTGCCATAGCGTTAGCACGGGCATTATTTTAGTTAACAAAATATAACATGGAAATTATGAGGGGAGACCAGAGATGAGTTTCACCTAGATGCATGAAACCCCACGCACCTCTTTACTACAAGAGATGAGGCCTTCTATTACAATTAGAAGCTCATCTCTTGTCATAGAATCCTTGTCAGAAAAGACCTTTTGTGACAATTTATGTGACAATTTTTGATTTATGATAATTTTTTGTGATAATTACAGTTGTCATAGATCATAAATTGTCACAAAAATAGCTTGTAGTTGTCATAGAAGGTCTTTTCTGATAGGAATTCTATGATAAGAGATGAACTTCTAATTGTCATAGAAGGCCTCATTTCTCTTGCTAGACTGCCCCTGATGATTTCTAACGCATTGGAAACATGTGTGAAACTCCACTAAGAGCATTTCATTTCATCCCACAAATTAAAAACCAAGTAAAACTCCACTAGGAGCATAACTTATACACCATAAAACACTTAAATGCTATAGTAGCGTAAGGAACTGTAAAATAAAACTGTGCATTATATTTAGATCTTGTTTCATTTCATCACCTCACACCTCTTTAGCAAATTTGGCACTCTTAAAAATAGTGAAATGAAACTCACCACGAAAGATGACCATGGGCTACTAACATTAAGTATCAAAAGGTAATTAACCATTTAGTGAGTCATTTAGTATTTCTCTTACTGATTTAGCAACAAATTAAATAGGAGATAGCTGAAGTTATATTTTATGCAAGATACGAACTATCACCTCATATATGCCATTTCATCCTAAGGATCCCACGTATAAGGTTTTTTTCATTCCATATTTTCTCTCACCTATCATCTCTAGGTCCGATCCATTTGCCATAACTATCAAAGAGAGATGTAGGATTTTTTTATTGGCTAGGCCTTGGGAGTTGGAACAAATTTAATTTTTGGCATAAATTAAAGTCGATTTATTAAGGAATTATATATACTTAAGGAAAAAATGAATAGATAGTGATGAGCGAGGTCGTTGCAGGTTGACCTTTTTATCTCTTCCAAATTTATTGTGCAGTATGCACAGATCTTGCAGCAGGGTGATGTCCTCCTACCTTGCAGCGGGGCTATTCGTCTGATGATTTCTACGGCTGATAAGTCGGTTTATGATATTTTGTTGTGAAAGAAAAATAATGTGCCTAAGCCGAGTTGATAAGTTCAAACGAATAGCCCTACACGAGGGGTGAAGTAGTTGCCGCCGTCGTCAGCGCCCACCCACTGCTCTAACGCGATGAGGTTCTGCAGCAGTGGCACCGTGGTCTGCTCCACATACAGCTGTGGGATCTCGAGCCTCACGTGGTCCTCCATGAAGCGCATGCAGTGCCCTGCCTTGGTGAGGCCTAGGCCCCATCGTCGTTGTCGTCCTTGTGATCCTGATGTGCCCATGGCCTTCAGCTCCGCCGCCTACAGGACGTTCCCTTTCGTGACGCCGTCGAGATTAATGCCTCCCCAGTCGGGCTCATAGCCCAACAAGCACACAGCACCATCAAGAGCCGGATGGGCAGGGCAGAGATGAAACCCTACAGTTCAAGGATCAGCGCCTTTGTGCGGGGTCAAGCTGGGCACAGTGTGGCACGTGGAGCAGGTGCAGCAGGTGGTCTATCATCACCTCAGGGTCCACTCCCAGCTCTTCCATGGGTCTCTTATCCTCGGCATGGACCCTCTGAGCATGTACCAGAGCACCATTTCCACCAGCCTGCGCCTCTTCTTCTCATCAGCACCGTGTAGCAGTCGTAGGGCCCGTGGCATCAGGTGGTCGAATAACGCCAACAACATAGTGAAGGTGTCCGATCTCAATTTTAAGGGCAAAAATAAGATATATAAAAGCCTTATGTGCATCCTAGAAAGTCGTACTTTTTTAAAGATTGAAATAAAACAAGCGTAAGTACATACGTACTTAACAAAGTATAGCAATGGGGTTTATGAGGCTCAAATAAGTTGACACCGTTTAAACTGCATTTAGCTTTTAATTGATTGTTAAATTTTAGGAATAGCAACAAGGTAGTGATATGCCCATAACCATATGATCATAATAACATGAATAATAAGTAGCACATGAATATGACAAATAATCAATTGGCAAGTTTCATTAATGATCAACCGTTCCATAGATGTCTCCAAGGTCGTCCTATCTGTGGGCACGGATGATATATCGATTAACCTCTGCGCAGAGGTGTATATTTTCACTATGAGTCTTGTTTTCCAAATTTATGGGTTTGCAAGATCCAAACACTAAAAAGCATGTATAGCCACCTAAAGATTTGTCTAACCAGCTAGGAACGCAGGGTCATCAGATGTAGGAAAACCCTCCTTCCAATATGGCACATGGCCTACCCGATTATACACATACTGAAGAGACCGTCCTATACTCAACTCGTAGAACTCTAATCAACTAGGAAAAAATCCTTTAAACAACTAAAGCTAGAGCCATGTAGCCCCCATAGCTATACGTTAAATCCCGGATGATCACAAACAGATAGTATCTTATATAAAAGATTTTTTTTATTGTTCATGGCATAGTTATTAACCAAGTTACGTGATCATGATTCAAAAAAGCACTAGCAGACATACTACCCAAATGCATAGCCTAGGGTGACAAGGTATTTGAAATTCAATCACTAGAAAGTTCTACTTAGGTAGCAAAAGACACATGCATATGTAATTTAGTATTTAATCATGAATAGGTTACAAGGATGGTCCTAAAACTATACTTGCCTTGATTAAAGCTTTCCTGCTGCTCCTGGTTGTCAAAGAATTCTTGATCACCAACAAATGGCTCACTATCTGGACTCGATCATCAATCAGTAACACCCAAACAACGAGCAATTATACACGAGCAAACAAAATAGTTCTAGTTAGAACAGTACAACATATCAATAAAACAGATTGAGAAAGCTTATAAAATCAATCTACACATCACTATGATCACATAAACATAAAGATCATCGAAATCGGAGATAAAGTTACGAATTTTATAAGATTTTCTATTGTAAAATAATAGATTAAAATAAATCTCGAATTTTCAAAGTTAAAAGTAAATCTAACAGTGATACTAAAATGTAGGTTATACAAATATGAATCTAATGCAGCTTGAACGGATCGATTTGGAGTTAAAAAGCTTTTGAAATCAGTGACAAACTTGTAAATATATGGATCATATATGTATTATCAATGTATTTCCAGATTTGTTTTTCTAAAGGAAAATGGCAAGAAAACATAGCCATGACATCATCAAGCTAGAAGTGATGTCATCAAAGCTAAGAAGCAAAGCTAACAACTAGAGCACGCAGAGCGTGCACGGCCAATGGCCGGCGATGGAGCTCCACTGGAGTTCGATGAAAGCCACGTAAAAGATTTTGTTTTTTCTGCATTAGTTGCAAGGGATGGAGCGGGCATGGTCACGGCGAACTCACCACAAGAATTCCGGATGACTTGGAACAAACGACGGACGACGACGGCTTCCTGCACGTATGGGTTATCCAGACGAAGAACGGAACGAAGAACTTGACGATAGGGAGGCGTCCAGCAACGGCTCGGCGGGGCGGTCAGTTGTTTCCGCAAGGCAACGACCGTCGACTTGCTCCGAAGGACGAGTAGTGAACGATGACCTTCGCGCGGCGGGCGGCAGCGAACTTTCCACGGAGAGGCTCGGTGGACTGCTTCGATCGACGTAGACACAGCAGGGTGCTTCGGCGGCTATGACGAAAATGGAGCGGCGATGCAGCTTGGCGACGTTGGGCTCCTCTCGACGAGAGCCAAGCGGCGATGCACGGGCTCGATATGAAGGCGGCGCTTGCTAAGATTTGATAGGGAGGCGGTGCGCATCGGGGGGCTGCTATTTATGGGGCAGGTCGCGTGGGGCACACGCGAGGATGCGGCAGACGGGGCAGCTACAGACTCGACTCGAGTAGAGTCCGGGTTGAGGACGGGAGGTGGAAGACGGTGCTGACAGGGAGGGTCCACCTGTCGGCGAGAGATGGCGCGGGCAGGGCTTGTCATCCAGACAGAAGGATTTTTTTTTTTTTTTTGAGCCGAATCCAGACAGAAGGAAATGCAGGCAGCTGCTTCAGCCTGGGCCGTGGCCGTTCGTCCCATGAAGGAGAAGAGACGAGCGGGCCGTGAAGAAAAAAAAAAGGAGAAAGAGCAGGCCGGGAGAAAGAGAAGGGAAGACGGGCCTTTGGGCCAGATGTTAGGGAGAGAAAGTTTTCTCTTTTTCATTTCTTTTCCAATTTCCAAAGTCATTTTCCAACAGATTTTTGAAACCATTTTGAGTTTTGGTCAAGACCACACATCAGAATATATCAAATGCTTATGCTCAAACATGTTTCTACTTTTTATTATAAATTTTAAGTTAATGAAAAATATTATTTTCTCTATGTTTCATGAATATAAAATATATAAATAAATTATTTTTACTTTATTTTTAAAAGTGTCAAATTTTGGGGTGTTACAGAAGAGGATCTGGTTCTCGAGCAAGGTGAGACTGTCTCCAATAGGAGACCTATTGGGATATCCAAACCCAAAATAAATCTCCAATAGGATACCTATAGCCTCCAATAGAGTACCTATATGGAAGACTCATTTTGGATGCCAAAAGAGACATAACCCAAATCTAAGTATTCTCTCTTCAGGAGATCTATTTGCAGAAAGGGTTGTCTTTTGGGTCTTGTTATTGGAGAAGACCAAAAAATTGTTATTGCCTGTAGCGCTACCTAAAGGACAAATGGGTCTTGTATTTTGGCTTTTGGTTGCTGGAAACAGTCTGAGGTCGCTGAGCCATGCCCATCTCGACTGGAGCAGTTCCTTTTCGGTGATGCCGAGATGAAGCACCCATCCAGAATATCATCATCACCCACACTTCTTTCATCATTATTTCCACTGCCTCTGACCGATCAACATCTGCATAGATCCGAAGAAGGATACGCACACACATAATTTAATATTGTAACTCGTACGGTGGTAAAATCTAAAATATTTGGTGTGGGGCTACTGGATCACGATCCAATGGCCATAAAAGTTAACTCTCAACACTACGTAGTACAACATTTGTTAGGGAATGCAACTGCTCTTATATCATTCTTAGGGCACTCGCAATACAAACTCTATCATAGAGACTAAATCTATTTATTATCTCGAATATTATGGACTTAGAGTCTAAACAAAACTTGAAGTCTTATTTTTTCTCTCTCTTTCTTTAATAAATATGCTGTCACATTAGTAAAATACCATAAATAAGAGGTAATAAATAGTCTTAGACCCTGTGATAGAATCTTGCACTGTGAGTGCCCTTAGTGGAGAGTTTTATAGTATTGTTTCCAAGAACATAAAATACAATAAGTTTGTAACTGAGCCAAGAGAATTTCAACCCTATGAAACTCACTTCTTCTATCTCTTCTTAAAAACATTGTCAGTTCATCAAAAATGCTTATATGTTAATGCAAACGTAACTATGATGAAACAACAACTGAAACTAGCCTTAGTTGTCGATCATAAAACTGGATGCAAGGTGCATAAGTAATAATATATGTTACAGACATGTCTATAGAGCCATGTGGCTTGGACAATCTATCAACCCTTCAAATCGAAGGGCAAATGTGTGATTGAGTCCATTGCCCATCGAATAGTAATAAAAAAAACATCATGGGGCATGAGTTAGGATTCTCTCTCTCTCCCAATTATTTTATATTTCATACTTGCTCCCTAGGGTGGTCCTCTCATATATATTCTCCCCTCTATTTTCAGTATTAGTAAGCTCTAGCTACACTTTGTTCTAGCAAGAGGAGACAAGGCAACCTAGTGGGCCCAAAGCCATGGTCACATACTCTACACACTCAACAAAGGCTATTGGCATGGTCTTATGACATTGTCAATAACATGAGCTAGTTACTAGCTCTAAAACAACTTCTCCAATGGTATTAACTTTAGCACATAGCTCATAACATGAATAGCCCTATATAACATCCTCACATAATCTTAAAAAACATGTATAAGACTAGCTCTTGATCAAGAGATAGCTTTTATCTCTCTCTTCTATTAAAATATGAAATAATATACTTACAGCTAGCTCAAAAGTCACTATTAGAGCTGCACTTATTGGCATTTAGAAGAAAAACTAATAGATCACCAGCCATAGTCGTACCCTACCGAAAACAGCCACCAACCTTGGTAGCGTCGAGAAGACAACCTAGTGGATCATCGACCACGATCGTTGGTCCTATAGCCTCCAAACCAAACAAGGCCATTAGCCCCAATGGCATCAAGAACATGACATACTTTCCTCCATTCCAAATTATGTCATTCTAAATTTTTTAGAGTCAAAGAATCTCAAGTTTTATTAAATTTATATAATAAAATAATAATATTTATGATACTAAGTATGTATCATTAGATTTTTTATTAATTATATTTTTATAGTATATCTATTTGATGTCATAAATCTTTGTTATTCTCTCTATAATTTTGGTCAAACTTGAGATGCTTTGACTCTCTAAAAAAGTTAAAATGACTTATAATTTAAACGGAGAGAGTATATAGTTAGCCATTAATCCTGTCCATATACTGCCCACACAGAACAATAAAGGCCACTGGGCCACTAGATTCAGATTAGGCCATTTTATTTAATGCTGTGACACATCAGCAAACTTGCTGAGTTGGCGAGGTATTAATGAGGAGAGAGGAAAAACGAGTATTGTCCCGACGACAGCCAGCCGGCACCGATACCCAGGTGATGAAACTGGATGAAATCCCCGCTGAGCCGGTCAACTTTCATTTCATCACACTTGACAGGATCTCCTGCGAGCTGAGACGCGCGCAAAATCTCCGTTCCGCCACTGCCTCCCACTTTCCCTTTCCTATCTCGCGCCAAATCCGTCTATCCCTAACACTATATTTCCATCTCCTTTCAATCCACTGGTCCAAGTTCTTCGGGTTGTCCACGGATCTCCATCGACATGTCGGAGGGGTAGCAGATATCGGCGAGCCGCCGCCGGTGCCAGTGCCTCGTGTGGGCGGCGCTGGGAAGTCGGCATGCAGTAGTGTGGGCCGTCATCAACAACTGAAGGTCCTTGCGACCAAGCTCCCTGCGACGGTGCTCAACAATGTCGTCTCATCAACAATGACGACGGCAAGCAGTAGTGTGCACCTGATGCTTTCGATCAGTAATTTGAAAGGTTGTTTGGTACAGCAGCGTGAAATCTATTGTCCCATTCAGTTTAGATAAATGACTACATAGTGTACTTGATACATTTGATCACAACATCATCCGTACATTAAATATCACAGGCTCTGTATAAAACAGTGAAATGAAACCCTCCACTGAGAGGTCTAGTTTCATTTCTCAGTCTAAGTCCACGAAGCTAACGAGGCAGTCTTGAAAATAGTGAAATAAAACTTACCACTGAGACTGGCCTTAGTGTGTCGAGAAGATGTCTAAGAAGACCACCCTATTTACCAAACAAAGGCCACCCGCCTCGATAGTATTGAGACTACGACCTAGCTATGGGACACTGTCCGTGGACTCTGTCTTCAATCACCATCGTGAAGCTTGTATGCCTCTTCTCTTCCTCCTACACCAAGTCATGGCAGTGGCGTCACTCGTTCCCTCCTCACTATGCATTGCAGCTTGTCTAGTCGGGAATGGCAAAGATGGGCCGGGATCTGCGAAGGTGAGCATGGGCTCACATTCTCTCCTCGCAGCTGCAACCTCTTCAGGCGGATAGAGTACGATGGCTGCCCTATCGCATAGCGTAGGAGGCAAAATCGAAGTTGGGGAATCTCTGGCCCTACGACAGCCAACAGCATCTTGCTAATGTCCGTGCGGCATGCCGCCGAGGGATGGGCGACATTGGTGGCAGCGTGTTTTTTTTTTTTCCTTTTTTTTCTGGAACAGCACCACCGGCCCTTCTTTGGAAGCCTGGTGCGGGATGAACTCTGTTTCACTTACTCAATTTATATTACATTGGGATGTCGAAAATTTACACATCGTATCATACTAAACTTATTATGTTTGCATGAAAATAAGCATAGGTGGGACGTGAAGGCAACTGAATGAGTCCAAAAATTCATACAAAGAAAAAAGTAAAGGTTTGTATGCATTTTATATCGATTTTAAGAAAGGGCATCTTGTATGCAGATAATGGATGCTGTCAGATGCTTCCATGCTGATGTCAAATGGCGTGATGAACGCTACGTACCCACCAACGTGGAGGAGCATCTGCAGATTTCAATGGGAAGCATTACGGCTATGCAAGCAACCAACTGCGTTTTCATTTAACTGGGAAACGTGACTACTAGGGAGGCGCTTGATTGGACTTTCACCTATCCGAAAATCGTCAAAGGTCTTTCGGTTCACGCACGTATTAGTAATGATATCATGTCACATGAGGTATATAACTAGCTCTTCCCACATATCACTGAACCTATAGTTTAAATCTTTTCTTAAATGACTCATGTATCTCATTTTTGAAGCGAGAACAAGCTTCGGATCATATGGCTTCCACAGTGCAAACCTGCATGAAGCAGTATAGGGTCACAGTAGAGGAAGCCATCGAAAAGCTCAGAGAAATAGTTGAGGAAGCATGGATGGACATCGTCGAGGGATGTCTTGATCAGGAACATCCCATGGCGCTTCTGGGGAAGGTGGTCACGCTTGCACAATCTTTGGATTTCATGTACAAACGCGAAGATGCATACACCCTCAATTCCAACCTCAACGATCTTTCAACCTCGTTATTCGTGAAGTTTGTTTGATTGGTAGTAATGCGCGCGTGTACCGGTCAAATGTCAGCGAAGATCAGAGATGCCAAGACTGTACTCATGATCTTAAATAATAATAATGTTTTTTTGAGCATATCATAAATAATAATGTTAGAAGCTACACATAACCTGTAGGTTATTCGTTCTTGTATGAAGTTATTAATTACATGGTAGGACAGGTTTCTGAGTGATCTATATTATATAGAATGTAATGAATAAAAAGGTACAAAGGTGTTACCATGGTTTTCAGATTGATAAAGAAACAGTCTTCAGATAAGTGAAACATGATAATGCAATACTTCCTCCAATGGGATTCGTCTGATTGCTAATGCGCATACACCTACCACCCCAAACCCAATATATGAATCCTATCATATTGGAGGGTGCACCCCCGCTCATGCATCTCTTTTTTCAGATGAAGGTACGTCCTTCCCTCTAGTTGCGCACCTACACCATGGTTAGTTAAACAATTTAACCCCAGATGTAAATCTCGTTGACAATCACACATCACCGATAGAACCACAAGGGCACATATATTTCCTTGTGTTTGCATTAGTTTAGCATAATTTGCAGCAGGTGCTCTCGTGGACAACTAGTTACCAGAGCTTGCTCTCTGTCCAGAGGCCCATGTTCAAGCCGTGCATCCTCTTAATTAAAATGTTGGTGTACGGTCTGCTCCTTCCCATCTAGTTTTTTTAGCATAATTTGCTGACAAAATCATAATAAATGGAAAATTTTTCTAATTCAACTCTCTTCTCAAGGGTTCGTCCGTTACCAAATTCGGGGGTAGTTCTATGAAAGGACTTAATTCCTTTAAGCGTATATACTGCCTAAGGGACATGGTATAAAACATATAGTTAGTCTAACATAATGACATATTTGCTTAATTATGTATTTAGAGTAAAATACACTGGCGGCCCTTAAATTTATGGGTGTGTGCCACTTTGATCTATGAACTTGCAAACTTAAAATTTACCTCCTTAAACTTGTTTAGTCGTGCACCGGAGGTACATACCCCTTCATGTAGATGCTGACTACTCAACTGCATAGTTATCTCCTCAACTGCACCCATGCTCGCCCACCTCGCCCATCTCTTGATCCTCCGAGGACGCCGTGGTGATGGGCATCAAGTCGCTCCACTTGAGCGTCTTCTCTACCGTCGCGGGCACCTACAATCTCTCCGTCCCCACATGCTGTCCCATTGGGGCGGGAGCGCTGCCATCGTTCGGTGCGTGTGTGACCTCTCATGCCCGCCCCGCCCCTGTTGGATTTCGTAGCTCCTCCCCACTCTTCTGCCGAATTCACCTATATGTTCACCAACCTCGACAGCCAGCCCTGCGTCTACGACCGAGTGGTGGCTGCAATCTCATCCTGCGACGTCGTCATGCTGAAGACCTGCACCGAGATAGATGGCACCTACGTCGACGACTACTTGGCCGCCTAGTTTAGTTAGGAAGTCTGTGCACGTAGCGGGCCACCAGTTCTGGTCCCACTGCTCGAACACCACTGTCATGGCCACTCGACGCCAGCCCGCCGCTCGACGTCAGCCCCCCATGATTTTCCCTGGGCGCCGCCGCGACTCCGTTGCCGCTAAAGTTGTCGCGGTCCTTGGGCACCGCTGCTGCCGCTGCTGGGTATAGTTTCTTGTTGTGTGTCCATAATAAATTTTTGTCAGTTTCACTTTCTCTCCGGCCCCGTCACTTTCCCTCTAGTCCTCTTCTCTCTTTCCAGCAGCGCGGGTATGGTGATGGGGGCAGCCACCGCATCGGGAGCGAGCGAGAGCAGGAGACAGGAAGGCAGCAGGGACCCTAGGCACAAGGGCGCGGTTTGGCTTGTTGTGGCTCGTGGGCGGCAACCCCAGATGCTGTTAGAAGTTGCAGCAGCCGCAGTCTTCTGAGGAGGGCCGTTGTAGCTGGGGTCGTAGCGATTCCGGCAGCGGTAGGCTGGATGTCCTTCGAGGCCGCATACTTGGCAGATGATGCCAGCTTCAAAATTGCGGCCGCGTCCTTTGGTTCCATTGCCACGGCCACCCTTGGGGCCGTGTCCGGATCCACCACGGCCGCCGCGTCCGCGCGAGTTGGTGGGAGATCCACCCCCTCGGCCACCACGGGTAGCCATGTTGGCGGAGGACTGAGGGGCCGCACTGCGAAGTGCCACGCGCTGTTCATGGGTGACCAGCTGTGCGTAGAGCTCGGGGACAGTGATCGGCTGGACGCGGGTGGCGACAGCGGTGACGACGGACACGTAGTCGATGTCAAGGCCGATGAGGATGTATGAGACGAGTTCCTCGTCATCCATCTTGTGGCCCGCCGATGCCATCTCATCAGCGGGCCCCTTCATCTTGGTGTAGTACTCGGCCACTGACGAGGATCCCTTCGTCGCAGTGGTGAGCGCCATCCGCGTTGATATGACACGGGCGCGAGATTGTGAGGCATGTTGCCCCTGGATTGCGGCCTAGAGAGTGGCGGTGGTAGTGTTTGTGGAAACTTGCGCAAAGATTTCTTTCGAGAGAGAAGAAAACAAGTAGCTGAGGACCTGTTGGTCCTTGACGATCCACTTGCCATACTCTGGATTGGGGGTGGGATCAGCTTTGTCCGCCGTGGGATCTGGCGTGAGGAATTCAGAAGGTGGTTTGGCAGATGGGGAAATATATCCCCAGCACTCGGCTCCTTTCAGGGTTGAGGACACTTGGGCATACCACATGGAGTAATTGCCCTTGGTGAGGAAGACGGTGGGAGGAGGAAGGAAACCGAAGGAAAATGCAGCGGATTGCGCCATGGATCGATAGTTTCGGATGGAAGGTTTAGGCTGATACCATGTAAAATGAATAGGGTGAACGGGTTACCTTCCTGGTTCCCGGTTACATGTTAATATAGTGAAGAGAAGAGGCCCCTTCGTGGCTGTATAGTCATGACTTGACTCATCTACAACCTCTCTAAACCGTTGCATGTGTGCTTGGTCAACAAGATTGATGGCACCCATTCAACACTCCTGAACGTGATGCCAAGTGGGTGTAGATACCAATTGGTATATGGACACCGGGGCAACGGACCACATCACCGGGGACCTCGAGAAGCTGACAATCCGTGACAGGTACGACGGCAATGAGAAGGTGCATGCTGCAAATGGTGCAGGTATGGACATCATGTTGGTCATACTTTTTTGCAATCCCCGTATAGTCAAATTCATCTTAAAAATATCCTACATGTTCCTCAAACAAACAAAAGTCTAGTATCTGTTCATCGATTAGCTCGTGATAACAATGCTTTCCTTCAGTTTCACCCAAACCATTTTTTCATTAAGAAACAGGGGACCAAGAGAACTCTTCTTCAAGGCAGATCTGAAGGGGGCCTCTATCCTCTCAAGTTTCCAATCAATAAACAAGCACTTGGTGCCGTCAAGCCATCATCATCGTTGTTTCATGCTAGACTAGGGCACGCATCCTCTGCTGTAGTTCAGCAAATTTTATCCCACTACAATCTTCCTTTTATTTCCAATCCAAATAAGTACAATTTGTGATGCGTGTCAACGAGGCAACAGTCATCAGCTACCGTACCCTAAGTCAACTAGCATTTTAGCCAAGCCTTTTGAGTTGATTTTTTCTGATGTTTGGGGACCCGAACCTACTTCGGTCAAGAAGCACAATTATTATGTAAGCTTTATTGATTACTTGGATTTACCTATTGCGTCATAAATCTGAAGTCTTCTCCTATTTCAAAGACTTCCAAAATCTCGTTGAAAGACAGTTTGATCAGAAAATATTAAAAGTACAATCTGATTGGGGTGGAGAGTATCAAACTCTAAATTCCTTTTTTCGACGCATAGGAATAGAACACTATGTTTCATGTCCCCATGCACATCAGCAAAATGGAGCGCCTGAGCGCAAACATAGACACATCGTTGGAATAGGATTGTCACTTCTTGCTCGTGCGAGCATGCCTCTAAAATTTTGGATGAAGCGTTCCTCACAGCAGTGTTTCTTATTAATCGTCTTCCGTCCAAAGTCACACAAAATAACACACCCCATGAATGCCTTCTTGGCAAGACACCTGATTATTCTTTTCTCTGAACTTTCAGATGTGCCTGTTGGCCAAATCTTTGACCATATAACACCATGAAATTCCAATTCCGCTCAAAACAATGTGTTTTTCTTGGTTATAGTAACTCTCACAAAGGCTTTAAGTGCTTAGATCCTTCTAAAGGCCATGTCTATATTTCTAGGGATATTGTTTTCGATGAGAATGTATTCCCTTTCTCTCATCTCAATCCCAATGTCGGAGCACATCTTAGGGCCAAAGTTCTCCTTCCAGCATCTCTCCAAAACACCACCTCTTTTGGGGATGCAAAACTGCATGACCAACATTGTACTAACCCTGCATCTAATGCTCCTCCAAGCTCTACTTGTTGCTATGGTGATACAGGAACAAACTAGGATTTATTTGGTGAAGAAATGACGTCAAACAATGCACAAACGGCTCCACACCGACGATATTTCATGTGCCTCCCTGAGGGAGATAGCGGCAGTGGATCCGGCTTGGCACCTGATGTCGATTCGCCTGGACCAAATCAGGAGACAGCGCGGGAATCCGGCTCGGGATCGCCGCCTACGACACATGCAGTGGACGATGTGGTCCCCCGGTTGCCTGGTGCACCGATGGAGCCGGGATCTTCTGCGACGGACGGTGATGCACCCACACACATCAACCCTGCGGCCTCCGGTGCGGCTACAGGCGCTGATCCCACCACGGGTGGACAGAATCCACGCGCGTCTGTGATCGAGGAGCGGGTCCTGCTGGATCCGGTTGAGACTGTGCCTGCTCCTGTAGAGATCTCTCCCTCCGGATCTTCTACGGCAATTGCTCCTGTTGCTCCTTCTGTGTTGAGTCGACCAACAACTCGCCTATCCCAAGGGATCACGTGCCCCAAACTTTGCACCGATGGAACAGTGCACTGGGGCATGTCAGCTACAGTTTCTGAAGAACCAGCATCCGTCCATGAAGCTCTACACGACTCTAACTGACTCACAGCCATGAATCAAGAGATCCAAGCTCTACATCACAACAAAACTTGTCATCTAGTCCCTCCACCACAAGGCAAAAACATCATAGATTGCAAGTGGGTCTACAAGGTAAAAAGAAAATCTGATGGTTCCATTGGCAGACATAAAGCTAGACTTGTTGCTAAGGGGTTCAAGCAACGTTATGGAATCGATTACGAAGACACCTTTAGTCCAGTTGTCAAGGCAGCCACAATTTGACTCATTATATCTATTGCAGTATCAAGAGGGTGGTCTCTTCGACAACTAGATGTTCAAAATGCATTCCTTCATGGCATTCTTGAAGAAGAAGAAGTATACATGCGTCAACCTCCAGGTTATGTTGACAAAAACAAGCCATTGTGGGTGTGCAAACTTGATAAAGCTCTATATGGACTTAAGCAAGCACCCAGTGGTTGGTATGCTAGACTCTATGGCAATCTTGAATCTTTGGGCTTCATTCCATCAAAAGGAGATACGTCACTCTTCTTCTACCATAAAGGTCGACACACTATTTTTGTCTTGGTATATGTTGATGACATCATTGTAGCCAGCTCATCCACAGAAGCTACAAATGCTCTCCTCAAGGATCTAGAACATGACTTTGCACTCAAAGATTTGGGTGATCTCCATTACTTCTTGGGTATAGAAGTCAAGAGATCAAGGGAGGGTCTAGTCCTATCACAGGAGCGGTATGCCACTGATATTGTACATAGAGCCGGGATGGCAAAATGCAAGACCGTAACTACCCCACTTGCTAGTTCCGAAAAACTCAGTATCACAAATGGTGACAAGCTAAATTCCGATGATGCAACACAGTATAGAAGTGTGGTAGGGGCTCTATAGTATTTAACTTTGACAAGGCCAGATATCTCCTTCTCGGTCAACAAAGTGTGTCAATTCCTACATGCACCAACTACAGTTCACTGGAGTGCAGTTAAACGGATTCTGCGATATGTGCAAGGATCTCTAAAATTGGGACTCAAGTTTCGACCCTCTCACTCCATGATGGTTAGTGCATTTAGTGATGCTGATTGGGCAGGATGTCCTGATGATCAAAGATCCATGGGTGGCTTTGCAGTCTTCCTAGGGCCCAACCTCATTTCATGGTGTGCCAAGAAGCAAGCCACAGTTTCACGATCAAGCACTAAAGCAGGATATAAAGCATTAGCTAATGCCACGGCAGAGGTAATGTGGATTCAAAAATTACTTGATGAACTTAGGATTCTACATCCACGTGCAGCCCGGCTGTGGTGTGACAATATTGGTGCCAAATATCTATCTGCAAATCCAGTGTTTCATGCTCGCACCAAACATATTGAAATAGACTTTTACTTTGTTCGAGAAAGAGTTGCACAAAAACTCTTGGATATTCGATTCATAAACTCTGCTGATCAAGTAGCTGATGGGTTTATAAAACCATTGATTGCAACTACGGTAAATGCCTTTAGAAACAATCTCAACCTAGTGGCCGGTTGAGATTGAGTAGGGATGTTAGAAGTGTAACACTTGGCATCACGTTCAGGAGTGTTGAATGGGTGCCATCAATCTTGTTGACCATGCGCACATGCAATTGTTTAGAGAGGTTGTAGATGAGTCAAGTCTGATGTAAACTATCTCTGTGTATAGCCACGAAGGGGGCTCTTCCCTTCACTATATTAACATGTAACCGGAACCAGGAAGGTAACCCGTTCACCCTATTCATTTTACAGATGCTGCCGCGTGGCGTTCGCGAGCGCGCGGTCGTCGTGTGGTGTGCACACCCGTTTGGGCGCGCGAGGGTGAGGCGTCCAGGACGACGGGGCTGACTAGTAGTAGGCTTTGTCGACGATTCACGTCAGGGCACGGACCGTGGTCGGGTCTGCACGAGCGCAGACCGCCGACCGTTGTCCACACCACACGCGCGCGGCCAAGGCATGGCTAGGGATGCAGCGTGGTGGCGCCGGGCATGGCGTGCAGGTGCACGACGACGAGGCATACACAAGCGTCAGCGGCGTGGTCGGGCACTACCCACGGACGGTGGGATTGGGACTAAGCGACGTCGCGGCGAGCCAGGATCGGCGTGGCAGCCGGCAGCCAGCAGGCCACATGAACAGCGCAGCGACGAGCTAGGCGATGTGCGAGTGCGACCGGACGGGGCTGGCGTGGACGCGCGGGGCGGAACGATTGCCCAAGCAGGTTTCGAGGATGACGACGTGCGTGTCGAGGCGAGCCAGCGGTCTGCTCGGCAGGGACATGCCCATGCGCGGGCACCAGAGCAGCATGGGTGCATGGTCTCAAGCAGCAGGCGAGCGTGGCAATTCCACGAGTGTGACAAGGGCAATTCCACGAGCTGCTGGATGGATTGTCATTCAGACTAGATGCTACTATTGCGTCCAATACAGATAGTACGCACAACATTAATCCTGAATTGGGTGCCGCCGCGCAGCATTGTCACGGTTTTTGATGCGTGATGAGACCTGAGAATGGACAGACATCCAGGGAGCCGGATCCACAGTTGTGTACGTACCTGGGTATTCCCCGACATATCCTGGATGCTGTGCGCTGGCCAGGTACCTTTTAGGGCGCGCCGCTGTCGATCTACAATTGGATGACGGCTGGGGTTGTTGTCGATCTACAATTGGATGACGGCTGGGGTTGTTGTCGATCTACAATTGGACAGACATGCCCATGCGCGGGCAGCATGGGTGCATGGTCTGAAGCAGCAGGCGAGTGTGGCAATTCCGGGAGCTGGTGGCTTGTGACCACATTGGGACTTGTTTTCTGGCTTCTTCGTAGTGGCCAAGCGTCCGTGGCTGGAAATGGATGTCTGAAAATCCAAATTATTCAAATCCATATGCGTTAAAACTTGTAATATGGATATCCGTTTGTAATGTGGATATTAAATGGATGTATCTAAATTCGTTTTTCAGTATTTTTCTATTTTCAGTTCTGATCCGAATTTGACAAAAATATGGAATATTCGACATTCATCTGTATTCACAAAAAACAATGGTATAATGAATCTATTTTTAAGTTTTTTCTCCATGACTAATGACTAATTATTTAATTTAAATAGTACTAATGCTGCATTGGTACTGTTAAGTAGTATATCTATAAGTAACTTTTAATATTAATTTAATACTATTAATGATGCATAAATATTGAATTAATTTTAATATTTTTCTAATTTAGTTTAAACCTAATATATTTATTATTGTAAATAATTTTAATACTTTAATATTTTTGCTGATGTAACTTATTTTATATAATTTATAATTTCATGATAAATATTATGTAAATAATGATTGATTAATTGGTATATTTAATTATTAAATACTTATTGACAACTATATTAGGTTTTTATGAGTATCCTTGTCGATTTTATATACCTAATAAATACTTTATTCTCTATCCGTGTGATAAAGCCAAATAACTACTTGCAGCCTACCATTCTTATTTAAATTTCTTCACTTAACCTAACCTTTTATTAAATATTATCCACTATAATTTAGTTCACTTGGATATTGGAGATTATTAGAAGTGTACTCCAGTTGGTGAGCCCCGGCAGGATGTCCCGCCGCACGTCCTCCAGTACGTCCTCCATCGGCTCGCCGTGCTCTGGCGCCTCCTCGGGGAGCAGCTTCCGTAGCCTGCCCAGTGCGGCTCGGATAGCGTACTTACTTATCCACGTCGCGTAGTACTCGGCGAGGAAGTCCACGACGGCGCAGGAATAAGTACTCGAGTGGCAGGCTGCTCATCGCCGGTAGTAAGTTTGTACCTACGGCTACGGGCGGACGAGCAGTACAGATCGAAAGCTATTATTGCACAGGCTTGTGTGTTGTCAGGCTTGAACATGTGTTAGTTCAGACCGGTACTTTTTAGAGCAAATGATAGCCGTCGAGCTTTTTCAATTTAGAAATCATACTTGAACGGATAAATTTGAAATATATTTAGTTACTTTCTAACCTATCATTGCATGTTGTGTGCAATTATATGTAACAGGTTGTCCAATGTCGCTGTCATTTTAAAAAATAGAGATAAAATCACATTGAACTCATAAAAGTAGGGGTATTTTCGCAAGGATAAAGTTGTCCTTGCCAAGCCCATTTAACACCGTTAGCTGTTGTTCACGGAGTAGGGATAAAATGAGGCTTCTTTTTCATAAAGCGAGGGTAAAACTGTAACTTGTGAAAAATGAGGATAAAATCAAAACTTTGCGAAAAGTAAAATTTTACTTCTAATAAAATCAAAACTTAGAAGTAAAATTTTATTAGTCTATGCTGAGTTTAGCAATACGCACTTTGAATTGAATGATTAAGTATTTGATTAGAAATGTAAATTCAAGACATTCATTTTGTATTCATATTAGAAGAGATTCGTATTTGTATTACAATCCGAATTAAAATATGGTAAAAGGTGACATCTGGATCCGATTCCATGTGTGAATCTGATCCGTTCCATCCCTACTTCCATCACAAGTTTGTCGATGTCTATGCAGTCCATGAACTGAGGCCAAGAATGATTTAAGTATCACTGTTTGTAATTAACTTAGGTGATCAAAACTAATTCAAACATCACCGATAACCATCTAAAGCTCGTGTACTATGTTTAAAGTGTATTTTTTGTTAAGGAACCAACACAAGTTGTTTAGGAGAGACGAGAGAACGTGGCTCATCAATATAGCAATGTCAAAAGAAATTCTACAAATCCCATTAGGATTTATATTTTATACAAAATTTAGAGCCCTAAGTAAACTATCTAATCAATATTTACTCACCGAAAATTTGTACTGCTGTCAAGTTCATAACTTGTATAACACTTTTTATAATGATATATCCTGAAGTGTTCAATAAAATAATCATTTAAATGGCTCAAAAAATCTATTAGATAATAAGTGCCACTACTACAGATTTGGTCTTCACTCGGCCTCATCACTGCCGGATTTTAAGAAACCGAGGTTTTTGGCTAAAAGCCATAGTGATAGGACCAACCAACACTGATATTCAGTTCTTCACTGGTTCACATCAGTGTCGGTTTAATCTAAGAACCAACAGTGATATTGGGTCATCATTGCTAGTTTTAGCCATGAACCGATAATGATACTATCACTGTCGGT
Source organism: Bothriochloa decipiens (assembly GCA_023333625.1). Lineage (NCBI taxonomy): Eukaryota > Viridiplantae > Streptophyta > Magnoliopsida > Poales > Poaceae > Bothriochloa > Bothriochloa decipiens. The sequence continues at coordinate 39,032,849 of CM041645.1, forward strand.
TCGTGGCTTGATCCGACACTATTACAAGAAAAAACTTGAAAGGATCTAATCGTCCTAGAGGGGGTGAATAAGCGATTCTAAAAACCTGAAACTCAAAACTCAAAAATGGAAGTTAAATACCAACCGGTACTACCAGTGGTTTGGACCGGTACTACCGGTCAGAGGTGACCGGTACTATCGACGCAAACCGACCGGTACTACCGGTGCCCTACTGAGCTACGAAATCAGAGTAAATTGAAAGGTGATTTCAGATCCAAATGTTACCACCCTTTTTGTTGACTATGTTGATGAAGATGTTGAAGTTCCCAAGGGTTGGTGCCTCGCCAAATCGTGGATCTTCCCTTCCAACCTAAGAATCAGGGATAGAGAGGAAGAACACGAAGAACACAAGAATAAGGGTAGTCGAAGCTACCACCACAGCAAGACACATGATTTATACCAAGGTTCGGTAATCCCCACAAAGGAGTTCCTACGTCCTCGTTGTTGAGGTGACCACTAAGGTTCGACCACAAAGGTCTCCTCCCTCAAGCAACCACAAAGGAAAACTTGAGATTTCCACTAAGAGTCAAAGGGGTAATACAAACACTTCAGGGTGCCTCACAAGTGAATCAACACGGGCAACCAAAAAGAATGCCTAGACGGATAGGGTTCCAAGAACCTAAGAGTAACAAACACAATCCAAGCCGACAAGTCGAGGAATCCAAGTACTCGAGTCGAAGATCAAAGCTCCCGCTCTCTAATCTCACGTCCCTATCTCAAATCTATCAAGGATTGATGTTTAGGAGCAAAGGGGGACAGAGAGCAGGTGAGTTGCTGCTTGGAGACCGTTTGCTCAAGTGAGAAGGTCATGGAGTTGCAGAGAGAGGCGTTAGAAGTGAGGAAAGAGCTATTTATACATATGTTTAGAATAACTACCGGTACTACCGATGAGAACCACCAAAACTACCGGTCCCTCACAAATATGACCATTGCTAACCATGTCAGAACTATGCATAGGATGATCCACTGGTATTACCGGTCAGAGACCGGTACTACCGGTAGTACATGGCTGTGCTACTGGGCACATTCGACTTGCATCAAAAATGCTGGTCAGAATTACCGGTCTAAAATATTAATAAAATGGATGCCACCGGTCGCTACCGGTACTTCCGGTCGGAGGACCAGAACTTTTGGTAGTTCATCTTCTTGCAACCTTGGGCTTTCGACTTTGCGTAGGAATAGCCTACCGGTACTACCGGTTAAAAATAATAATAAAACAGAAAGTACCGGTCCGCCCAGTTGGATGAAGATCGTGAGTGCAACGGTGTCTCTCCAAACGCAATAAAGATCGACATGAGCACCTTTTAACCTCGACTAACCAACCTAATTTGTATCCCTCTTGATAGTACGGTGATTCCTATAACTTAAGCAATGATAAAAACTAGGAGATCTCTTGAGTTGAAACGTCGTCCATCCAATAAAAATTTTGGGTGTTATGATTCACCAAATATATTCGTTCAATTCCATCCATGAACTAAACCTATGAATTAAACTTGATAAATATGTTAGTCCCTAATTTGATTATCATTAATTATCTAAAACCCACATCGAAGGCGAATGCACTTACAAAACTTCATAAGTTTCTCATATGATATTTGATGAAGACGAACTTTATATAAAAGTCATAGTACTCCACAAGATTTACAACTTTGTAGTTTAAACTTTTAAATTTGAGATCATTTAGATATCTAAGTATTTAAAATTTAAAATTTTAATTTTTTAAACGGCCTCGGATGGAGACACATCTAAACCAAAGGATGTACATCTCGGAAAGTTATAAAACTTTGTAGTTAAAAACTTTTTTATTTGAAATTATTTACTATTTCAAAATACTATTTGAAATTCAATTTTAAAATTATTGAAGAACTTTAATTTCACTTTTTAATCTCTGGCTAAAACTTGTAGCTGGTATTTCTCCCTCGTACTAACTTTAAATTTGATATTTTTTTCCTATAAATTTCTAAAATCATGATCTATCAATTTATTATATTATTACAGCGATTATTTATCTATCTTTTCATGTGATTGTGTTTTATCTATTTGAATTTTGAATTTCAAAAAATGGCAATTTCAAACGTTATTTTGGAACACTAAATGATTTCAGCTGAAAAATCATCAACATAGAAGTTTTAGAACTTATCAAGATCTGCTTTTATTTTGGTCATTTTTTATACGATAAAGTGGTAAAAAAATTATACGCAAAATTTACATATCTCTCTTATAGTTTTATAAACTATAAGAGGGGTATTTAACATTTATGAACAATGTTACTACCAATATGTCAGATGAATAAATGATAAATGACTAAAACAAAAGTTATAGATCTCGAAAAGTTATGAAACTCTGTAGTTGATAACTTTTGATTTGAAATTATCTTTTTAAATAAAAGTACGTTTGAATCTTCTTAAATTTAAAATTTTAATTTTTAAATGACTTTAGATAGACAAACAATAAAAATGAAATTTATAGATCTTAAAAGTTATGAAACTTTATAGTTGGCAATTTTTTATTTAAAATCGTTTTGTGTTTAAAATTCTCAAATTTAAAATTTAAATTTTATAAATGACCTCGGATAGAGAAATTACCAAAATGAACGTTGTAGATCTCAAAAGGTTAGAAAATTTTATAGTTGACAACTTTTTTATTTTAATTCGTTTAGAGTCTCAAACAATCAATTTATAATCGGTTTGTAATAATATATCAGGAACCAAAATGGAATATAGACATAAGTGAAAAAGGGGTGAAGTGGTAGAGGAGGGTACACGCAAGGAGAAGGTCATAGGTTTGAATCCCACTGGCCATGTAGCGTATGATTTTCGCGCGAAAAATACTGTGACTTGCGACTGTCGTGTGAAAAGTCCCACTAGCTGCATAGCGGGCGGGTGGCTGTCCAGTGGGGCCTCTTCCATGTTTAAATTTTTTCTCTATTTTTCAACCTATTTTTTTATTTCCCTGAAAACCACATCACTGCCGATTCCATGTCACTATCGGTTTTTTATAACCAGCAGTGATGCCCCCTTCATCGCTGCCGGTATGCCACTGCTGATTCAAAATTTGGTAGTGATGGGGATTTTTGAACCGACAATGATGTGAAGATCTGGGGTAGTGTGCCAACTTAGGTACTTCATAGTTTTCATCATTCTCCTTATATAACTCGTACATGAAACCTTAAGGAAAGTTGTTTAGTAACTTAATTAGGGTGTAATGGCCTTGACTTTTGGTCACATGCTATGTATATAGTTCATTTAATAAATATGTTTAAAATCTTAAAATGAATATCATTCAGTGTGAGGCTTACTTTGTTCTTTTCTTTCTTTTCTTTTTAATCATGAGCTAAGGTTTGTACATCATGTGTCTGATAAATTGAATATTTTCTTTTCTTCTTTTTCTTTCTTTCACTACGGGAAAAGCCTCGTTTGCCGAGTGTTATTACGTTTGCCGAGTGCTTTTTATCGCGCACTCGGCAAACATCATGTTCACCGAGTGCCCCACAATAGGAACTCGGCAAAATAAAAACACTCGGCATACACACGTATTTGCCGAGAGCCAGAACAAAAACACTCGGCAAAATCTGGGACGACACTCGGCAAAAGACGGCCCTCGGCAACAGGGAAAATGAGGCACTCGGCACAGAGCTGCCACTCGGCGAAGCAGCACGTGCCGCTCGCGTGCGCCTCCCGGCGTCGTTGACCGACGACCGTCAGGCGTTTGCCGAGTGTCACTAACGGGACACTCGGCAAACGCCTGACGGTCGTCGGTCAAGGACGCCGGGAGGCGCACGCGAGCGGCACGTGCTTCTTCGCCGAGTGCCCCATTTTCGCCACTCGGCAAAGATGCTCTTCGCCGAGTGTCTTCCTATGACACTCGGCGAATAGTTTATTTTTTTTTCCTTTTCTGCCCTCGAAAATTTTTCCCCTCGATTTATACAGTACTTGGTACATTGTGTTGGAATTTGGTAGCTTTCCTGATTAATTTGCTATTTTTAATTTGATTATCTCATTTCAATGTATTATTTTGAATTAGTGAATTTTGAACTACAATTGAGTTAAATAATGGTGAACAATTATTAAAAAAATAATATTCATGATACTAAGTCCAATTTGAGACATTCTGCATGAAATGAATGAAAACTGAGAACCTTTTATAATCGATACATTACCACGAACATGTGACCGAAATATTTTTAAATTTTCTAAAATTCAAACGAACTCGGAAATTCTTGATATTTGTCATGGTGTCATGTTACCATACATGGATATTGCGATAATTAGTTGAGAACGTTTCGGACAACATTTCACGTGGCTGTCTTACTAATGCGGAAGATCTACGTAGAAGTTTCACAGAGTTAGACATGGAGGCAACTAGATTTTGAATGAAAGTGAAAGTTGGATTCGATTTTGACTTCATGACTTTGTGTATAGGCAATATAGACAACAAATGGTCTCATATGAAATTTTGAAACTTTTTGGCCTGCATCTGTTATTATTTTCAAGTTAATTGCATGTATATTATTTCCAAATATTGTAATTAAATAGAATTTCAGTTTAAGCTCATGAACTAAAACAAAAATATTTGTGAAATCATTACATGTGTTATGTTAAGTGCATTAAATAAGTTTTTATTTTTAATTTGTCGATTGTAAGTAAAAAGTAGTACATGAAATATAGGACTGAAATTTGTTTGCCGAGTGTCTGGCACTCGGCAAACGTGTAGATCTGTTTGCCGAGTGGCAGACACTCGGCAAACATGGGGATCTGTTTGCCGAGTGTTTGACTCTCGGCAAACAGATCCTTCCCGGCCCATACTTAACCGTTTTCTTCTCACTCTCTTGCTCTTCTCACCACCCAAGCCGCCGCCGGCCTGCCCGCGCCGCCGCCGGCCTGCCCGCGCCACCGCCGGCCTGCCCGCGCCGCCGCCGGCCTGCCTCCCCGCGACGCTGCCGGCCTCCCCGCGCGGCCGCCGCCGGCCCCGCCGTCGTCCCCAGCCGCCCGGCCGGCCGCCACCGAGGTAATGACCAAGCTCTGAAATTTTTTTTCCCTTTTCAACATTGGCACGCATCAGACTGCACCATGCCCAGAGGACTCTAGATGACAAGGTACAAGTAGTGGTTAGTTCCTTGACAATGCATACTGTCAACTTTGTTCATTTCCAAAATTTGTGCCTAAAACAAGAACTAAACCTTAGTAAATCAACTGATACATTGTTCCATCAGATAAAATGAGCGGCAGCCCTAAGATTATCAGATTGCCTGAATACTTTTCATATATGACAGCAAAGCCTAACAGATTGCAGAATTATGATTGTTTGATGATAAAATGATTTATTCTTTACACACGCATAAAATTACTGAACCTTCAGGCATGGTTCAAACTTCAATCAAAAGCACATATTCAATAAGTATTCGATTGACACTAGGGCTTGGGTTATCATTTGAAGCATGGGACCTATAAAAAAGAATACATACTCTACAAGAATTTTGCTATTATCTCCTGACTCGTCAATATTCATCATGCCATACAACAACTTGCTCAACTTGCTATCCACTGCCATATATACTTGCTCAACAGTATGGTAGTTTGAATTGGATGTGGATGTCGGCCATCGTGCTGTAACTTTCTTGCAGGTCTTGGAAACCTCCTCGTCAAGGGGAGGTGCTGCCGAAATTGACAATGTTGACACACCTGTCATTTTTTTTTGTTGCAGGTAGAGGCAGCGGCTATTGTGGCATCCTCGACCACCGGCGTCGTGTCCGTCTCTTGCCTTTCGTCCAGGTAGACCTCCAACCCAGCCTTTTTGCTATCAAATGCAATTGCCAAATAAGTTAGAGGTAGTGACGTAACCTAGTTAGACGTCTTCCGTTCGAAAGAGATACGGTTCGAGATATGCATTCATTTGCATATCGATTACCGTATCTGTTTCAAATTGTCCACGGTTTTTTGGACAGCCCGAGGATGTGTAGACGCGGCTAGTTTCCATGCTCTACTCCGGTTCGAGATGGAGTTTCGACAGCACCTACCCGTTGTTCTCCGGATACACAATCTCCTTTTAGGACGTGTATTTGGAGAACAGCGGGGAGGTGCTGCCGAAATTCTGTCTCGGATCGGAGTGAACCATGAAAACTAGCCGTGTCTACACATCCTCGGGTGGGATTAGGACCTATCTTCCCCCATTACAATGTTTAGGGATTCGGTAGATGTAATTGACTGTTTTATTACTCGTTCAAGTGTTTGAGGATGGATGACCGTGACTGGATGTACACGGGCCGCCCAAGTAAGAAGGAGATGACTAAGGAGTGGATTGACAAGTCGAATGCTTTCTTGAAGAAAGCATTTGCAAATATTAAAGGGAAGCCTCGGCGAACTTGGTGTCCATGTGCAGTTTGTGGAAACGGTAGACGACAAACAAAGAATGTCATGGGTAAACATCTCGTCAACAATGGATTTATGAGCAACTACACCCGGTGGACCCACCATGGTGAGGGACGTCGTGAGAGAGACGATGTCGTGAGGCAACGCATGGAGGCTTTTGATGCTGATGGCGGGGTAGCAGACATGTTAGAAGACTATGAGGAAGCACGTATTGAGGAGGAGCCGGAGCCAACTGCAAAGGCGTATTACCAAATGTTGGAGGCGGCACAGGCACCCCTTCACGAGCATACAAAGGTTTCTCAACTGGATGCCATTGCACGTCTGATGGCCGTAAAGTCCCAGTTTAGCCTGAGTCATGCTTGTTTCGATGATATGTTGACAGTATTTGGCAGCCTGCTTCCAAAAGGCCACTTGTTGCCAAAGAACATGTACGAGGCACAGAAGGTACTTCGTGCACTCAAGATGCCATATGAGCAGATTCATGCTTGTCCAAACGGATGCGTCTTATTCCGGAAGGATCATGCAAATGCAACCCATTGTCCCACTTGTAAATCCTCTCGGTTCCTGGAGGTAGAATCTGCCAACGGTGAGAAGAAGCAGCTCAATGTCCCCGCGAAAATCCTACGGTACCTACCGTTCTTACCGAGGATCCAACGTCTTTACATGACCGAGGAGATCGCGAAACAGATGACATGGCACAAGACTGGAATTCGATACAATCCTGAGAAGCTTGTACATCCGTCCGATGCTGAGTCCTGGAAATATTTTGATTTCAAGCATCCTGAAAAAGCTGAGGAGGCTCGGAATGTACGTGTGGCCCTTGCAACAGATGGGTTCAATCCTTATGGAATGGGGGCCGCGCAATACACTTGTTGGCCCGTGTTCGTCATACCCCTCAATCTGCCCCCCGGCGTCCTTTTTCAGCGACAGAACATATTCTTGTCGTTGATAATTCCTGGACACCCGGGGAATAAGATGGGTGTGTACATGGAGCCTTTGATTGATGAATTGGAGCGTGCTTGGGAGGAAGGGGTCCTGACATACGATCGAGCATCGAAGACAAACTTCAGAATGCATGTTTGGTATCACTACTCTCTCCATGACTTCTTGGCATATGGTATATTTAGCGGATGGTGTGTTCACGGGAAGATGCCATGCCCAGTATGCAAGGCAGCTGTGAAGTTCATTTGGTTGAAGAAGGGTGGGAAGTATTCTTCGTTTGACCAGCACCGTCAATTTCTTCCTCTTAATAATGCATTCAGAAGAGACAAAAAGGGATTTAGGAAAGGTGTTGAAGTTACCCACCCGCCACCGCGCCCGATGACAGGTGCTGAGGTGCGTGCTATGTTAGATGCTCTCGTTCCCGATGGAGGTGGTGCTTTCGTGGGATATGGTGAGTTACATATGTGGACTCATATCTCAGGATTGTATAGGCTTTCCTATATGGACGACATTCTTCTACCACATAACATTGACGCAATGCACACAGAAAAGAATATTGGCGAGACAAACTATGTAACACTCATGGGCAATCCTGATAAGTCAAGGGACAACGTTAAGGCAAGGTTAGATCAATCGGAGTTATGCGATAGACCAAAGCTGAACATGACGCCTCCTACAACAGTCAAGTCATGGAAGAAGCCTAAAGCCGATTTTGTACTGACGGCCAAACAAAGGAAGGAAGTACTGGAATGGTTCCAAACGTTAATGTTCCCTGATGGTTTTGCATCGAATCTGAGGAGGGGAGTGAACTTAGCTACAGGACGAACAAGTGGGTGGAAGAGTCATGACTATCACGTTTGGCTTGAGATGCTTCAACCGGTTATGGTTCGAGGCTATGTTCCTGAGCGTGTGTGGAAAGTGCTGGCAGAGCTGAGCTATTTCTTCCGCACCCTTTGTGCGAAGGAGTTATCGAAGACTCTTATTGACGACATGGAAAGATTGGCTCCAATTTTACTATGTAAGTTGGAGAAGATCTTTCCACCTGGCTTCTTCACTGCGATGCAACACATGATTTTGCACCTTCCGTACGAGGCACGAATGGGCGGGCCTGTGCAGAACCGTTGGTGCTATTCAATTGAGAGATGTCTAAAGGTCCTTCGAACGAAATGTAAAAACAAATGCAAAATTGAAGCTTCCATGGCAGAGGCATACATTCTTGAGGAGGTGTCAAACTTCACCACAAAATACTATGTTGACAACCTTCCAAGCGTGCATAATCCACAGCCGCGTTACAATGCGGGTGAAAATGATTCCACTCTCAGTCTTTTCCAAGGACAACTCGGAAAGGCAAGTGGATGGAAGCCCAAGAACTTGAGACATGAAGAGTGGCGCTCCATCATGCTATACGTATTGACCAACCTTTCCGAAGTCCAGCCTTACATCAAGTAAGTTTCTACCAACCTTGTTTTTCTCAAATTCTCACTTTTCTGCATCCAACCCTCTTGTTCCTTGTTGGTACAGGAAATTGTTGGTACTTGAAGGTAATACGAATAACACAAATTTCAGATTTTACTACTTCGTTGAAATTCCTATATGCTATATACTTGTTATAATGTAGGTGGTGCCGGAGTGGTGTGATGAGGACTGCTGGGCAGAGTTTGTGGATGAGTGGCTGAGCGACGCATACGCCCAGAAGCACAATCTACAACGGGAACGGCGTTTGCTGATGCAAGGTGCTTCCCACCATCAGGGCAGTAGCAGCCTCGTCGAGTATCAAGAGAGATACGTATGTATATGCTCAAATTCTTTATGCTAAGGCTCAATTGTTATTTTCTAATCATATTGTTGCTTTTTTCAGATGTCGACTCATCCTGGCGAGGACATCAACACATACCAAGCCTATGCTCTGGCGCACAAGGGCAAGGCGACGGCCGCCATCCGCTTCAACCCGGAGGACCCGGCCGAGGCATACAGTAATCCCTCTATCCACAGCCGCCTCAGTTCGTACTCAGAAATGGCAAGGCAGGTCTATGGGCCAGAGTATGACCCGAGCGCACACGACCTCGATGGAGAGGTTGTCATGAGGGTAGGAGGAGGCAAGAAGCACGGGCGGTACTATCTCGGGGACGGTGTGATCGACTCGTCCACTACTCCTAGCCTCTCCCAGATCCGGGCACGGAGCACTGGCGGTGACCCAGGCATACTCCCACGGCCGTCCCAGTCATACTCATCCGTGCAGGTAATTTCTGTTACATTCATCGCATAAACATCCTCATATTGCTACTTGGTGACTTCAAGTTAATATTGCATTGAATATTGCTTGCAGGCACGGTTAGAAGCAGAGAAGAGGAGACGAGAGGAGCTGGAGATGGAGGTGCATCACTTGCGAGAAAACCAACAAGCGCAAGAGATGCGGGTGCAACAAATATTGCTGGATCAGCAGAGGCACAACCAGGAGCAGATGTCACAGATGTATGCGTACATGGCAAGCCTTTCAACACAGAACCCGCTGCCGATGCCTCAACCGGTCCCCTGGGTCCCGCCAAGTATGCCGCCATTGGTGCCACCACGGCCACCATTTGGTTTATCTCCTGTAAGTCTCTTCACAACCGAATACTTCCATCTCAGTACTTAGAGAAACTTAGCAAAACTTAGAAACCTAGAAAAACATAGAAATTTAGACGTAGAAATTTAGACAGCCTAGAGAAACATACATAGTTATACAAACTTAGAAAGCAACTATCTTTTTCCTTCCAGACTACTCCTGGATCGGCGGCGTCGAATGATCTGCCCCAAGACGACCAAGATCTGTCGCAACCTCAGGCTCCTCGCGGTCCTCTATTCCCTCCTTCGTAGTACATTTCTGATGTTTGTAATGCATAACTTGAACTATTTGTGGAACTTGGACTATTTGTGGACTTGTGATGGATATTTGTGATTTCTGGACTTGTGATGGATATTTATGGACATTTGTGGATGTTGAATGAATTGTGAGCTCTATTTGATGCTATTCTATTGTCGAATGATATATATCAACTGCCTGTGATGATGTATGAATATATATTGTTTGTTGTCAATTAAAATGCTGGGAAAAACAAAAAAAAATGGATCTGGAAATAAGTTTCGCCGAGTGCAAAAAGAGACACTCGGGAAAAATGCCATTATTCGCCGAGTGCAAATTCTGACACTCGGGAAAAATGCCATCATTCGCCGAGTGCTGCGCTCAAGACACTCGGCGAAATTGCCATTCTTCGCCGAGTGCCTTCGAGGCAGACACTCGGCGAACACGTGACGTTTGCCGAGTGCCCTCGACACACTCGGCAAATACGGCATGACGGAACGGCCTGACGCCGTCCGGGCGCGCCGTCAGGTCGAATATGTTTGCCGAGTGTCACCGCGGCACTCGGCAAACGTTCGCCGAGTGCCCGATAAAAAACACTCGGCAAAGTCTTTTCGCCGAGTCAACTTTGCCGAGTGTTCTTCGCCGAGTGCAAACGCTCGGGGAAATATTTGCCGAGTGCTATATGCTCTTCACCGAGTGTTTTTTGCACTCGGCGAACGAGGCATCTGGCGTAGTGTTTTATTTTCTTTTTAACCATCAACTAATGAGACCCACAATCCTACCTTGTGTTTCCTTCATCATTAGATAGGAGTAACCTAAATTTCTTGTGCCGACATAAGACCCTTGAGAAATGACGTTTTTAAGATTGCTATATGCAATGGTTCACAAAATCCGTCTCTCCTGTGAAAACCATTGTTGCTCATTGGCAAGGTGCTTCTCAAAGAGTTGGACCTATTGAATTAACATCCATAATCACTAGACTTACCGACTCTTTGTGTTTACTAAATAACTATGTACAATATATTACTATGCCTAGAAGCATGATAACAGAAGAATATTTTATACAAGCTCACATGCTTAAGAAAGGTTCGAGAGGTTCTGTGGTCATTATTTATCGTAGCCATGCAGCTAAAGCCAACTAACCTTTGATTTGGACAAAGTAGCTAGGTGAAGAAGTTTTGCAGTAACAAGCACAGGACAACGAGTGACAAGGAGCGTGACATAGGCTGCACAATTTGAGCAAGGCGGCACTTCACATGATGATGATGATCAAGAGGAGACATCGAGAGCCATGCAAATCTCAAGTTCGAGTGGGATGCCTCCACCACCTCCATCACGCACTCAAAGTGCACGGTTTTCCTTCTCATCCTCACGAGAGAGGGAATATCGTGGCTTGCAGCATGACGTGAACCAACTCACCAACCAAATTGTTGAAATCCGCATCGAACAAGAGGCCATACGAGGCGACATCGAGCAAAACCACCAACTTCTTCTTGCCATCCAACAAGAGAACACGTGGCAATGGACGGCGTATTGGGAACAACAACGTGTCTATCCACCACTACCTAGATCGTGAAAGAGACAACCTTGGTGGAGGTTCCCTCCCCCACCAAGGTAAGTTTTAGTTTTTCTTGCATTTGCATTTGTTTGTTGCATTCCGTTCTTTATTTGCATTAAAAATCTGCATATCTAAAAAAATTTAAATATTATAGAAATACCAAAAATATTTGCCCTTTGTTTTTATATATATGCTTCATGTATGCTTAACTCTTCCTATGTTTGAAATGATGAGCTGTTTATTAAATATTTCTCTAGTATCTAGTATATAGCTTGGTATTTCTGTAAGTTTGGAATATTTAGCTCACATGAAGCCTTCATGAACCTAAAACTTTATGGGATACAAGTGTTGTAACTAAGTCTAAATTGTTGTGAGATATGAGATAGCAAAGACAAGAGCTGCTGTAATATTGTTCCAAATGAATACGACTATCGGAGTTTTATCCTTGAAAAATAATGAAAAACCTTAGTGTTCCTCAATGGTGATAGATTCTCATTAGAGCCGTATATGATCTTTCATGATATAAGCTTTATACACAAGATACTTGTTCTGTGTTGAGTTTTGTCAAGTCTTGTCGACACTTGTTGAGAGACTTATCATGCTTCCAAGATCAAGAAAATGTACATGCCATATATATGTATTACTTCTACATTGGAAGTACACAAAAACATGCCCTTTATTTTCCACCAAATAAATGCTCTATGTTCTAAAAGTGTGATCTCTCTCTAAATATGTTCTTAGTAGAAGAGCCACAAGGCTATGTAAAAGTACAAGAAAAAATATACATATGGACACATGAAGGTCCAAAGTATTGAAAAAAGTGAGCACACGAAGGCTCGTGAATAGAAAAAATGGTGATAGTTGTAGAGGATAGATCATATGAAATAAAGGAGTATTTTTCATATACCATGTCCACATACACAGGCGGAGCTACCTGGTGGCCAAACGGGGTCCTGGCCCCCCTTGCTCCGTCCGTTTCACTCAAGAGGTTTGCATGTCGCTGCATGCATGCAACCAATTCCTCCCTCTTGAGCTATACTTGCTAGGTACTAGATTTGTTGATGAGTAGATCAGAGCTTGCAAGTATGTAAATCTGCACACATAGTTGAGTTCTTTGACAGAATTTCAATTCTTCATCGCAATATACATAAATAGAACTTGAAAAAACAAAGATTTTCCCATAATTCATATTGTCCATACTAGTATTGGTAATTACTGTAGCAGTATAGCTTTCAACTGGCCCCCTCTATACATTCATGCAAGCTCCGCCACTGTCCACATACATACACATCTCGATCTAAGAGTATGACACTTCTCTCCTTGGATTTGAGCTTTCGCTTTACAATATATGCAAGATAAGTATGCTGCATCTTTATCATACCCAAAGCTCCACATAAGCTATTAGAAGTAGGATAAGGAGGCAACTTCAACATATATGCCTTGGTAAGGAATCATACACCATAGAAGCGACATGAGAGTACCATATGAGGAACATTAAGCCTTCTTTTGAAAAATATTGCAAAACCTCTGATATGAAACTTGTGTGGAATGAGAAAAAATAGTGCTCAAGTCAAATCTGTTCTATCTTTCAACTGCTAAGACAAAGGGAAAGGCCACATGCCCCATGGAGGACTAAGGTAATCTTCCATAACTAAATAGAAGACTTCCACTATAATATTTCTCTAGCTTCTTGTGCTGCCACATCATCAAATATTCATCTTCTCTTGTCTTCATACCTCAAGCCTCCAATACGTGCCCACTTACTCTACGATCCAAACTAAATGCACAAAAAACAGCTAGAAAGTGGGGGGATTTGAGCAGTCATTGGTATTCCAAGTAGTCCTTAGATATTCTTGCTCTGAAACATACAAATTTATCTCAATCAAGCAAGGATTTAATTTGATGCAGTGTGTATTTGTACATAGGCATACGAAGCATCATCCTGCTGCTCTCTACAATTTCCCCATCTTGCCATCCATATATACACACACACACACACACACACACACACATACATACATACATACATATATCGACGACCTTGTTGGCCAACCTGTCACAGCCAGCGACCGTGACCCGTGTGCCGCCCAACGTGCACAACTGTAGAGAGAAGCAAATCACATCACCATCACATGTATCGCTACGTCATGGTTCAACTCTGAGCAGGAGCAGTCTGCAGCTAAGCGCCGAGCATGATCATGAGGTAAGCGGATCTCTTGATTTTTATTTGTTCTTTTCAATTTTTTGTTTCTTAATTGCTTATTGTTTGATTTTTCTTTTGTTCAGCAACCGCCAAGCATGAAATTAATATTTTTTATCACATCTTTTGTTCCATTTATTTAATTAGCTAACTAATTTAGAAATATCGGTTCAATTGTTCTCTGTGCTCCCACTGGCCATATCTCAATTTTAGTCCATATCCTATCTGCCACTTTGGGCATACCAAGGATCATTGGCCTTCTTTTATCTATCTATATGGCTTTATTCTACACCATAGGAGGTCTGCCAACCACCACTACTATACAAACTTTAATAGCGGCAGGCACTTTCCCTTTACCACAGAGGGCAAAGGCGTCCGCCACGGTGAGAAGGCCATGGTTAATCGTGACCTCTCCGTGGCGGTCGCCTATGCTCGCCGCGGTAAATCTATTAACCTATGCAGGCATGTTATGATGCCCACCTTGTTAATCGTTGTAAAAAAATCCATGAGCGTGCCAGTGAGCCCATCCTTGAGCCCACCGACAAGCCCGTTCTCAGCCCAGTATCAAGAACGTAGGCTGCCGCCAGTTGGATTCGAAACCCCAGCACCGCCAGGAGGATGGAGCTAGACCTACCTAACTGGACTTGCCTCCTTGTTGGAAAAGGACGAGTCGGAGTAGGCCCCCACATGCGTGCCGCTATTGCCTCCCCGGTGCGCGCCAGATCTGCCATAGGAGGGGAAGGATCTGCCATAGGATCTGCCATAGGAGGGAGGAGTGAGGGAGATGGAGAGAGAAAGAGGCATATGGAGAGGAAGTGGAAGATGAACTCACCTAGCTCCGCTGCCGCCGCCCACGGATCGAGGTCCTCCACGCTGCCGGCTCACTGGATCTGAAACCCTAGCGTCGCCACCACACATGGATTGAGGTCACCCAACTCCTCCATCGTGGATCCAGCTGGATTTGGGTGGATCTACTCGTGGATCATGGAGATGGCGTCATTGTCGTCATCCGTGTCCTTGATTCGCTAGGGCATGCAATGTAAGAGGAGGGAAAGCATGTGCATCGGCTTGCTGTGCCACTACATGGCTGCTGGCAGGATGTGAAATGAGTGAGAGAGGAAGGGACGCGTGTGCGCCAGCCCGCTATGTTGCCGTTAAGGAGGATAGGAGCAAGGTGCGCTGGCTGCTGCGTCACCGTGAAGGAGGAGGGGAGTGCCTGTTGCTATGTGAAAAAGGGAGAAAGTTGAGAGAGGGAGGCGCCTGGGAGAGGAGGAGGAAGTGAATGAGTGAACAAAACCTTAACTGCCCATATTTATATGGAGACAGCTATTGGGCCTCGTCTTGGTCGGTTGGGCCTTGCCATTTACAGTGGCGGGCATTCTATAAGGCCCGCCATGGTAAATAAAAAATTCCCGCCTCCATTAATCACAATTTACCGTGATGGGCTAAAATGGGAGCCTACCTCGGAGGCCGTCTAGAGGGTGTCTTGCAAGTTCATTTCTGTAGTGGTGCACCACTATAGGGCCCACTAGACTCCCAAACTTCCATGATCCTCCCAAGCACTCCTAAGAGCAAAATCAACTCTTGGATCAACTTGTGTTTTCTCTGAATGACTCACATTCACTTCACATGGATTGAATGGCCCACATGTAAGGTGAACCAAACTCAAGATGGACCCGCAAACTTACATACCCATTCATGATCAAGCTAGGAGGGCCCACACCTGAGGAGGAGGCTCCACATGGGAGTCAGGGGGTCGGCCAACCCCCCTATGGTTGGCCGACTACCCTAAAGCACCCACTGCCTTCATGCATAATGGCATGCAAAGAAGCATAGATTTGGAAGATCCTGGCCCTTGATTTGAAGTTGGTTTCATCCTAAGGTGTTGAAGACATGTCACATAGATCCATGGGCCCACTTGGAGTAGAATAAATAGAGGCGTCCACCCTCATCTCCATTCATGAAAGTAAGGAAGAAGGAAAGGAAACTCTCAAATTTAGATTAGCTCCACTTTATCTTTGTAGTAGGATAGTCTAGTTTGAGAGTTAGAAGTAGATATAAGCTTTGCTTAGGTTCCTAAAGATGGTCTTTTGCTCTTGTACCTTTTCTTTTTGTACGTCTTTTACTTTACTCAATATATTCTTCTTCTTCTACTTTACTTAGCCCTTACTTTGTGCAACATTATACAAGTTATATTGTTGTGGTCTATGTTAGCATATAGTTTTTGCATAATAGATTGATGATACTATGATCCACACTTGTATACGATCATCACCTTTCATTAGGTGCTCTAATTGATCTATGTAGTGAGAGAAGGTGTAAGCGTGGTGCTTATACACTATCTTTCCTTTGGTTGCCATTTATCGCATGGATAGTTTGTGGTAGCTAGCATGTGGTGACAACCTTGTCTAGCCTTTGTATTCCATCACGTGTTGTAGGCAAGTTCTTGAAAGGTAAGGCCCCATAAAAAGGTAACTGCTTCGGGTAAGAGTTTTGTCTCGTATTGTCTCACCTATCACCTAGTATACCCGTTATGTGGACTCAATCTTTATGTTGCAATTGTATGATTAAGGGAAAGCATAGAAGAGAATTAGAATCATAGGAACCTTATAATCTTTCATTGTCCTCCCACCTAGCTATACCTTACGAAGTTATCCTTGAGATACTTTGCGCTTGTTTCATTACCCTTCCTATCACTATCTGATTACCCCTCTACACTATTTTGGTACTAAGTTGTGGTAAACATTGAGATCTCTCATTTATTATCATTCCTAGCTACAATGGTATATTATGTGTGCTTGCAGAATTCTCTACTTGAGTATAAGAAATACCAACAATGTGTTTCCATCCGTCTATTTTTACCTCAAAATGTCTCTGTGCCTTTCCTGTCTCATGTGAGGACTCTATGAGTAATGACCCGTATTACAACAACTTACGTCTGGCAATAATACAAAGTATGATTCCAAAATATATCAAGTTTCATTGTAACACACAGATACATTTGCTAATATAAAAATAATAATAGATGGAGCGGGTGCCATACGAATGGATGAGAAAAAAATCAGAAACCAAAAATAGAAAAGATTTTATGAAAGGATGGAAAAAACCATAAAAAAAGAAAAGCAAGAAACAAAAAAGAGAAAAAGAAAAATACTTCTGGACGGACGGATGTAAACCAAAACAGAAAAAAGAAACAAAAATGGAAACGGAAAATAGCCGAAAACCTCGGGACAGAGCAAAATAAGGCTATTTTAAGAATAAAAAAGTTTGATGGAAATGGAGCTAGGAAATATATCCATAAATTGCAACAGGAGGAAAAAAGTTAAAATTATATATCTCTCATCGTTGAAATATTATCTGGCATGACACTCATAGGAGTTGATGTACGTGATTGTTATAGATACGTTCAGGAAGGGAAAAGTCCATGCCCTCGAGATAATTGTTGAGAAGAGGCTCACTGCAGTAGGCAGGAGATCACAAGGAGACGCACATGTGATGTATCTAGGTCCAACCATTCCGATAAGGGGTATGGACTTTAGTGGTCCTAGCTCAGTCAGTTTTGTCTAAACTTTTCAAACGAAATCACCATGAAGACTGCTCCAATAGATGTGTATTCTCTTCGTCTAAAAAAAGAAAAACGTTATGGGAAATGTTTAATAAGCCACACATTCTATCTATAGTATACCCGTGTACTTCTCCAGCAACCTGTGCATGTAGCCCATCTTTCAGGCGGTGCCCAACGTGATTTTCCTCTGACATATGCTGAACTGCAAAAAGGCAACCTGCTTGGCTTGGCATGGAGCTGTCCCTGACAAAAAGGTGAGGCCCATCTTGCACAAACTCCACTCTTCACGTTACTTTCACTTTAGCATCCAACAAAGTAGTACTGCATGCACCTAAATCTAGGTGTTTTTTTATTTTTCTATGATATTTCTTGATACTAATTTTTTATTAGCAAACGGTTTTAGTACTGCATGCAGCTAATACGGTTTTTACTTTCACTCTTATACTTTACATAGTATGTTTGGCTTGTTATGACTGACAAGCATCAATATTTGGACAAAAAGAAGGAGATTGAACTAGGAATTAACACAAGAAAGACACTCTTGTCGGCAAACGCTGCGTATAGGGGCTATGTGATGGGTGTGCACAAGCTCAAAAGGGGTGTGCATGGCAGCTGTTATTAAATAGAATACATGCTTATATTGTTATGTTATTAAACAGGGATGTATTTTGTTCTTTTATTTATATCTTTTACAAATAGAGTAAAACACTATCATTTACATGTATGTACGCTACGCTCATCTTTATGAACACATATGCACACACCCTATATCTATGAACATCTTCAAAATGTTAAACCTATATCATCTGATATGAAATGCTTTGTCATACTCTATTTGTCCAAAATAGAAGTCGTTCTCGCTTTCCAAGAATACAAATATTTATAAAATATAATTAGTATCATTAGATAGATTATTGAATATACTTTCATAACAAACTTATTTAGAAACATTAATATTGCACATATTTTCTACAAACCTAGTCCAAAATTAAGATAGTTTGACTTATTACACGTTTCCCTAACGTCCTTCCTTTTTTAGGATGGAGGAAGTACAGATCTATTGGAGCGGTTTTCATAGTTGTTTGGTTTGAAATGTTTAGAAAAAACTAACTGAGCTAGGACCACTAAAATCCATACCCCTTATCTGAATGGTTGGACCTAGACACATCACATGTGCGTCTCCTCGTGATCTCCTGCCTACGCAGTGAGCCTCTTCTCAACAATTATCTCGAGGGCATGGAGTTTTCCCTTCCTCAATGCATCTATAACAATCTTGTACAATCGTACACATCAACTCCTATGAGTGTCATGCAAGATAATATTTCAACGACGAGAGATATATAACTTTTCTCCCATTGCAATTCATGTATATATATATGACATAATAACATAATAAAATATTCTAAATCTTCCTGCACCAAAATTTTTTGAAGAAACCCATGCTTTTAAATATATTACAAAAATGCCACTTATTGTAATATATAGAATAAGTATAACCACATACTGTATGTATGCATGCATACTTGACATATATATTAGCATAGATGGTTTAGTATGATCATATACTTCGAGTACATATACTTTGTTAGGTCATACATACCCTAAATATTAATAGAAAATAATATATATATCCAGAAGTATATTTTTTCTTTTTCTCTTTTTTGTTCCTTGCTTTTCCTTTTTTTTTTGGTTTTTTCCATCCTTTTCGTAAAATCTTTTCTATTTTTGGTTTCTGATTTTTTTCTCATCCATTCGTATGGCACCCGCTCCATCTATTATTATTTTTATATTAGCAAATGTATCTGTGTGTTACAATGAAACTTGATATATTTTGGAATCAGACTTTGTACTATTGCCGGACGTAAGTTGTTGTAATACGGGTCGTGAGTCACTGAGTCCTCACATACGAGACATGAAAGGCACAAAGACATTTTGAGAATTAAAAATAGACGGATGAAACACACTGTTGGGATTTCTTATACTCAAGTAGAAAATTCTGCAAGACATAATAAAACATTGTAGCTGGGAATGATAATAAATGAGAGATCTCAATGTTTACCACAACTTAGTACCAAATACTATAGAGGGGTAATTGGATAGATATAGGAAGGGTAATGAAACAAGCGCAAAGTAGCTCAAGTATAACTTCGTAAGGTATAGCTAGGTGAGAGGACAACGAAAGACTATAAGGTTCCTATGATTTTAACTCTACTTCTATGGTTTACCTTAATCATACAATTGCAACATAAAGATTGAGGCCACATAATTGGTATACTAGGTGATAGGTGAGACAATACGAGACAAAACTCTTACCCGAAGCAGTTACCTTTTTATGAGGGCCTTACCTTTTCAGAACTTTCCTACAAAACCTAATGGAATACAAAGGCTAGACAAGGCTGTCACCACATGCTGCTACCACATACAATCCATGCTATAAATGGCAATCAAAGGCAAGATAGTGTATCAACACCACGCTTACACCTGCTCTCACTACATAGATCAATTAGAGCACCTAATGAAAGGCGATGATCATATACAAGTGTCGATCATAGTAGCATCAATTCATTATGCAAAAACTATACGCTAACATGGATCACAACAACAATATAACTAGTATAATGTTGCACAAAGTAAGGGCTAAGTAAACTAGAAGAAGAATAATATATTAAGTAAAGTAAAAGACTTACAGAAAGAAAAGGTACAAGAGCTATACTAGACCAAAAGACCAGCTTTGGGAACCTAAGCAAAGCTCAACTCCACTTCTAACTCTCACACTTGACTATCCTAATACAAGATAAAGTGCAGCTAATCTAAGTTTGAGAGCTTGTTTTGATTCTTATTTGCTTTCATGAATGGAGATGGGGGGTGTACCCCTCTATTTATTCTACTCCAAGTGAGCCCATGGATCTATGTGACATGTCTTCAACACCATAGGATGAAACCAACTTCAAATCAAGGGCCAGGATCTTCTAAATGTGTGCTTCTTTGCATGCCATTATGCATGAAGACAGTGGGTGCTTTAGGGTGGTCGGCCAAACATAGGGGGGTTGGCCAACCCCCTGAATTCCATGTCGGGCCTCCTCCTCAGGTATGAGGCCTCCTTGCTTGATCATGAATCGGTATGTAAGTTTGTGGGTCCATCTTGAGTTCGGTTCACCTTACATGTGGGCTATTCAATTCATGTGAAGTGAATATGAGCCACTGAGAGAAAACACAAGTTGATCCAAGAGTTGATATTGCCCTTAGGAGTGCTTGGGAGGATCATGGTAGCTTGGGAGGCTAGTAGGCCCTATAGGGGTGCCCCACTACAAAAATGAACTTGCAAGACACCCTCCAGACGTCCTCCGAGGCGGGCTCCCATTTTAGCCTGCCATGGTAAATTGAGCGATTAACGGAGGTGGGCATTTTTTATTTACCATCGCAGGCCTTATAGAATGCCCACCACGGTAAATGCCGAGGCCCAACCGACCAAGGCGAGGTCCAATAGCCATCCTCCATATAAATATGGGGAGTTAGGGTTTTGATCACTCATTCACTTCCTCCTCCTCTCCCAGGCGCCTCCCTCTCTCCACTTTCTCCCTCGTTCACATAGCAGCAGGCACCTCCCCTCCTTCACGGCGACGCAGCATCCGCACACCGCTCCTGTCCTCCTTCATGGCGACGCAGCGGGCCGGCGTGCATGCATCCCCTCCTCCCTCACTTGTCCCACAGCCTGGCGGCATCCAAACGAAGTCGCACAGCAAGCCGGTGCACAAACAGTGTGCAGGGTGCCAGGTGTACCACAAGAAGAAAATGTGGTGAACAGTAGAAGTTCTGAAGATTGATCTGTTGTGAGATGCAGTGTTGGTATGCAAAACGCCCTATAGTCAGTTGGTTTTGACGGACAGCATTGATCGTTTATATATAATATAAAATAAAATGGCGCTCTAAAGCTGCTGCATGCATATATATACAATGTGATATATGGTTTTTATACAACGGGGCCTATATATCCCATGTACTTTACATACAATGTGATATATGGTTTTTATGAAGGAAACAAAGGACCATAATACCAGAGTACTCTGCAGTTCCAAAGTTCCAAAAATGTCCTCTTATATGAAAAAGCATACATTTTCGGCAGATTATTCTGGCACTACTGATGATCTGATCATAAGGTACTAATACTTGATATGCACGCTACATTGTTTGCCTTCATCATCATTGAGGTTGATCTGATCATACGGTACCAATACTTGATCTGATCATACAGCTTTCATCATCCTCTTTTTCACTATCCTTGGCATGCATCACCCTTCTGGGACATCTTTCATCATCCTCTTTGGCTTCTTTCCCTTGAGGAACTGAATAAGGCTCTCAAGTGCGATATCGGTGTCATCATTCCTCATAAGCACATCTGCGACCTCTGCTGGAGTTACCATCACCTCCTCCTCCTTGATCAGTGCTTCTATCTCAGGGTATGTGTAATGGTCGGTGATGGAGTGGTAGTTGGAGGCCAGGATTCTGAACGACTCCGGGCAGCAGTATCCCATGTGGATGTGCATGTCCATCCTGCCTGGGCGAAGCAGCGCCGGGTCGAGCCGCTCCTTGTAGTTTGTTGTGAAGATAATGATCCTCTCCTCTCCGCTTGTTGAGCAGAGGCCATCCACGAAGTTGAGTAGCCCAGATAGTGTCACCTGTTGAAACCGAAATTAAAGCTAGCTAGCTAGGGCCGGTAAGGAACCTAAAAAAGACAGGGCAGGCAGGTTTAGGTTTGTCTGTTACCTTGTCCTCTGAAGCTGAAGGACTCTGACCTTCCTCTGCACGTTGCTGCAGATCGACAGAGCAGTCGATGTCCTCGATGACGAGGATCGACCGGTTGCTCATCCCGATGAGCAGCCTCCGAAGCGTGGAATTCCAGTTCACCTCGGTCAGCTCGAGATCATAGACGTCAAACTTGAGATAGTTGGCTATGGCCGCAATCAGGCTGGACTTGCCCGTTCCAGGCGGGCCATGGAGCAGGTAGCCCCGCTTCCAGGCCTTGCCGATCCGCTTGTAGTACTCCTTCCTCCTGACGAACCTCTCGAGGTCGTCCATGACAGACTGCTTCATCTTGTGCTCCATAGCGAGCGTCGTGAAGGTGGACGGGTGGTGGAGGTCGATGGCGAACCAGGACTCGCCCTCGTTCATGTAGATCTTGAGCGTCCTGTCCTGCTCCTTGATCTTCTTGGCCTCGGCGAGGACGTGCGGGAGGTAGGACGCGATGGCCTTCTCCTTGTGCTTCCTGTTGAAGCTCATCTCCAAGGAGCGGAGGACGTCGACGCGGTAGTTGCCGCCGCCGCCACCGCCGCTGTGGGCGTGGCCGCCGTTGGCGCTGCTGCCGTTGCCGGCGCCGGCTCCGGCGCGGCAGACGAGGCGCCACCTGAACTCGGCGCCGTCGTGGACGTCGGCGATCTCCACGCCCTCCTCCATGCTGAACATGAGGCTCTTGCCCTCGTTGACGCGGCTGACGCGGAGGCGCTGCATGTCGTTGTTGACGATCCGCGTGGCCAGGTACGTGCGCGCTGCGTCGTACAGCTGATTGCTGGCCCAACCCTCCGTCTCGTCGATAACCACCGTGTGCTGCTGCGACGACCACGACATGCGCGACCGCAGGTAGCCCAGGCCGGAGAAGAGAAAGTCCCGCACCTCGTTGGGAACTAGCTCGTTCACCACGCCGCGCACCAGCATCGCCCACGCCGCCAGGGACGCCGCCGTCGTGACCGCCTTCTTGTACGACTCGATCGCCTTGTCGTAGGTCGCCATGGCTGGCCGGTCGGTGACCGTACCGCACCTCTCGCGGCCAGATCGGTGCTCAGATCATCCTCTCTCTCGCTGTCGCTCAACTTTCAGACACACTTATTCTCTCGCTCGAATTGAAATGCTGGGAGGATGGTAGATCGCGTTAGAGGGGAGGGGGTGAACAATGTTGGTTGTGCTGGGTCTGGGGCTGGGTTTTATTTTATGGACGAACGCCAGGACCAGTTGGATGGTTGTGTGAACTGTGAAGTGATTAGTCAAGTCTATACCTATTATTATATTATTATCTCAGAAATATCCTGTCTCCTTGCACTTACACCCGTGTTATCTATCCTCCACTCGGTAGAGCTTCGAAAAATTTTAGCGTCTGACCGGTCGAACCAAAGACGAGAGCGGACCACCCCTTCCCTCTCCCTCTCACTCTCCCACGCCACGTGACGCGGCCTGGACCACCCTCTCCCTCTCCCTCTCACTTTCCCACATGACCCTGCGCCTGTGCCCTGACGGAGAGTAAGAACACTGTGGCGGCTAAGGTTTCTACGGCGGCAGCGACTAGGGTTCTAGCCTCCAACTCTGACGGGCTTAATTAGAAGGAGGTTCGGGGGGACGAAGGCCGGCCAGGCCATGGGGACGGCGGCCGGGCGACTTTAGGTTCCTAGTGGCAGTATAGGTGGCTAGGCAAGGTGGCGGCGGGGGCATCGCGGCTGTGCTCGCTGGCGAGCATGGCTGTGGCGACGGCGAGAGTGTGGGGGGAGGGGAAGAAGGAGGCCGCCACAGGCCGGGAAGCTCCAGCGAGGAGGTGGCGGCGCGTCGGGAGAAGAAAGAGAAGGCTAGTGGGCCGACGGGGCAAGGCGAGGGCCCCACCAGGGGCGGTGGCCTACTTCCGCCCTGGTCGGCGAGATGCTAGGCGCCTTCCTGGTCGGACACTAGCACGACCCATAGAGATACCCATCCCCAAACTGGAGCAGGCATCTGTTCGTCAGACCAAGAGGACTAGCAGACTTGTTTCATTTGCTCACGACCAAGGCCCCGTTTGGCACAGCTCAGCTTTACCGGTAAAGCTGTTTTTTTAGAGAATGGCTTTATGCTCCACTCTCTAGATGAAGCCGAGCAGTTTTAAAAAAGTCGTTTGGCAAAATAGTTTCACCGACAGCTTCATGCATACATGTGAGAGATAAATGAGGGAGAGAGCAAGAAAAAACTACTATTTTCAACTCACTCATCCCTTTCCTTTGGGAGAGAAGGGGAAAAATAACTTCACCCATGAAGCTGTTTTGGAAAAAGTGTTTATTAAAAAACGGGCTTACAACAGCTTTATAAAACCACTATAAGCCCTCCCAAACACTGCCAATCTGAGACCCGCTAGGCCAAGATGATGGGCCAAATTCCGGGGTTGGGCCTAGACTGTAGCTAGGCGGTACTGTATCACCAAGTTGGGCCAGGCCAAATTTGGGTTATTGTACCACGCCGGCTACTGTAGATCGCAAAGCACTGAGCAACCAGTGTTTAGTACCAAACCAGAAACTGAGAGGTGAGCGAACCAACTTAAATAGCCAGGCTAAGGACGCGTAATAACCTTTGGTTAACCGTTTTGAACGAGGACGAAAGTTCAAGTGGGTTTTTACGCGGGTAGGGCCCACACCTCAGTAGAGTGGGCCATAGCCGTGGACCGGGCCTGGGGTGTTACAAATGGTATTCAGAGCCAACTCTTGCGGTTTCACGGACGTATGGATCGGGAGCTCGGACAGTTGCGGACGTGGCCAAGAGAGTTGATCCTGAATGTTTGTCCCATTTAGGTAGGCTAGTTCGGCCCTCGACGAGGACGTCGAGTCCTTAAGAGTGGATGGATCTGAGACCCGCTAGGCCAAGATGATGGGCCAAATTTCGGGGTTGGGCCGAGACTATAGCTGGACGGTACTATAACGACGAGTTAGGCCAGGCTAGCATACCGGCTACTGTAGATCACGAAGCACTGAGCAACCAGTGTTTAGTACCGAACCAGAAACTGAGAGGTGAGCGAACCAACTTAAATAGCCAGGCTAAAGACGCGTAATAACCTTCGGTTAATCGTTTTGGACGAAGCGAGGACGAAAGTTCAAGCGGGTTTTTACGTGGGTAAGGTCCACACCTTGGCAAAGTGGGTCATAGCCGTGGGCCGGGCCTAAGACCTGCTGGGGCAAGATGATGGGCCAAGCAGATTCCCCGAACCGTCACATGCAGTAAGTCACGGGTCGCATGCAGACGTAAGAGTGAGTGCAATTCTCCAGTAGCCTGTGCACGTAGCCCTCTCTCTCTTCCTAGTATCTCTCAGGCGGTGCCCAACGTGATTTTCCTCTGACATATGCTGAACTGCAAAAAGGCAACCTGCTTGGCTTGGCATGGAGCTGTCCCTGACAAAAAGGTGAGGCCCATCATGCACAAACTCCACTCTTCACGTTACTTTCACTTTAGCATCCAACAAAGTAGTACTGCATGCACCTAAATCTAGGTGTTTTTTATTTTTCTATGATATTTCTTGATACTAATTTTTTATTAGCAAACGGTTTTAGTACTGCATGCAGCTAATACGGTTTTTACTTTCACTCTTACCTCTGCATGCGGCCCGTGACTTACTACATGTGGCGGTTCGGGGAATCTGCTTTTGGTTTGGTCGCGAGCAAACGAAGCAAGTCTGCTAGTCCCCTTCGTCTTATGAGCAGGTGCCTGCTCCATTTTGGGGGTGGGTATCTCTATGGGTCGTGCTAGGGTCCGATCAAGATGGCGCCCAGCCCCTCGCCGACCAGGGAGGAAATGGGCCGCCACCGCTGGTTGCGCCCTCGCCTTGCCCCTACAGCCCACCAGCCTTCTCTTCCTCCTTCCGACGTACCGCTACCGCCCTACCGCGGTGCGGTAGGGTCTCGCCGAAGCTCCTCGGCCTGTCGCAGCTAACCCTGAACACAAAATACTAAGAACCGAGAACCGAACCAAAAATACCGAAATCGAAATATTCGATACCCTATTCGGTTCCGAGTTTCCAGGAACCGAGTTTACAGTGATAAATACCGAACCAGACCGAATTTACCAAACTTAACGAATTTACCTGAAATGTATAAGTTTGAGTGTTGTTATATTATTAATTGTACTATTATAGACTATTATATTATGTATTTTTGGCACTCCCACTTATAATATTGTTTACTTTTACATTTATATGTATTATGCACTATTATTATCTATGAAATCATCTTAAATTAGTTTTAGAAGCTTCTATTACATCTTCTCTCTGATTAGTTCGGTACTGTTTGGTAAATACCTGAACCGAACCGAATTTACCGATACCGAATTTCCTCGGTACTGAACTTTTTTTTGGAACCGATCGGTATAGATTTCTCAGGAACCGAATTTGCATAGGTACCGAAGAAACCAAACTAATTGGTTCAGAATTTACCGAATGCCCAGGGTGAGTGGTGGCCTCCTTTTTCCCCTCCCCCCGCCCCCGCCATGACCTAGCCTAGCCACCTGCACTGCCGCTAGGACCCTAAGGCCGCACGACTGCCGGCCCCATGGCCTGGCCGACCTTCATCCCCCCAAACCCCTTCTAATTAAACCCATTGGAGTTGGAGGCCAGAACCCTAGTCGCTGCCTTTGGGTGACGAAGTCGCCCGATTCTCAAGTTGGGCTGATCCCGGTTCGCTCGCCGTTACTAGGGAAATCCTTGTAAGTTTCTTCTCCTCCGCTTTTTTATATGCTTAAACTCAGCGGGTAGTCCCGACTTGCTGAAACCCTAGCCGCCACCGTCTTCTTACTCTCCGTCGGGGCGTTGGCGCAGTGTCACATGGGAAAGGGAGAGGGAGAGGGAAAGGGAGATGGAAGGGGCGGTCGGCGCTCGTCTTCGGTTCCACCGGTCAGACGCTAAGATTTTCTTAGCTCTACCCCGTGGAGGATAG
The DNA here is from genome assembly GCA_023333625.1 of Bothriochloa decipiens. NCBI lineage: Eukaryota > Viridiplantae > Streptophyta > Magnoliopsida > Poales > Poaceae > Bothriochloa > Bothriochloa decipiens. The sequence goes on from CM041645.1 coordinate 39,060,067, forward strand.
ATAACACAGGTGTAAGCGCAAGGAGAAGGGATATTTCTGAGATAATAATATAATAATAGGTATAGACTTGACTAATCACTTCACAGTTCCAACAACTGGTCCTGGCGTCCGTCCATAAAATAAAACCCCAGCCCCAGACCCAGCACAACCAACATTGTTCACCCCCTCCCCTCCGACGCGATCTACGATTCTCCCAGCATTTCAATTCGAGCGAGAGAATAAGTGTGTTCGAAAGTTGAGCGAGAGAGAGAGAGGATGATCTGAGCACCGATCTCGCCGCGAGAGATGCAGTACGGTCACCGACCGGCCAGCCATGGCGATCTACGACAAGGCGATCGAGTCGTACAAGAAGGCGGTCACGACGGCGGCGTCCCTGGCGGCGTGTGCGATGCTGGTGCGCGGTGTGGCTAACGAGCTGGTTCCCAACGAGGTGCGGGACTTTGTCTTCTCCGGCCTGGGCCACCTGCGGTCGCCCATGTCGTCGCAGCACACGTTGGTGATCGAGGAGACGGAGGGCTGGGCCAGCAACCAGCTGTACGACGCCGCGCGCACATACCTGGCCACGCGGATCAACACCGACATGCAGCGCCTCCGCGTCAGCCGCATCGAAGAGGGCAAGAGCCTCATGTTCAGCATGGAGGAGGGCATGGAGATGGCCGACGTCCACGACGGCGCCGAGTTCAGGTGGCGCCTCGTCTGCCGCTCCGGCTCCGGCGCAGGCAACGGCAACGGCAACGCCAACGCCAACGGCCACGCCCGCGGTGGCGGCAACTACCGCGTCGAGGTCCTCCGCTCCTTGGAGATGAGCTTCTGCAGGAAGCACAAGGAGAAGGCCATCGCGTCCTACCTCCCGCACATCCTCGCCGAGGCCAAGAAGATCAAGGAGCAGGACAGGACACTCAAGATCTACATGAACGAGGGCGAGTCCTGGTTCGCCATCGACCTCCACCACCCGTCCACCTTCACCACGCTAGCTATGGAGCACAAGATGAAGCAGTCTGTCATGGACGACCTCGAGAGGTTCATCAGGAGGAAGGAGTACTACAAGCGGATCGGCAAGGCCTGGAAACGGGGCTACCTGCTCTATGGCCCGCCTGGAACGGGCAAGTCCAGCCTGATTGCGGCCATGGCCAACTACCTCAAGTTTGACGTCTATGATCTCGAGCTGACCGAGGTGAACTGGAATTCCACGCTTCGGAGGCTGCTCATCGGGATGAGCAACCGGTCGATCCTCGTCATCGAGGACATCGACTGCTCTGTCGATCTGCAGCAACGTGCAGAGGAAGGTCAGAGTCCTTCAGCTTCAGAGGACAAGGTAACAGACAAACCTAAACCTGCCTGCCCTGTCTTTTTTAGGTTCCTTACCGGCCCTAGCTAGCTAGCTTTAATTTCTCTTTCAACAGGTGACACTATCTGGGCTACTAAACTTCGTGGATGGCCTCTGCTCAACAAGCGGAGAGGAGAGGATCATTATCTTCACAACAAACTACAAGGAGCGGCTCGACCCGGCGCTGCTTCGCCCAGGCAGGATGGACGTGCACATCCACATGGGGTACTGCTGCCCGGAGTCGTTCAGAATCCTGGCTTCCAACTACCACTCCATCACCGACCATTACACATACCCTGAGATAGAAGCACTGATCAAGGAGGAGGAGGTGATGGTAACTCCAGCAGAGGTCGCAGATGTGCTTATGAGGAATGATGACACCGATATCGCGCTTGAGAGCCTTATTCAGTTCCTCAAGGGAAAGAAGCCAAAGAGGAGCATGAAAGATGTCCTAGAAGGGTGATGCATGCCAAGGATAGTGAAAAAGAGGATGATGAAAGATGTCCCGGTCGATCAAAACCTCAATGATGCAGATGGCGGCAAACAATGTAGCGTGCATATCAAGTATTGGTACCGTATGATCAGATCATCAGTAGTGCCAAAATAATCTGCCGAAAATGTATGCTTTTTCATATAAGAGGACATTTTTGGAACTGCAGAGTACTCTGATATTATGGTCCTTTGTTTCCTTCATAAAAACCATATATCACATTGTATGTAAAGTACATGGGATATATAGGCCCCGTTGTATAAAAACCATATATCACATTGTATATATATGCATGCAGCAGCTTTAGAGCGCCATTTTATTTTATATTATATATAAACAATCAATGCTGTCCGTCAAAACCAACTGACTACAGGGCGTTTTGCATACCAACACTGCTTCTCACAACAGATCAATCTTCAGAATTGGCACTGTTCACCATATTTTCTTCTTGTAGCTCATTTTTCTTCTCGTAGATCATATTTCAACAACTAGACCATGATTATCAACAAACTTGTGGTACACCTGGCACCCTGCACACTGTTTGTGCAGTGTATGTTAGAGCATAAATTTACAGCATGCGTAATTAAGAAAATGTCAATCATACTCATACGAATGTGGGCTTGTCTCATACAGCGATCCAAAATGAGGAAAGCAGTAGGTCTGGAGTTTGCATTTACACAAAACAAAGTTTTTACCTGAAGAAAAACAGCCCCAGATCTTTCATAGGCTACTCTGTTTATCAAGCGCTTGGTCCTTTCACCACATGCATTTCATGTAAATTGAACAAGCAAGCTTTTTCTATGAAGCTTTATATCAATAGTGGCTTCCCGAAACATCACACGTACAAACAAAAGTTACATTTTGGACACTGTGGCCTACAAACTATTGTGCTGTTTGCAAGCAAAGTTGAGCAGTTATTATTCATTTCTGAACCTAGTTTGTTCCTCAATCAGCAAGCAAGTTGTTATGTACGTTGTCTATCATGCAATAAACCGCTGAATTATATATAAAATACAACACCTTATCATTATTTCTTTTTCATATATTCACATATGTATTCTATTAACCTACCAAATTTACAAAATGTGTTGTCTTTTGAATGCCATAATCTGCAAGACACCCAAGCAACAAAAGGTCTACAAGAAATGCACACAAAGTACAATCTCAGGAAAGAATTAGGAATTTCAAATGAACAACATACCATTATGTTCTTATATCTACAATATGAAATCTGAGCCAAAGTTCGGTTGGTGGATATGGCCATGTCACCCACTAGCCCGCTAACCGTTGGATCTGCCAAAAACGTGACATAGACCGTTTGATCGTTATCATAGTGGATCTTGCACCAGTTAAGCTGCGAACCCAAACAGTCGAGAACAATTGTGAACCCGCCCGGCCGACGACTCGCTCCCTCCGCCTTGGGCGGTCGGGCCATCTTGCACTTGCGGTGCCCCTACCGCTGTCAACGCTGCCCTATTCGCTGCCCACAGCCAAGGATTCCTACGCCATCGCGATAAGCGCCAGCTTAGCTCCCTCTCCCATGTCCCGGATGTGGACGGCGGTCGCATTGCGAGGGGCAGGGACCGGTGGTTTTGGATCAATGAGCTAGTCATCGAGACGCCAACCCACTTGCACAATGCCTTAGACGGGCCCCCGCAATCCGCGTCACTAGACCCCGCACCCCTACCGGAGCCTAGAGAGCGGTTGCGCGGCAGCCCCCATGACCGAGGCGTGCTGGCGGATGACCATGGAAACTGGCAGCATCGACGAGTTATCGCTGCCTAACACCGCCGCCACTGCAGAGTTGGACGACGATGGCCCGACCTTGGCCTTGGCGCGCTCCTTGCTGCCCAGCCCCTGCCCCAAGGGCACCAACCCCGGCGACATCCATGAGCTGTTTGAATGTGTCTGCAACAACTCCATTTCAGTTTCGAATGGGGACAGTCCACACTTCTAGAGATTTGTACTAGATTGGCTTGCCATCGGATTATTGCTCCATCTGTCTAGAATGTGTTCAATTTATTTCTCATGCCCAAATTTTGTTTAATTTGCTATTTAACCAGAAATTTAGGTTACCAACGAATCATTTAGTACTAGATTAAACCTGTGATATGTGAACCTTGGACCATGCATTCAGCATTTATCTAACTTGTGGTTATATAAATTGGATACTCTCAACCATCATAGCATTTTGTGTTGAAGAGGTCTCCTACTCTGCAATAGGAATATTATATCCACTATTCATATATATTGGACAAAACCTTGTTTCGTTTAATTCTGTTAGTTTTTCTACCGAGTCGGTTACTTGACTAAATTAAACACATATTATTTCAGGTGAACTGTCATCTTTTGAGTGAGGGAGCTACCTTATTACCATCATCTTTTTTATTCCTCAATATCTGACTACTACAATTTATGCAAAATATATTTCAGGTGAAGATTACATAATCTGGGCTCCAAATAAAATAAAGATAACAAAGGTATGTACTTTTGAAAATATTGTAACCTTACACTGATGTGATATACTTCCCTTTTCTTAAAATAATCATATTTTATGTCTTTGTGCGAGAGCTCTAAACTGGCTACAAGGTGCTGCATACTTCCTGGAGAAACAACTACATCATTTGTTTTTACAAAACTAACCTTATCTCATTTGTAGTAATCAGCGAATTTGTAACTATATCTTTTTTACAGCAAGCTTGTGATAAGGCCTAGGCCTGCATTACATGTCATTGCAGAAATCTCTGCCAACCTACTATGCTTCATATCTTCTGCAAGCACAAAATTCAATATTAACTTGAGAAATTATTTTACACATTAATTAATGTCAGTTACAGATTATCTACTGCTATGCGGTGAATGGGAGATCTGCAGTGGAGAATTCCTAGGTATGATAAGTCGATCATTCAAAAAGTGGCCAGGTCTTATCTTGAAACATTTGAAGATAGTATCGAAAACCTTGTATGTTTTACAGAGCGTGTTAAATCTTTTTTTCACTAATAGTTGCCTCCTATGCTCCTTAGGTCTTTTAACAGTCTTCCCTAAGTCTAACCAAATGTGTTTACTTAAAATACATCGGAAATTAAACAATGTCCATTTACATGACCGCACTTATCCCCTATATATGTTCTTGCTGGCTATCAATTGCTATAATTTGAGGGCTTCTGTTCTAGAAGTCAAGCAACTTTACAAAATTCATGTGCTACAATGTACATGTGTATGTACTCCTAAAGTGAGCTAGTGGGGGACTAACAAACAGTTTATATAAACAATGAAATGATAAGCCATACATGTGCAAGTAAAACTCTAAAAAATTATGTGGAAAAGTAACTCTGACATTACATAAAAAGCCTAGTACTGAAAGAAAATTCATTAAGGCAACGCATTGCATGTCTGGAGCTCTGAACATGCATAGATCATAGACCTGCGCGCAGTTTCGTGGATCCAGTAGTACGGTAAGAAAATGAAATGAAACATGTATCAAGTTCATGTAACAAATTTGGGGTCAAGTTTTGCCCCTTTTTTTCTGACACAATGGCAGGATCTCTGAACCGTTTGTTGATCTAAAAAGAGATCGAACTACATGCAGCATATTTTCAGTTGAAGCACAAGGGGAATTGTTGAAGCATGGAGAGGATAATCATAATGTGCGACAAGTGCCCACAGCAGTTCATGCAGTTTCAGCTAGAGATTTGAGTGCGCGGCACTGATCGAGATGCATGTGATTCAAGGGGATGGAGCTCTCCTTATCGTTTTCAAGAGTTGCTTCTTGCTTGTATGGTTTTGTCCGACCTTGCTTGTGTTGTGTGGGGGACACAGTGGCTGGGTACTGGAGCTCCAACTGAAAGTTCAGTCCATTCTACTTGGGTCTTTTTCCTGAAATTGATGCTTGGAGCTATGCTTTTGCCTTGTCCTGCAGAAACTTTGGCAGGCACTTTTAGGTAACTGTAATAACACTGGCCATGAACATGTGTGTCAAGATGCTTTCTTTCTTTTGGTCCATTGCGTCATGTAAGGTTTCAGAGAGAGATAGAGAACCTGTTATTACTTCTGTGAGTGCAAGCTTATATATGATTGTGAAAAATATTTGATTCCACTTCTAAAAAAATACAAGCTATTTCAGAGTTTATCCAGCATTCCTGTTCGTCCTCCCAGCATAGTGAATGCCATTTTCTTGAATAAAAATATTGAAACTAGAAGTCAGTCTTATATATATGCAGTGAAAAGTACTGACATAGAGATACTGATGTTATTGGCTTTGCACACGGTAATCTACCCGCAAGTGAAATATGCACTAGATTCTTATGTATCAGTATATTTTTGAGATCAGCTATCAGCATACTAGTCACCCAACAAGTTGTTCGGCATACTAGTCAACCAACAAGTGGCTCACATTTGAAGAGAACCAACAAAAGCCGCAACAGTTTCCAACCACTAGAACAATATCGCTTGTTGTGTGGCAAATGGAAAAGAATATTTCTCATTTCAAATAAATATTTTTAACCGAATATTTATCACTTTTTCCTGAGAGTCCTGAGATGACAGTTTGCTAGGAAGTTATAACTGTACACTGAACCCGAACATATCTCAAGAATCAAGATGCTTATTACATTTTTTTTTTCATTCACTGCTGGATCCGCCTCCTTTGCCGAGTGCCACGGCAATGCGCACTCGGCAAAGAATTGGTGGGCAAAGGAGTCTTTGCCGAGTGCCACCTGACAGGCACTCGGCAAAGGCTTGGCCGAGTGCCACGCCAGCACTCGGCAAAGGTAACGGGCGCCGTCAACCTGACGGCACCCTTTGCCGAGTGTGATGTGACAGGCAAAATTTTTTTATTTTTTTTAAAAAATTCTTTGCCGAGTGCCGGCTCTCGGCAAAGATTTTTTTTTTGAAAAATTCTTTGCCGAGTGCTGGCTCGGCAAAGATTTATTATCTTTTTTTGAAAAATCCTTTGCCGAGTGCCGGCTCTCAGCAAAGGTATGGTCACTTTGCCGAGTGCCACGCCAGCACTCAGCAAAGCTGGGCTCTGCAGGGAAAAATGCCCAGCTTTGCCGAGAGCTGGCACTCGGCAAAGCTGGAAATTTTTTTTGGTTTTTTTCAGTTTTCTTCCATTCCAGACATGCAATTTTATATATATTCACGACAATAGACTAGAATATCACATAAATATCGCATTTCATCAGAACCATGATGTCTCAACACGAATTCATACATAAAGGTCCTCAAATTCATCGTTACATCGATACAAGTTCATAATATATCCAAAAGAGCGACAATTTCATCGATACAAGTCCACAAGCGGGCAGTAGAGGTACCTAGCTCGTCCCGACATCCCTAGAGCCCCCACCTTGCTCCCACGGAGACCACCCTGACTGCGGCACCGCCTGGAACGTCCAATAGGGTGGCGGAAGCAGAGGGCCGCTTGCGGGCCCAGAATGCCCCTGCTGCGTCGGTGGAGGAGGAGCGGTACCTGGCCACGTGAAGCCCTGAGTCGGGAAGGTCGGGTGAGCCGGCCACCCGTGCGGTGGAGAAGGGCCTAGTGGAGGGTTGGCACCTAGAGGAGTCGAGTTAGAACCCGCCGACAGTTCTTGCACAAAGAACAATTGATCTCATTAGTACCTGCAAGATGGCCGCACAAGCTAAAGCAACAGGCAATATACTCACCGGAGTCGCTATAGGAGTAGGCACAGGAATAGGTGGTGGAGCAAAGATCGAGGCAGGGAGCTCGGCCTGCTACACTCTCGGGATCTAAAGGCCCTGAAAGTAGGCGGCAAAGTCCTGCATCTGACGCTGGTAGTGCTGCGTGATAGCCGCCAGCTGCCGCTGATGGTCCACCGCCATGTTCTCCTGGTTCGCCTGCAACTATGTGATCTGGGCCTAAAATATTACACCCGCAAGTTGATGGTATGTGAAGGCAAGGTACATATGTGAAAGAGTGAATGACGAATAAAACTGCACTTACCTGAAATGCCGAGAACATTTAAGCGTTGCTTGGCTACCGAGGCGCTATGGGGATGTCTAAGGAGCTCGTGGTCCTGTCTCGTCGAATCTGGCTCAGCGTGGGAACAGAGGATGACTCGATGGTGCTGTTGGCCATCCAGTACCTGCCGTGCTGCTTCCCTCCTCCCAACCTCATCAAAAGGTCTATGACCAGGGGGTCAGTGGCGGGGTCAAACGTCTCCCCATGGCGCTGGCGAGCCACGGAGGTGTACTCAGTGAACTTGGGTAGACGCTCGCATTAGTGTACTCGTCGGGCCCGTCCGCCGGGTCGTAGACGTTGTCCACCGCTGTCGCTTTGCCCTTGTTAGCAAGGGCGTTCCCCATGAACTCGTTGATGACCTAGCCACCATGCGACTGGGTCTGTGAGGAAAACACAAACATGGTTACAAGTAATGATAATTGAGCGCTAGAATAAATAGATCAACAGAAGCGTACCCATCTTTCCATGAACAATGGGAGGGACTGGTTCCCTTGGTGGTGTGGTGCCCCTCGCATCCATAGGCGGCACTCCCGATGTTCTCTGCGCCTCTGGTACGCCACGTCCGTGGTCCACTCATGCACAATGGCTGCCCAGCAGTCCCGGTACTTGTCACACCACTCCGGACACATCTGCATGACATCAAGAATTTGACATGCCAGAAGATGAATTGAATGTTTCACGAAAGAAGTCAGAATGAATGTTTCCTACTTAATTACCTGCATGTACTGTGCCTTGATGAGGTCAGTCTCCCTCTGGAGTAGCATCTCCCTAACTTGTGGCTTCTTCACCACCTGGCCAAGCACGTCGGCGTAGTAGCTGATGACGCACTGGAGATGCGCCTCGTGGTACAGGTCCTTGAGACGATCTTTGCAGACCGCCTCCTGCACTCGCGCCGCATGCTGCTCTCTCCCTCCTCGTACGTGAAGAAGTCCTGCACACAGAACTCACACAGAACTCATCATTGTTTCAAGAACGTCCAACGAATGCGTAGTATTGAGAAATGTGGTAAGATAAAAAGACTCACCCAGAACTCCCTCTTGATCTTCATCGCCAAGGTTTCGCCGTTGGAGTCCATGACGCTGGAGAAGTGCTCCCACCGCATGGGCGCCTGTACCTCACCCTTGTGGGTGACCAAGCCAGGGTAGTACTCCCTAATCAGTAGGCCCTAGATGCCATTGATATGGCGTGAACCGCTCCCCCCGCTCACAAACGTCCAGCTACTGCATGAGTCATTAACAACAATTGTTAGTCTGCAGTTCGATTTTCAACATGTCATATGAACAAGTAGTGAAATCAACAATGAATACTTATGTCTCACCCATTGGTCGAATCACCAGGCAGCGGGAACGGAGCTGCCGTGGGTCAGGGAGCGATGAGGACCCATGCTGGTAGGGCCTGCTTGAACCTGAGGAAGCCGTCTCACCTAGTGTCGCCGTCTCGCCTGGTGTCGGCTCACCCCCGTCGTCATCGTTGTCATCGCCACCGCCGCCGTCGCCATCACCGGTCGTCGTCGTCGTCCCCCCTTGCGGGGCCTCCTAGAACTGCAGCCTCCTTGTCGACGTGTGATGTCCGCTGCGGGGCATCCCCCCTACTGGTCGAAGGCTCCACCAACACCTTCTCCTTCTCGTCGTCGTCGGCGATCGCCTGCTCCTCGTTGTGGATCTGGTACTGTGAGCGGACCTTTCGTTGCGGCCGCTGTCGCCTTCCGCCCAGCATTTTGTCGAGTGCCTGCAATGACAAAGATTAAAATAGTTAGCATAAATAAATGACAAGTACTTGTAAAGAAACATAATGTGCAAGGTAATAATAATAACAATATAGAATTAGAAATTATCTCCGCGAACGGCAATATGGCTGGCATGTAGTCGTCATCACTATTGTCATCATCACTATCAATATTGTCGAGCTCTCTTAAGTGTCAGGCATCATCTCCATCGTCGTCATCATCTACATCATCCTCAACAACTCCATCGCGCACCATCTGCCATCGCTCAAGGATTCGTAAGTCCTTAGCATCCTGCACCTCATCACCCTCGTCCTCATCGATGTCGTTGTCTACTTCCATGCCCATCAGCGAAAGAATGTCTATCTCCAAGCTCCCTTCTAGCCCCTCAGGTTGATAGAACTCATCTGTCTTTGGGTCAAAGTTGTAATCATCATCGTTTGGGACAACTTTACCATGCGGCGATACCAAGTGCACAAGGCTCCAACCCACAAGCTTCTCGTCTTTTTAGCACGCCCATGGGAGGTAATAAACTTGCATGGTGTCTCGGTTAGCCACAATATAGACATCGTCTCCTTTATAGTTGGAATCCTATCGAATTTTGACTTGCCCAATCTTAAGGTCTTTTTTTGTGACATCAGGATCAAACCAATGGCATTTCAATACTACTGGCTTAAATTCTATGGCACCCAAAAATTTGAGCTTGTATATCTCTTCGACTATGCCGTGATAGTCCTTCTCATCCATGCCGGGCGTACGAACTCCATAGCATGTGGTTTTTAGGTTGGGCCGACTCTCCTCATAGCTTCTCGTGCGAAAGCGATAGCCATTCACATCATAAACGGTGAATGACTTGACCCTACGGGAGAAGCCACCACCCACCTGTTTCAATTCATCACTCATTTGCGCATCCGACTGGGCCTGCAAGGTCAGGATAGGTAGATCTTTACATTACTCACTCCTAGGAGCAAAGTGGAATCTTAAGGTCCGAACGAGGTTACTTGGATGGTACCTTTATACAGAACCAGGAAATAAAATCAGGCACACCATGTCTAAGAAGATGGTCTTCTTCTTGCTTGGTAGGAGCCCTATTGCCTCTCCAGTGTTCATTAATATATTCCCTAAAAAACAAGAGACAAGGGAGTCGGATTGATAGGTGGAGGATAGTGACGGCGTATGTAAAAAGCTCATTGAGAACTTACTTTTGATAAGGAATGCATTCATCAAGGTTCAACAACAAGTACCTTATGATAGTGCACCACTCATCATGGGTCAATTTCTTGTTGGTACCTACGCTTCCTCTTCTGAGATCCCCTTGGAAAAGACTGAGGTTCGATGAGTTCTCATCAGCGTTATAACGAGGGGTTGGATTGTACACACTGGGAAGTTTCTCAGTATAGTACGCCTGTGTGAAGGTCGACACCTCCTCCAGAATGAATGCCTCTGTCACAAAAGCCTCAATTTTGGCTTTATTTCTACACTTTTTTGAAAAAGCTTTAGACACCTCTCAATTGGATAGCACCAACGGGCCTGCACGGGCCCCCCAACCGTGCCTCACGCGGTAGATGCAAAATCAGATGTTGCATCGACAGGAAGAAGCTGGGTAGAAATATCATCTCCAACTTGTACTGCAACAGAGGTGCAGCCTTCTCCAGGTCAAGACAAACGTCCCGAGATAACTCCTTGGCACAAAGCTGGCGGAATAAAAAGCTCAGCTCTGCCAGGACGCGCCACACTGGCTCGGGGAGGTATCCCTGGGTCATTATAGCAAGGATCTGCTCAATCCATATGTGGAAGTCATGACTCTTCATCCCTAAGACTTTCATAGTCTTCAAGTTCACTCCTCTACTTAGATTCACCGCATACCCATCAGGGAACTGTAGCGTCTTAATCCACTGCAGTACTTCCTTCCTATCTGACCTTTTAAGGATGTAATCGGCCAGGCCCTTTTTCCATTTCTTGCCTGGCGCAGGGGTCTTCATCACTAGCTTTGGTCTATCACAAATCCTTTCCATGTCCAATCTAGCCTTAACGTTGTCCTTTGACTTCTTACCAATGTCCATGAGTGTTGCCCAGAGTGCCTCGGTGACATTCTTTTTTGTGTGCATTACATCGATGTTGTGTGGAAGAAGAAGGTCCTTGAAGTACGGTAGCCTAGTCAAGCCCGATATATGAGTCCACATGTGGTCGTTACCATATCCAATAAAACCACCGTTCTTTTTATCAATTTGGAGAGCCTCTATCTCAGCAAGGACGTCGGCAGGGCTCTTAACCTAAGGAATGGGGTCGGTGACTTGAACACCTTTCATGAAGTGTTTTTCATCTCGTCTCAATTCATGGTTATGAGGCAGGAATTGCCAATGTTTGCCGAAAGAAGAATACTTGCCACCCTTGGCTAGCCAGGTGAACATCACATCTGCCTTGCATGTTGGGCAAGGGAACTTCCCGTGAAGAGACCACACGCTGAATAAGCCATACGCCAGGAAGTCATGCATTGAATACTGGTACCACACATGCATTGTGAAATTCCTCTTTGTAGCTTGGTCGTACGTCAGTACCTCCTCTTCCCAAGCATGTTGCAATCCATCCCACACTGGCTGCATGAATACACCCATATTGTTGCCCGGGTGTCCAGGTATTATCAGTGTCAAGAACACGTTCCTGGGTTCAAACATGACGCTGGGAGGAAGATTGAGGGGGATCACGAACATGGGCCAACAAGTGTACGGGGCCGCCATCATTCCAAATGGGTTGAACCCATCTATTGCCAGCGCTACACGTATATTCCGAGCCTCCATAGCGTTGCCAGGATGGTTTCCCCTCTGTGTGCATTTTGCCATTCTTGACACGTATATTCCAAATGGGTTGAACCCATCTGTGTGCATTTTGCCATTCTTATGCCACGTCATCTGTTTCGTGGACTCCTCTATCATGTACAGCCGTTGGAGCCTCTGTAGGAAAGGAAGGTGCCATATGACCATCTCGGGGATCTTAGATTGTTTCTTCTTACCATCACTATCTTCTATCTCTATAAACCTAGAGGCTTTGCACTTTGGACAGTGTGTTGTTGTCTCATGGTCTCCCCTGAACAGGATGCACCCCTTCGGACAAGCTTGGATCCCCTCATACGGCATCTTAAGTGCACGAAGGAGCCTCTATGACTCGTACATGTTCTTCGGCAGGGTGTGAGGATCCAGAATCAGTTTGCCAACAACTGTCAACATGAGATTGAAGCCGTCTTGACTAATGCCTAGTTGGACTTCAATGATATTAGGCGTGAAATGGCATCCAGTTGCGAAACCATTTTCTTCTCGTGAAGGGGCTTCTGTGCCACCTCCATCTTGGTGTAGAACGCCTTTGCAGTTTCCTCTGGATCTTCCTCCACCTCCATTCCTTCAACGAACCGTGCATCGTGAAAGTCTGCCATCATGTCTGCCATCCCGGCATCTGCATCATACTCCTCGAGGAGGGGTCTCACCACCTCCTCCCTAATACGATGGTGTTCACCATGGTGGATCCAGCGGGTATAGTTTGGAATGAATCCGTTATTGTGAATATCTACTCCCACAACACGCTTTTGTTTCTTTTCTTGTTCTTACACTTGCTACAGGGACACGGCATCCGACTCAACCCTTTAGCAGCTGGGCCAAATGCATGCTCCAGGAAAGCATTGGTCCCCCTAACCCATTCAGAGGTCTTACTTGCGAAGCCCGTGTACATCCACTCACGGTTAGCCATCTTCTGTCATACGCCAATGTAAGCGGGTAATAAAACCAGCATTTGCATCTACAAGGCGTTCCTACCATCTAATAGGTGAAGGATAGGTCCTATTCCCACCCGAGGATGCGTAGATGAGGTTAGCTTCCATGCTCCGCTCCTGTCCAAGACGAAATTTCGATAGCACCTCCCCGCTGTTCTCCCGATACACGTCCCGACGCAGAGAGTGTGCATCCGAAGAACAACGGGGGGTGCTGCCGAAACTCCAAGTCGGACAGGAGCGGAACATGGAAGCTAACCCATCTACGCATCCTCGGGCTGTCCAAAAAATGTGGACAATCCAAAAGAGATACGATCGCAGATATGCACTGATCCGCATACCAATGACCGTGTATCCCTTTTGGACGAAAGACGCCTAACTCAGCTACGCAATCTACGTATGGCAATGGTAAGGAAGAGAGGTGATTTATACCTAGGGTGGCGGTGGAGATAGGCTAGCGGGGCAGTGGCGACGAAGACGATCAGGGTGGCCGAGTCCCTCCCACGGGTCCTGCAAATAAGGGCAATAGGTTAGTTATTAAAACTATAAGTTACCCATGGGTACTGCAAATAAAACTATAAGTTATTAAAAATTTTGACAGAACCTCTGTAGGGGAGGTTTCGATAACCTGCAAAAAAATGGCATGAAGGCCGACATCCATAAACAACGGCACGAAGGCCAACAATCACAACGGCACGTAGGCCGATGACTAGAGTGGCACGAAGGCCGACAAGCAGAGAAGGGTGATATACCTAGTCACGACACGTGCGTTGACGGGGATGCCATGCAGAGAAGACGGCGGGGTGAAGGCCGGCGAACCTCCTCCTTCTCCTCCTCTTCCTTCATCCTCCTCCCCCCTTCTTCCTCTTCTTCTTCTTTCTTCTTTTCTTCCCCTTCCCTTCCTCTTCTCCTTCTCCTTCTCCTTCTCCTTCTCCTTCTTCTTCTTCTTCTTCTTCTTCTTTTCCTTCTCCTCCTCCTTCTTCTTCTTTTCTTCTTCTTCTTCTTTTTTATTCTTCTTCTTCCCTTCCCTTCCCTTCTTCTAACCTTCCCTTCCCTTCCCTTCTTCTTCCCTTCCCTGGCGGCGGGGAGGCGGGGCGGGCGGCGGGCCGGCGGGGCGAGCGGCTGGCAGCGGTGGGGCGCAGCGGCGGCGGGGCGAGCAGCTAGCAGCAGTGGGGCGCAGCGGCGGCGGGGGGCTGGCAGCGGGCCGGTGGGGCGGCGGGCTCGCGGCGGGCGGCTGACGGCGGTGGGGCGCGGCGGCGGTGGCAGCAAGGTGCAGCGGCGGTGGGGGGGCACGGGGGGGCGCGGGTGGGTGGTGGCCGGTTAGGGTTAGATAAGGCCCTAGTGGGCCTTTTAACTGGTGTCACCTTTGCCGAGTGCCACGTCGGCGGCACTCGGCAAAGAGCCACTTTGCCGAGTGTCAAACATGGCACTCGGCAAAGATTTGATTTTTTTAATTTTAAATTCAAACTTTTCTATAGCCCAAGCATATTGTATTGAAGCACATATTCGAATTTGGGACCTTTTTATAATATTTTGCTATATTTTATTTATTTATTTTATTTACTTGAAATTTTCAGGATAATCCAAGTTTGAACTGCAGGTGCATGAAATAATGAAATATAGCCATTCAAAAAATAATATTCATGTTGGAGAGTTTATTTTGAGGCTGTGTCCATAAACTCAACCAAAAGTTTGCACACCTTGTCTACGAAACTTGACCATCCAAGTGTGGTAGAAGTGTTTTTAGTTTATACAAAATTCAAACGAAGTCCAAAAATTACGAAACTTGTCGAGGTGTCATGTTATCGCATGTCGAGGCTATGAAAAAGTTTTAAAAATGTTTGGAGCAAGTTGCAACGCCAGATGTCTAAAACCCACACATGCCCACATGTGATCAACAGTGATCACATGTGGAGATATTTGTGTTTTAGGCACTCGACGTCGCAACTTGCTCGAAACTTTCTCAATTTTTTACCACGGCCTCCACATGAGATGAAAACACACCTCAACACATTTCATCATTTTCGGACTTCGTTTGGATTTTATATAATTTAAAAACACTTTTTCCGCATGTAACTCGTCATGTTACGACACCAACATGGTCGTAACTTCATGCGAGGTCCTGGATACGGCCTCAACATACTCCAAACATCCTATACCATTTTTTGAATGACCAAATTCAATTATTTTATATACCTGTAGTTCAAATTTAGAGTTATCGAAAAAATTCAAAGAATAAAATATTAAAGAAATATAGCACAAAAAGTTAAAATTGTCCCAACTTTTAAAGTCGAGATGTGTATTTACTGTATCAAGGCCCCACAAAAAACTGGGAAAAAAACAAAAAAATTATACTTTGCCGAGCAATAGAACCGGCACTCGGCAAAGAAGCCTTTGCCGAGTGCCCGACCTTGTGGCACTCGGCAAAGGTGGCTCCTTTGCCAAGTTCCTAACGGCAGGGCACTCGGCAAAGGTGACAGCTACGGAAAGAGCCCGTTTGCCAAGTACTTCGCTTTGCTGAGTGCGAGACACTCGACAAAGATATCTTTGCCGAGTGCCAGATCTAGCACTCGGCAAAGAGGCTCTTTGCCGAGTGCCCTTTGTTTGCCACTCGGCAAAGTTTACGGCACTCGGCAAAGCCTCCGTTTCCCGTAGTGCATTATACATATATAAACTTTTAAAGAGTGCTGGTGAGCCTGAAGTCATGTGCTCATTGCCCAGAGATTAAATCCAAAAATAATAAATGAAACATAGGAGCTCTGTTGTGAAGAAAAACTGTTAAATTCCATAGGTACCATCTAAAGAGACGATCCGTATTGTACTCCCACAATACATAGTGAATGTCATCTTCGTGAAAATAAAACTCCAAACTTATAGCATAATTCTTTCCATAATGGATCCAAGAGTAGTAGTGATATAGATGTTGACGTTACCTCACACCAAGCTACACCTCCTGAGCTGCTACCTTCTGAGCATAAGTGGTGATCCAACTGCAAATCAACTGTGCACTAGTTCCTGTTGTTCCACACCAAGCTACACCTTCTGAGCTGCTAGTGTAGAGTAGCTACCAGTACATTTAGTCAGCCATGCAGTTCATAATTTTTGAAATGAAGAAAATTCCATACTTAGATTAGATATGCCAAAAGAAAGGCGCAGTTCTTTAAGCACATCAAAACGTTAGTGCTTATTGTCCACAATGGAAAGTGCATTTCTGGTTACAGCATTCCTTTATTCTACTACTTTAGCAATAAATTCGGGGACATTTTACGGTTGTGAAAAGCAATAACTTACTTTGGGTAAAGTAATTCTGCACGGTTCTTGGGTTCTGCTCTACATGACAAGAATTTTCACCATAACAAAGAATCTGTACTACCTAGCTATATAAACTGGACCAATGTACCTGACAAGCAAGTGGGGTTATCTATTCTTAGTTCGTTTTGTGTACATGTAGAAGCAAGGCATATGTTTCCATGATGATTACATATGCCTCAAAATCTACACTTGAAAACAAAAGGTAGACTCCTAAGGATCGATTGAATCATACTATCACTTATAAAACCAAGAAAAAAGGTAACTATTGCATTGTTTTTGATCCTCTCTATACAATGCATGACAGATCTTGTTCCCTCAAAAAAAATGCATGACAGATCTTCACATGCCCGTGTTATTAACAATAATGTCGTCCAGCATCTATTCTTTACATGCATGTAACACAAGAAGCTTTACAAGAAAGCCACTCTACTTTTCACCAGTCAGCTTTATTACCACTTGCATATGCATCTTCTTTATCAGGACATCATCTCTTGTATTGTATCAAGGAATATCGCCAATCGGTGCAAAGCACAATTAACCTATTAACCTATTGATAGGCCGGCAGCTAGCTAGATCTAAGTAAGAACCATTCTACCATGATTGGCTGCCTACTAATCGTGTATTATCATCGCTTGTTTACACAACAAGCTAAGAGTACTATCCCATCCCATCAGAAAAATCATGATATAGTATATAACAGTAGCCACCACTGGAATATATGTATAACCCTCTTTCCCTTTAGCACATATCTGTTGCTTAGTGGTTAAGGCTAGGCTGTTTGCATTGCATTGGCAGATGCAGATAGCAAAACATGTCGATGTCTGATTCGAACACCGCTGCATAAGGTTCAGGCTCACAATGATGATGGGCGTCTGGTGTCTCCTGATCAGATTTGTTGTGTGATCTTTAGAATTGTAAGACTACAGGAGCCTCGAAGGAAAAGACTAAGGTATATTGTAGCAACTTTACAAAAAACACTTATATAAGCAAATAAAAAATGCACTTTTATCATAAAATATATGAACCATCCCCTCTTCTTTGTTAATGAACAAAACAATATACTGCCTCAAAGAGCAAATTTGAGAGGCCTAAAATCCAGTTGGCTCCGGTACGCATGAACTGTGTCATTGAATTAGTTTCGCACAGCGTCAATAGCCAGACTTACTGATATATTGGTTTGTCTTGCTATCCACTCCACAAACACCAAATTTTACACTAACCAAGATCTAGGGAAGCCGTCCACGTGGATACAGCACTGACTTTTTTATACCATAATTTGGATATCCATCATCTTCCAACATGAAATTCGTGAAATTAACTTGTCAATAGCTCAATTTTTAGTGGTCATGCTAGCTACGGCTCAGCATAAAAAAAGGGTAATGAAGAAGAAAACTTAACATTCAAATGACCAATCATTTAGTTAGCCTCTTGATCAAAACTAGAGTTCAAGACAATTTAACTGTTCATAACTATTAAATTCTCCTGGAATTTTTGCCGACTCCTGACCATCAGAATTTTGATGACCTACAACCTGGTTTGGATTTTTACTGCCAACTCAGTGAAAGCTGCAGCCTTTCATTACTGGCTTATCCTTTTCTATTTTCTAGCTCCAGTTTCTTTCACCAGGCTGATTGTGAATGAATTTATTGTTTTTTGTGGTGGATGCATAGTTGATTGGGGGCTAGTCAACCTTGCTTCTGAAGCCACGGTGGTAAGAGTAAAGCAATTATGGCATGGGAGTGGCAGTGGCACTAACTCAGATTCACTTTGCACGGCATGGACCACACTGAAGCATAGATTTGTCATGCATATGAAATATAAATGAAGTAAAAAGGAAATCCTAATATGAAAATATGTTAACAATGCGTCATCACAAATTCAATAAGATAAGTTACACAGTTTATGGTGTTATGCTTTCAAGTCAATGTTACCACCTTGAAAAAACAAGGGATGTGCTATTTTTCAGGTGCCTAAAAAATAGGATTTGTTCAGGTGACCAATCTGAGCCATCAGATCAGCATCTTGCGACAATGGAGTCATCTTCAACCTCCTGACTAGTGCTTTGCCGAGCTCCCCTGCATTCCCACTCCACGGTCCACGCTCCCCGCCGCCACCGTCGCTGCAGTGCGGTAGGGTCTCGCCAGAGCTCTGCCGTCGCGGCTGCGGCCGTGGGGCTTCAGTGAGACCCTACCACGCCTACGGTCGCCGCCACCAGCACCCGAAGCCGTCTGACCCCGTCCCCATTGCCTGGCTGGCCTGCCTCCCCGGAAACCCTTTCTATGCCTGCCGGATTTGGAGAAGAAAGAGGGGGAGAGGCCGGAGAGATAGGGCGCTCGACTTACCCAACGCCGGCTGTTGGCGCCGGAGTGGCTCTGACGCTGAGATCTTGCCGGCACCAGTGAGGTCCAGTGTGCGGTCACCACAAGAACCGCCGAGAACACACATGAGAACATGAGAGAGAACATGATGGGTTTCACTGCGAATGGCGCAGCTTTTTTGATGCACTGCGTGTTCCATAACTAGGCCTTGATACGCATCCCCCGCCATGGTTAGCAGCGGCTTATTTCTCAGACGCCCATGCGACATGCACGGCATGCTCGCCATGACGGGGAGTGACCTCTTCATGCGGTCTCGGCGCGCCCTCGTGTGCAATCACCACGGCGCCCAAGAATCTACGCGATTACATAATCGTGTTTGTAAACAACTAAACACCTATCAATGCAACTACATGCTTATCTTAACATGATTACAGAGATGCTCATGCAACATTTCACCCCCTAATCTTATCAAGCTTCAAACTCTGACGACGCCAAGCTGCCTTCTCAGTTCAATGAACCAGATCCTCCCAAGTGCCTTGGTCAAAATGACAGCTAGCTGATCATCAGTGCAAACATGCTTCACATCCACCACTCCATCAGCTACACACTCTCTAATGAAATGGTACCGAGTGTCGATATGCTTGGACCTTTCATGGAACAATGGATTTTTACTCAGTTCTTCAGCAGACCTATTGTCGATGAACAGACTGAATTTTTTCACATCACCACCCACTAGGTCTGCTAACTGCCTGCTGAGCCACACTCCCTGACAAGCACCAATGGTAGCTGCAATAAACTCAGATTCACAGGAGGACAAAGAAACCACCTTCTGTTTTGTGAACTCCAAGTAACTGCATTTCCTTCCAGGAAGAATAGAACACCAGTTGTGCTCTTCCTCTTCTCTAAATCACCAGCATGGTCACTATTAGTGAAGCTAGTCAACTCTGAATGCAAGCCTTTGACAAATCTGCAACCAAGTTTAGTGGATCCTGCAACATTTCTGACAATTCTTTTGATGGCACTCCAGTGCTCAGAATTTGGTGTCTCCATGAACCTGCTCACCATTCCAACAGTAAAAGCAAGATCAGGTCTAGAATTCACCAGGTACCTCAGACTGCCCACCAAACTCCTGTATTTTGTTGCATTGGACACTAACTCAGGTTTGCCTAGCAGCAGCTTATGCTGCTCCATTGGTGTGTCCATAGGATTGCATCCTTTCATTCCAGAAATATCAACAATTTTCTTAGCATATGCACTCTAGCTTATGGTGATCTCTCCAGGCTTTTGCTTGACTTCTAAGCTTAGATAATAACTCAATAGCCCCAGATCACTCATACTAAAGCTTTCTTTCATCTGTTGCTTGAACTTAGCAATGACACTTTTGTATGGCCCATAGATGATTAGGTCATCAACATAGACCCCTACCAAGAGCAAAGATCTCCGTGATCCTCTCTTGTACATAGCATGCTCTTCTATACTCCTTCTGAATCCTAGCTTGCACAACTCTAATTCCAGCCTAGCATTTCAGGCCCTTGGAGCCTGTTTGAGGCCATACAAGGCCTTCTTGAGTTTTAGAACCCTTCTAGGTGCTCTTGGATCAACAAACCTAGGTGGCTGTTGCACATACACATCTTCCTTCAAATCTCTATTCAAAAAAGCAGATTTGACATCCATATGGTGGACTTCCCACTCACCCTGTGCAGCTAGAGCTAACAGCAAGCTCACTGTCTCCATTCTGGCCACAGGTGCAAAAACCTCATCATAGTCCACTCCATGAACTTGTGCATAACCCTTCACAACCAACCTTGCTTTATGCTTAACAATTTTTCTAGCAGGATCTCTTTTCACCTTGAACACCCACTTGAGGCCAATTGCCTTGTGATCCTTGGGCAATTCAGAGAATTCCCAGGTATTGTTCTGGACAATTGCCTCTAGTTCTGCCCTCATTGCATCTTTCCAACAGTTCTCCTCTAGAGCTTGCTCAACATTAGTTGGCTCATCTGCTGCAAGCATGCAAACACCACTATATTCATAGTCAAGTACCTACTCTATTGAATCAAATAGATCTGTCAGGTTCCTAAATCTGACACGCCCTTCCTCTGAACTTGCTGAGTTCTGACCAGGTGGTGTCACCCACCCTTGATTCTGTGCTTGACCTGACACTGGTGTATTTGGAGAGTTAGGTGCTGCTTTATTTGGAGCCACAACACCATCCTCCACATCAGCAGCTTGTCCCTCTGCTTCTACTACTGGCTGCTCTCCTAGTTCCTCTATTGTCGAATTTCTGTCAGCATTGTCATAGTGTACAACAAAACCATCTGACAGTGTATCTATGTTGCCATCTTTGTTGTTCCAGTCCCAAAGCACATTTTCTTCAAAAATCATATCCCTTCTCACCACAAGTTTGTTAGTGGTAGGATCCAAGAATCTATAGCCTTTTGTCCTAGATTCATAGCCAATGAAAACCATCTTGCTTGACCTGTCAGACAATTTTTCCAGTCCTAGTCCAACTTTCTTCACATGTGCAATACAACCAAAGGTTCTTAAGTGACTCACACTTGGTTTCCTCCTATGCCAAGCCTCATATGGGGTTTTGTTGTTCAGGCATTTTGTGGGACACCTGTTCAACACATAGACTGCAGTGCATACTGCCTCACCCCACAAATCTGATGGAACTTTCATACTCTTGAGCATACACCTAGCCATCTCCACCACTGTTTGATTTCTTCTCTCCACAACCCCGTTCTGCTATGGAGTATAGGGAGTGATAGTGTAATGCTTGATTCCACCTTCACTGCAGAAAACTAAGAACAGATTGGAATTGAACTCACCCCCTATCTGTTCTCAGTGCCTTAAGCTTGCCATCAGATTCTAATTCAGCTCTGAGCTTTATCTTTTTGAAACACTCAAGAGCCTGATCCTTTGATCTGAGCATCTCCACCCACATATGCCTGCTGCAATCATTAACTACAAGCAAGATATAGGATGCACCCCCTAATGACTTAGGAGTGATATGCCCACATAGGTCTGCATGTACAAGTTCCAACACCTTTTCTGCTCTGTAACTTGACACTTTTGGAAATGAAGCTCTGTGCTGTTTTCCTAGGACATACCCATCACAGACTCTCTCAACTCTAGTCACAGTTGGCAAACCATTTACCATGCTCTTAGTACTCAGGTCATTCAGAGCTCTAAAGTTCAAATGTCCAAATCTAGCATGCCACTTCGAAGACTCGTCTTCAATTTGAGACAGGAAACATACAGGAGGAACTAAATCAAACTTAGCCAGGTACAATCTATTGCCAACTCTAGGTGCTGAGATTAATAGTGTTCTTTCTTGATCAAACACACAAACTCTTCCATTTTCACCAACATACTTAAAACCTTTTTCTTCTAACTGACCCAAGCTAATGATGTTGCTTTTCAATGCAGGAATATAATACACATTAGTTAGAACTTTGTGACCTTTATGACGATCTTATATCACCACAGAACCCATACCTTGGATTTGAACACGTGATCCATCTCCAACCACACTGAACAACGAAGCCCTTCATCGAGCTATGACAGCATCGACCTTGATCCTATCATATGGTTACTGGCGCCGGTGTCCAACACCCACTGACCATCAGGGACATCCACAGGTATTACCTTTGCTGAAAGATGAATGTAGTGTGGCCCGTGTATGATGTCGCAGGCCGCCAGCATCAGAGCGCCGGGCTAGTCCACGCCGCCGATGGCCATGTTCGCCTCCGGCTGCGCCACATCCTTCTTCTCCTTCTTGGGCCGCTTGCAGTCCTGCTCCCAATGACAATAGAAGCCACAATTCCGGCATCAGCCTTTTCTTCGTGGCATGCCCTTGGAGGTCAATTTGACCTTGCCTGAGGTACCGCCATCAGAGCGCACCACTGCCATGCCCTTCTTGGAGCCGCCGCCGCCACCGCTTCCACCCGGCTTGGCCCCGGGGTGGAAACGATGTTTGTTCTTCTCGAGCCAGTCCTCCTCAGTGAGGAGAAGCCGCCCCATCTTGTCCATGACCTTGTCGATCTTGTCGTCAAGGCGCTCTTCCACTGCGCGTAGCCGCCCGACAAGATCGTCGATGCTGAGTGTTTTCAAATCACAAAACATCTCGATCGATACAACCATCTGGCTAAATCTTGCGGGCACCACATGGAGGAACTTCTTGACCATGTGCATGTCATCAATCATCTCGCCAAGCGTCTTGAGGTTGCCAACGAGGTTGGTGATCCACATACCGAAGTCGTCAATGGACTCGCCCTCCTTGAAGGCAATATTCTCGAACTCCTTCAACATCTTCTGGGTGTTCACCTCCTTCCCTTGATCGGCACTGACCCGCATTGTCCTCACCGCCTCCCACGCCTCCTTCACGGTCTTCTACCGACCGAGCGTTTGCCACATCTCCTTCGGGACAGAGTGCAGGAGCGCACTCATCGCCTGCCGATCCTGTGCCCGCTTCACATTGGTACCTGGGTCGATCACCCCCCAGATCTCTAATGTTTCGTAGTTGCATTGCATCAGCACCTCCCACTCGGTGTAGTTGTCATGCGTCAGCATTGGCCACATCAAGGAACTTTCCTTGAAACCACCGGAAGAGGTCGGGTTGTCACCCATGGCAGTCGGTGGTGGTTGACGCTAAGGAATCACGCGCTTCTTCTTCACCGGCTCTCGGGGTGGACTCATGGACCCACCGTAGTGCATCCACCGGGCTCTGATACCATGTGTTGGCGCCAGAGTGGCTCCGACGCTGAGATCTTGCCGGCACCAGCGAGGTCCGTTGCGCGGGGTCACCACGGGAACCGCCGAGAACACACACGAGAATGCGAGAGAGAACATGATGGGTTTCACTGCGAATGGCGCAGCTTTTTTTGATGCATTGCGTGTTCCATAACTAGGCCTTGATCCGCATCCCCCACCTTAGTTAGCAGCTGCATGGTGCGCCTTATTTCTCGGACGCCCGTACGACATGCATGGCATGCTCGCCATGACGGGGAGTGGCCTCTTGACGCGGTCTCAGCGCGCCCGCGTGAGCAATCACCGCGGCGCCCAAGAATCTACGCGATTACATAAACATGTTTGTAAACAAACTAAACACCTATCAATGCAACTACATGCTGATACATATGTTGACATGATTACAGAGATGCTCATGCAACACCGGCGAGGTCGTCGTCGGTGACGCCGGCCAGGCCTCGCCAGAAACCTAGCTGCGGGCATGGGCACTGGTCGAGCGTGGGGGCGCTTAGGAGCGGCCACGCGTCGTGGGGCATGGGCGTCGGCGCCTGAGCGTCATCCTTAATCTCCGGCGAGGCGGCGTCGTGGCGACTGAGATGCAGGAAATGTGGAAAAACAAACATGCAGCACTTGGTCACATTTAAGAATTGGAATCAAATAATGAGTATTTAATGTTGTTTCGAGATATTGCTCTCATATACTTGTTTGCATTTCCAGTGCCAACATGAACATATACGTTATGTTCCGCTTACAAGGCTGGAGCACAGAACCGTTTGCCCTACCTGTGGACAAGAGCTTGGTGATATCAGGCCGTTTGGCATTGGAAAAAGTAGGGTACCCGCTTGAGATTGCCTGCGAGTACTACTCTTTTGGGGTGCCCAGAAATCTACCTACGCTCATTTTGATCATGGACATACCCTATAGTTACCCTATAGTTAAGTACCTTGAAGAAAAAAAATCTACGACTTGTTATCATACCAGCTATCACCTTAATGTTAATTTAACCAGCTATGTCTCTATACAAGTAGAGGAAAAAACTTTATGCTGGCGTACACAGGTTTTTGTAGTATAGTTTGCTAATTAAAGCCAATCAGCCAATGACAAAGAAGTTGTGGTGCTAGAAAACCACAATTATTCTGACTATATGAATCGCGTCAGTTACCCGATCTCAAGGTTAACAAACATTGGTCGGCTACTGTGGCCAGGATGTCTAGTGTGTGAGTAGTCAGCTTTAGATTCCTTGCTAGAGAGGATATGTTTAAACGTAAAACTATTTTTCCTCCTTAGAGTGCCTTAATGGCACGTTATGTAAAAACCATCTTCTACTTAATACAAAGATGCTTAAACTTTTTGCATATTCGAGAAAATATACAATGGTCCAAAAGACTAAAGCAATTGTTGTTTCCCCGTTGCTGGTGGCTACCTAATCCAATCCATTCCCTAATCTCCTCCACTAGATAATTCCAAGGAACATGGAACACATCCGTAACTCCAACCAATTCACCCCTGACAAAACTTGTGCTTGTGTGTTATCACGGCAACAACCTTTGGTAGACCAGATCATGCGCTAGATATAACCTTTGACTTGTCAACGTGTGCATGTGTGTTATCACGGCAACAACCTTTAGTGGAAGCATGCATGGCCATGTGTTATATACTCCCTCTGTTTTAAATTGTAAGTCGTTTTAACTTTTTTGGTAAAGTCAAAACGACTTACAATTTGAAACGGAGGGAGTATGTAAATGCAACGGATGGGGCTTTTCTATCCAAGAGAAAAACACGCATTCACCGAGGACCCAAGGCCGGGCCTGATGCTTCCACCATCTACTCCTCGGATTTGACAGAAACATCAGAGAGAGAGAGAGAGAGCACGCTAACTGGTGGACCAAACATCTATTCCTGCGACCCCATGCTATTTGAGTCACGCATCTCCGGGACACCAACAATTACTCTAAAATCTCTCTTCACGTCTCCAATCAGAACTCCAATGGAAAACCTCTTGGCATTGCTTGATGCCGCAACCAGTCAAGATTCAATCTTGCCGTTTGATATGGACATACATGGAGTTATGGCAAATGCTGATCCACAATGCCACTATAAACAGACCAACTTGGAGAAGCCTAAGATAGATAGCACTTCACCTCCCCAACAACCGTAGAAGTGATTGACTCGATGAATTCAGAAGTTGCGGGTGTTGAACTACTATGCCACTCCGATAGTGCAACAAGTGCTGAAGTACAGATTGATTGCACAGTGGAACCAGTGCACTTTTTAAAGGAGGCTGCAGATGTTGCTGATGGTATGGCGTCAACAACGGGCCTGTGCTATTTTGGGTAGCATACCTCTAGAGATTAGCTCTTCTAGACTGCTGAGCAGGTACGGTTATCCCCCAATTTTCTTCCAAAATTGTGGAGAATGTGGTTGTTTCCACTGCACCACAAGACCCAGCTACGATAGCTAAGGCAGTTACAATTGATGGCTTCATAGCTTCAATTACTTAATCTGTTCCAGCCCCTCTAATCCGATAACTACAAGAAGCAATTTCTGAGGACGAACCCAATGATCATGAAGTGGGAACCATATCTGAACCACCTGAAACCCCATCACCACCAAGACCCTCTGTCATTACCCCACAACGTAAAAGCAGTAGGTTAGCGAAGAAATCCGAAACCTCAAAAGGAAAAGGAGCAATCCAAGTCGCAGAGGAGTTGCTTGTTAAAAAACTGGGAGACTTATCACCACCAACAACACAAGGGGTAGCTGACCAGTTCGTGTTTTATGCACAACATTTTGAGCGTCCACTCATCAAGGAGAAGATGGATGCCCCAACGGTGCTAATTGAAGTGGGGCAACAAAAAGCAAGAAGAAGAGGGGCAAGCTAACTAAAATGGAATCAAGAAATATTCAAGAGCATTCAGAAGTTTGATGAACTTCTCATATGCAGCTGGTGGTTCACTTGATGGGCTCTGCTCTTGTGCTTTGGCTTCGGTGCTCTTCAATGGCTGCTTGTTGATTAGGCGTGCACGGTGTTTTTTAGCTTAGTGAGTTGATGTGGTCTTGTAGCCATTTGCGTATTAGTTGTGGCCAGCGTGGTTGTGACTTGTGAGTTGCTTGGCCGAGGAAGTAGTGTTGGTTAGTCAACTGTTTGTACAAGCGCTGGTTTTTGTGTTGCGTCTTTGACATGTAGGTAGTGCCTTTTTGGTGGTTTGTGGTCAATTGATATGTCGGAGTTGTTTCCGGTGAGTTGTTGTATTCATAGTTGTAAGGGGTTTTGGGTCCAGTTTCCCAAGATCCGGACAAACTCTTATTTTTTACTTTTAATATAAATCATGGCAAAACTTTTATTGTCCTTTCTAAAAAAATTAATTATCTCATCCAAATATCCTCCAGCAAAGTTTTTTAGCTAATAAAGCTAAAAATTAGAACACAAAGCAAGTCTAGTTAGTAAAGCTACGTATATATACTCCATCTATCTAGTAAGAAATCAAGCCGGAGAGTAGACAATATATAGATGGTAAATGGACATACTACTAGATAGGAGTACATTACTTACTCGCGAATGTCAGTGCTCATTCCTCTAAGCCTCTGCTCGCAGATTTGCCGGAGCTAGTGGCGCTTGGCCTCGTCACGGGGCTCGGCGTCCTGCAGGAGTTCAGTGGCATACCGCACCTTGAGCTCCTCGTGGTGCAGGCCGATATGATTTTAGTAGCGGTACGGCCCGAAGCATATGAACTTGGGCGCGTACGCGTCCTTGATGGCATCGAGCACCCATTGGGGAACTCGACGGGGAGCCAGTAGGGGTCCTCGGCAGGCGGGGCAGTGTCGCCTATGTGCAGCCTCGCCTAGTGGCGAGCGGCACTCGTGGCCGGCGGCGGCTGCTCCTTGTCCTATATGGCTGCTTCCATCGATCGATGAGGATGCATATGCACGTATGCATGGCGCGAACCGCCGCGTCGCCATGGAGCCGGCCGGCTCAATTTATACACGTACACCGATCGAGTTGAGTGGCTTCCATGGATGGATGGTGTGGATCGCCGTCGTTGTACGTTAGTTTGGGCCGAGCATATATACCGTGTTGCCGGAGGTGATCCCTACGCCAAGAACAAATAAAGCACGGGGCATTTCTGCTTGGTGTAATGCTGGTGCGATCAGTAG
Organism: Bothriochloa decipiens; assembly: GCA_023333625.1. NCBI lineage: Eukaryota > Viridiplantae > Streptophyta > Magnoliopsida > Poales > Poaceae > Bothriochloa > Bothriochloa decipiens. The sequence continues at coordinate 39,087,881 of CM041645.1, forward strand.
GGAATAAAGAAACAAGACAGCTTTTAAATTTGTTCTCCCTCTTCATCATCATCGATCGATCTGAGTGCCTTTCTATTTTTGTTCTGCTGCTCCACCGGCCACTCCAAGTAAAGGCCAGATTCTTCGAAATGATGGAGGTGGGCAGTGCCTGGATCGAGGAGTCGGCACGGCGGCACTATGACACGACACGACGCGGATAAGACACAGTGCCCAATAGTATCATACAGAATAGTTTGGCCATCTATATTCTTTGATGCAGTACATGTGTAGTGGTTGTCCATGCAAACTCATGACATGGGCTACTAGCTAGGCGTCCATCTACCATGTTGCCGACCAGTGGGGCATGTGAGCCAAGAAAATTGCAGATACAGGACACACCAAACAACGCGCTTCCCAAATATAGGACTCCAAACGTAACACTCCGGCTTGAAACACAACCGGAGGCTACCAAACATCAACTGAAAGAAATTTTGTAACACTATAAATTATTGAAAATTTCAGCAGAATCTTCCCTGTAAACTGAACATCCAGAACAGATATCCACAGTACATAGATAATATATAAGCACAGACAGAATCCTTAGCATCACAACCCAACCCTAAATAAAATACAAGAACCATCCCGAGCGCAAACACTGTCAGGCGCTGCCAACCATTAAGTGACATTAAACTAAGGTATTACAGGTGCATAACTTAGTCTTAAAGAACAAAGTATAAGTAACTAATTGCTCGTGCATATGAAGGTGCTACTCCCAATTATCCCATGCATGTCGCGGTCATTAGGTACCTAAAAACTAAATAAACACGAGTGAGTAAAAACACTCAGCAAGTATAAGTAGAACCAAAAAAATATTCATCTCCTGAGAATCCGGGACAAACTACTAGATCACGAAATAAACAGTAGTTTCCGTCTGAAACGGACAACACCTGAATTCTCCTTAGCATTTACTGGTAAAGCCGAGTAAGTGGGGCCAACACTTACTCACAGAACCTGAATATAAGAACCAGATTGCACCTCCGCATAAACTGGCACCGGAAATTGAATGTAAATAAAACCTTGAAACTTGCATATAAAATCCGAAACTTGAATATGAACCATGAAAGGTATAGCAAATGAAACATTTGGATCAATGGAAAAATCAAACAGAGGCGCGAAGCCCAAGCAAAGGTTCATCTTGCACTTGCCTTATTGTTGCACCAACAAGCACAGATCTGGTAAAATGGCTTAGGTCCTGCCTACTTGCTCGCTGGCACCTGAACAAACATGGTTTGCACTCAGAAAGAACTCAAAATTTTACTACTTCGAAAATAACAAAAACATTTTTTCCTACTACTGTTATTTCCTAGCAATCGAGCTGCTCAGGCAACCAATCTGACTCCTATCAAAAGACGCAAAAATTTGGAAAACTTAATTCTCTTTGATGGCATCCATGCTATCGTTGATTATTGGGTGTAGCTAATATTCAGGAAGACACATACATCTGCATATATATACATATACCACAGTTTTGGAAAAGCAAAAGTAGATCAGGAACTCTATTCTGGAAAGGCAAATACGTGTGGGTGTATATGTGTATGTACCACAAATTTGGAATGACAAGAAGTAGATCACGAACTTCTAACACTGGAATGACAAGGAGAGTTATATATACGTCTATATGTCATGGATTTGGGATAACACTAGATCAGGAACTGGTTAATAGTATATAAGGAACTGGTTAATAGTATATAGGAGAGATATATACGTATATATACCACAGATTTAGACAGCAAGAGATTATGAAGGACAGATCGAGCACGAACTCTTTTATCTTCCCTTCCTGATTCCTTGCCTCCGATCCCTTGCTGTACGTGACACCAGCAATAGCCACGCCCTACAGGAGCATCACCGCTCAAACAAATTCCCACGGACAGATCAGGCGGCCATGGGTGCGCCCAACAACAGGTAGAACTGAGAGAAGAGCCGATGAACACAATACCGAAATTGCAGCAGGGGCACACCTGGGGTCTGGGATGAACGCAGGCCAACAGAAGAGCCGTCGGGATCAGGCGGCGGCGACGGCCTGTGGGTTTGGGGAAGAAAAGAATAGGTGGATGGAGGCGGCGTGGAGGTCAGGCAGGGGAAAAGAAAGGACAGGAAGGGTGGCAGTGCTGGAAGGAGCTGGAAGATGAAGAGGTGTTGTAGGCAGGGGAGTCGGTCTCCTTTTGCAAATTTAGAAGGAAAGAAAAAAACATGAGCTATATCCAACGGTCCATTTTTAACGGCTCCACTAAAATTCATACAGCATCCGAAAGAAACAAATTGGTAGTCAAACAAATTCGTTTCGATGAGATCTACGCAACTATGTTCTCTGATCTTCCATACGACTTACGGTTCAAATAGTCAATTTTTTTTAAAGAAAACAGAGTATTACACCAACATCGTCTTCGTAAAAATTACGCTCAGAATATTGGCTTCTTGATTTCCATGACATTTGGTGTATTAAGTCTCTTTTCTCGTCTAAATACATGTAGTTATTCACCAAAGTGACCCTTTTACCCTTCAGTCATTTAGACAGAGGGGATGGCCCTTGGGCGGCGCCCTCTAGCACGAGGAGGCGGCGCCCTGGGAGGAGAGGCCTCGGGTGAGGGCACCTCCGATGGAGGCGAGGGAGGCGGCGTCGGACAGGGGTTAGCCTCCGAGTCAGAGTCACCATGACCGTACCACGGAAAGGCAACCAGCAGCGGTGTGGAGCGGTCACCCTCCTGGACCCGTGGCGTGGAGCGCCTGATGACGATAGGGAAGTTTGGGAGCAGCAGAAGCGGGAGGACGGGAACCGGCTCTCTGATGTGCAGCGCAAAGCCACAGAAATCCACGACATCACTGAAGCTGCCAATGTTAGGCATCCCGCAACCATGGATCAGGGGCACCCAAACAGGAACAGTTGATGGTGGCCCTCCATCTGAGCCAGGGTACCCCAAAAGTCATTGTGCGGTGCCTTGGGGAAGAAGGGGCACTGGTGGCTGTTCGAGTCCGGCTGCTTCACCCGTGGCCAGATCTTGATGGTCCTGATCCAAAACTGGAGCCCAGGGACCTCCTTTAGCTAGGGTTCCCCAGGCACTAGTGCTCCGGCATGGGGTCGGGGGTCTTGCACGCGATGACGACCCTAAGGATGGAGTGGTCTTGGCAGAGGCAGTCAGGATCAATCTCCCCAACCTCGCCAATGACGTCGAAGGCAGCGGGGATCCCCAACTCGTTCCAGTGTTCCTCAGCAAAGTCAGTCGTGGCCACCGCCGCTGGCCACGGGCGATCAATGACACAAAGCAGTTCGATGTCTCCTTCGAGCGCTCCAAATCCAAGTGCCCAATAGCATGGGCAATGAGGCTTAAATCGACCATCTCATCCTGCATGCATTTAGATGCACCCAATGGTCACCTCGCTGCCCAGGCCCTGGATGAGTTCGATCCCATGGCGGACATGGCGATGTGGCTTAAGGCACTGAAGGAGAGCTTGATGGGTGCCTAAAGCCTCCACAAACACGTCAAAGGGCAGAACCTGCTAAAGAAGAAGAATCCCCTCAGAGCGCAAGACCTCGACCGCCTCGCGAAGGCAGCTTGCCTATCCAGCGCCAACCATTATGCAGTGTCCGGTGCCCAGCCGATGCCTGCCGCCACTCCTGGTCCCACTGCCAGCCCCGGTAGCCCATGAAATAGATAGCTGCAGACCATATCAATGCACCGATCATTGGTGCGCCCTATCCCCCAGAGTGTTCCCTGTCCTCCTTGTTGTGTTAGTCTTTGTGTGATGTAATCTTTTCTGTTTCTTGAGCATTTTAATGCCTGCTAGCATGTCAGATGGTGTGCATAGTACTCACACACTTGCACTCGAGTTTGGCCTCTTCAATGCTTTGTGTTTAGCTCTAGGGCTCGTCATGTATCTCAGCCATCGTTGGCCTGTTGTAAGCTTGTTCCAATGAGTCAAAAAAGTTTACGGTTTTGGACAATCTGAGAAATGTGATTTTGTGCGTGGTGCTGTTGTAGATGCTCATCCTCCCCTAGCCTATCTTCAGGAGTCCAAACTTGAGTCCCTTGCTACTAACAAGTCTAGTTCGTTCCTCCCCACCTCTCTGACAGACCTCTAGACTATGCCAGCTGATGGCTCTAGAGGCAGGATGATCACGGCTTGGAGCTCCTCTGCGCTCACCGTTGCTCCCCCTGAGCCCAAGCAGTGCACCCTGACCTCTAGTTCATGTCGACGACCTCTGACCTCTAGTTCATGGTCACCAATGTCTACCTGCCGACCTACCATTCTTTCACCTCTCTATTCCTTGCTGAGCTTGTGACCATTGCTGTAGACGATGTTGTTCCATGGCTCATTATTGGAGATTTCAATCTCACTCGCTCCCCTTCTGATAAGAATTCACCGTGTTTCGACAATGCAATCATGAATCGTTTCAATGCCACAATTAATGCCCTTGCCATCATTGAGCTTCCCCTGCTCGATTGGCTCTATACCAAGAGCAGCAAAAGAGAGCACCATACCCTTGCGCGCTTGGATAGGGCATTAGTCAACAATGCCTTCAACACATGCTACCCTGATACCTCTCTCTTCTCTAGAATAGGCACCACCTTGGACCACATCCCCCTAGTGCTCAAAATCCCCACAAGCATCCCCAAACCTCACTCTTTTCACATTGAAAATGCCTAGCAAAAGAACAACTCCTTCCATCCACTAGTCACCATGGCCTAGGTAGAGGCTCGCACCCCCACACCGGATGCGACTAATGCACTAGTGGATCTGATCAAAGCTCTTTGCCACGTAACATCGACCTAGTCTCGTAAGCAGTGATCCAAACCTACTGATTTCTATAATTGCTCCTTCATTATCCTATTACTTGACTTGTTTGAGGAGTTTCGGCCCCTGTCCATAGGGGAGATCCTTCTCTATTCGCTATGCCATGAGCAGATGGCCGCGTTCTTCTAGTGAAAGCAACGCAGTGGAAGCAATGGGGGAAATGCCAGGTGCTTCAGGAAGGGATGCCAATACCTGGTACTTCCATGCCTAGGCAACTGTGTGATGGTGACATAATTGCATCTAGAAGTTGGAAATTGGAGGAGTGCCCGTGTTCGCCCATGATGCAAAGGTGGCCACGGTCACCACGCACTACACCACCAGCTTAGGGTGGAAGGATAACATGCAGTGGGCGCTAGACCTATCCATGATCTATGATGGCTACCCAAGGGCCAACACAGAGGCCCTCGCTATGCTTTCAGGGAGGTGGAGGCTTGGGACGCTGTCTGCCGCATGAATACGGATAGTGCCCTCGGCCCTGATGGAGTTGATCCTGATTTCTATAAGGCCGCTTAGCTAAGTGTCAAGCCGATGATCATGGACTTCCTCCATGCCGTCCATTGTGGATGGATAGACCTACAGAGGATCAATCTAGCACACATCGTGCCAATTCCCATGTGCCCAGGGACTGCTGCACCCTCGACCTTCTGGTTGGTTTCTCTACAGAATTTCCCCATCAAGATACTGATAAAGCTACTTACTACACGGCTGCAAGCTCAAATCCAAAAGCTCATGGACATTGATCAAACAGGATTCATTTGGGGGAGACCAATCTTTGAGAATTTTATCTATGCCATGGAATTGGTACAGTGTTGTTACAAATGGAAAGCCCTATTCTAGTGGTCAAATTGGACTTTGGCAAAGCTTTCAACTCAGTTGATTGGGACAGTTTGAACATGGTGTTATAGTACATAGGATTCCCAGCTTAGTGGTACGGGTGGATCAACAGCTTCCTAACAACCTTGAGGTTAGCAGTCTTGGTGAATGGCTGCCCCGAGACATGGATAACCTGTAAAAGAGGCCTATGGTAGTGGGATCCCCTCTCCCTCTACCTCTATTTGTTGGTGGCTGAGGTGCTCCCAACTTTGATCAAGAAAAAGAGCAGCAATATTAGTCACCCTCTTGCAAATCAATCTTGCCCTATTCTACAACACCCCAATGATACACTCTTGGTGGCCAGGGCAGTGTCCAACGATGTCTGACGGTTGAAGTAGTGCCTCGAGCATTTTGCCCAAGCTATGGGGTTGAAGATAAATGTCCACAAAAGCAAGGTTGTGCCCATGCATGTTTAGCTAAAGAGGGCAGAGGAATTGGTACAGATCCTATAGTGCCAACAGGGGTCATTCACTCAAACATACCTTGGACTACCACTGTCAAACAAAAAATCAAGGTTGTCATCTTTCGCCCCCCTGATTGCCAAAGTTGACATATATTTGACCGGATGGAAGGCTATGCTATTGAGCCCTATTGGGCAAGTGACTCTCATCAACATAGTTCTTGATGGCTTGCCGATGTATGCTATGGGGCCCTGGCTCTACCAATTGGTGTAGAGGCCCTTGATGCACGAAGGAAGGTGTTTCTCAAGAGTGGCACTGACAAAGCCCTTGATGCACGAAGGCGAGTGTCTTGTGGCATGGGAGAAAGTTTGTTCCATGAAAGAACATGGTGGATTAGGGATCAAAAGGCTCGACACTTAGAATGGTTGCCTCTTGTACAAACTAATCCACCACCTATACCACCATGAGAACTCACCACGGGCATCCTGGGCTTGACAACACATAAGCTTGGTCGATCTGACAGGAGATATCATGGGTGATCACTGGGGGGCACTTCATGACCTGCTGTCGACCTATCGCAGCATGAACATAGTGAGACTAGGAAATGGCAAGACCACCTCCTTCTAGAATGATCATTGGGTACCCATGGAGCCATCACTAGTAGACAAATTCCCAGCTCTACACAGCCACTTTTTTGGGGGCGACATGTCTGTTAAACAGGTGATGAGCCACCGGCTACCATTCCTAATCCAAAGCAGGTTGTCACCAAGGGTAGGAAAAGACCTATGGCAGCTATAAGAAATGGTGAGTGGAATTGATCTTCATGACACCCTGGATGAAATGATGTGCGTGTTTGAGAAGAAGCATAATAAACTATCCATGGCCATGATCAAGAAAACTTCAGTGAAAGGTGAGCAACGATCGGCCTCCTTCCCTTTTATGTGGCATAATTTCGCTCCACCTAGAGTCAGGTTCTTTGCCTGGCTCATGGTTCAGAATAGGATTCAATGCAGAGTGAATTTAGAGAAGAAAAAGATCATGGTTGATGCCACTTGAGATCTGCAATGAACATGCAGAGGATGCTGACCACATAATCTTGTGCTATGAGTTTGTTTTATCGGTTTTGGGAACAAATTGGCTAGAAAATTAAGGACTATCAAGAAGGCTGAAGAATTGTGGTGCCCAAATGCTCCCAAAAATATGCCGAAGGACATCATGCCCACTTTCTTGTTGTTGTGCTATTGGGAGCTTTGGAATCATCAACATGACATGGTGTTCCATGGCGTTCTCCCTGGCTTGGATCATCTGTTGGTGACATGGTCTCTACGCAGCTTTGGCATGCTCAGATCTGAGGAAATCCCCTCTCCCTTCATTATTGGAGCTCAGTTGTTTGGAACATAAACTAATCTCTCTCCAATCCAAAACATTTGTATCCAGTGCCTTGGCATCTATGATAATATATTCAGGTGGGGACTCATCGTCCCCCCAGTGTTTTGGTCAAAAAATAGAGAGGATGGCCCAGTAGCTGCAACCCTGCCAGCCTTGCCCCTTGCCACGTTGCCATCAGTCCTGGCTATGCTAGCATCGCCTGCCCTGGCCATGATGGCCACTGTGGCCGCGTTGGCCTCTATCCTAGACATGACAACCTCTACTGGATCATGCGTCCAACCCAGGCAGACCAGTATTAATCACCGTCTAAATGACTGAAGGGTAAAAGTGTCACTTTGGGGCATGAATGTGCATTTGCCCCCTATGTGAGTATTGGTGTATTGACATCCAAATTAGGAACTAATGTGATCTAAATGAGATACATTGCAGCTTTATTCACTTGTAAGTTTTAAAGGGTTGATTTAAGATGAAATGGTATCCCTCAATATTTGAAGTTGGAAAAGGCGTCAAACTCAAAGATGAGCTTCAAAAGTATATCTATTTACTTTTGGGTTTAGGTATGCCGCACTATAAAGAGGGATGCAAAACTTAGTTGGTCTGAGGAAGATAGAGTGCTCAAGTATTAAAACTATACGAAAAGAGAGATACTCTAGCATGTTACGAGCATGTAGAACAGTTTTTGTGACTGTTGGTGTCAGAAGTCCCGGCGTGAGTTAGAATGCCCGAATGGTTGCGTCATGCCCTTGATTGTCAACTGTCCCAACATAAGTCTGAACTCCCAAAGCTAGGCTATGGTTGTGCGCATCCATCAGAAGTCCCAAACCATGTCAGGAGTCCCGACACTAGGCCCACTGGCTAGGTCAACGACCACGTGCATCAGAAGTGATGATGTGCATCATAACTGATGACGCTTCGAAAGTGATGACATGTGTCAAAACCTCTAACATTGATTGGTTTCACACAAACTTCTGAGCTAGCATGAACAGTATTTTTAGCTCACCTCGGAAGTCCTGAGATCTATGTCAGAAGTCCCGATGTAGATCTAAACGGTCACTTTTCTACTATGAGTATAAGTAGCCCTTTCTTCTCTTCTAATCATTACTCACCCATTCTTTCTAACCAACCTCTATCCCAAACTGCTCCCAAGCACTCAAGGCTCTCCTCTCTTCTCCCTTTTTCTCCCAACTTCGATTCCCCCAAGGATTTGAGTGGAGAGTGAGTAGATCGAGTGAGAAAATCATCTTGCAAGCTTGAGCACTTGATTTCTTCGCCAAGCTGGTTGGATTGCATCTATTACTCTTGGGGCTTTGCCTCTAGCTTGCTAGGATCGCTAAAGAGCTTCCATCTTGTGGAAGAGCCTTGGGAAGTTTGTATTACCATCGATTTCTTAGTGGAAAGCTCAAGTGATCTTTGTGGTCGCTTTGAGAGAGGCAAGGAGGTGAAAGAGACTCCGACCTTAGTTGTCACCTCAACAATGAAGACATTGGAGCTCCTTTCTGGGGCTGCCAAACCTCAGGATAAATCCTTTCTCTCACATGGTTGTTGTTGTCATTCTTGTGATTTGGTCGACATTACTTGTATTTGCTTGTCTCTCTTTCTCCCAACCTCTCATCTTAGGGTTTGGTCCTGATCTATGATTTGGAGGGTTCTCGATGTCAAAGGAAGTGGCAAAACATCTTCACCTTACCATTAGGAGGTGGTGTTCTAAGTTATTGGTCTCACAAAGTTCATTTGCGCACTAGTAATTTATTCCTCGTAGGTGTCGGAAGTCAGAATTGCTGATAGTTTGTCTTGGATCTTCTGACACGTTAGGATTTCTGACCCAAACTGTCGGGACTTTCAGAAGTTGCTGAAAGTGACTTTGAGATTTGTGCAAAAAATTTTAGATACGCCTATTCATCCCCACACCCCCTCTAAGCATTGTTTAGATCCTTTTAGGGCACATACATGTATTTAGATGAGGAAGGGACTTAATACACCAAATGTCATGGAAATCAAGAAGTCAAGTTTTAAGGGTCATTTTTAGGAGAACAATGTTTGGAGTCATATATTTGCGAAGCGCTTTGTTTGGTGTCCTATATCTGCAATTTTCTCTTGAGTCCTAGACGATCCATCGGACTCGCATAAAGTGACAATAACTTCAATATAATGTCAGGGAAGCCTCACACATTTGCAGAGCTATGTATATTACTCCCTCTGTCCCGTTTTACTAGTCGTTCAGGAACTGCTATAAAGTATGTGCATTCACTTTCTCCTCCATGCAAATGGACGCACGCAGCGTCTAGGTCTAAACAATCTTCGTTGCCCTAGGTTCAAAGCTACAACGTCTATTAACAGGGGAGTATGCAGGAGAAAGGAGGCCACACCGCACCTTCCAATTGAAAATTCCTTCAATCAGCCTCTAATTGATGCTTAGAATTAATAAAATATGATATTAAACAATATATTAGCACTGATGGTCTCCATTTACATTTCCTTGAGCTCCGCTAGTGGCCTTTCAGCCATGTTACTAGTGAGTCCAAACCATACAGTGGCGGAGCTAGGATTTCAAAGTTGGGTATTCCCACTTTCATATGAAAAAAATTCCAATCCATAATATCGCTCATACAAGTATGTTATCGATAACTAATATCACAAAATAGTGGAATTACAGATTGTTTAGCTAATCAGCACTGTAGTAAACTCTAAACTACTAAAGAGAAAAAAATGAAGAACCAAGAACGGGAGTTGGAGAGTGGTTAGTGCCTTAGTGGAGATTGGAGAACGGTGATAGCTGGTGCCTCGAGTCCTCCTCAAGCCACCGGCCCAGCCACTGGAGGTTGCTGCACGGGCGTGCGGCGAGCTGGCCCCTGGCCTTGGCCGGTCGTTCGCTACTGCCTGGCGCCCTGCCGCGGCTCGGCCGCTAGCTGCTGTCGCGCACGCGCTGGCTGCTCGGCCGCCACCGCCACGTCACCGCTACATCGCGCGCCCATGTCCAAGACGGTAGACGGAGCGTCGGGGTGACGAGCCAGGCCGCTAGGAAGGGCTAAAATCACTAACTGGACCTAGTGGGCCGATCTGTGGAGGTGAGAAATTTGCAAGCAAGGCCGAAAGGCTAGTTTTCTCATTGTTTTGGTCTGAAATACGCGAAAATACTGCATAATATAGTATTACACATTTATATATATAATTACATACACATATTTACATACTAGTGCACCAAAATAGTTGGGTATTCCCGAAAATACAGGGGAATATCCCTAGATCCGCCCATGAAACCATAACAATTTATTTTGTCTCCAAACCATAACAAGGGAACACCTAATTCTTTTGCCGGTGAGAGCTGGGACCGGCTTTTTTGCCCAAGTGAGAGCTGGGACCGGCCTGAGAGACGGAGGTAGCTCCTTTTATTTGCTGGGTGAGAGCTAGGGAATTAAGGTAGGGCGCAGGTGTGCCTGCTACCTGCTGGACCCAGCCCACAATAAAATTTCGTTGCAAGCCCATGCAGACGCCATTGCTTAGTATGTTTAAATGGGGGACAGCCTGCAAAGCCTGTTGGGCTTTAATCTGCTAAACCTCAGCGGAGATCGGGCCTGAGATATGGATGGAAGTAGTTTGCAAATGGAATTCCTTTGCAAATACACTACCCACACACACAAACACAACGTAGCCAATCAGGGCAAGGACATGGCCATTGGGCCCCCAATGCTTTTGACCTCTCCTAAGTCCAACTCTAAACAAGGTACGTCTGCGTAAAGCTCTTTGTGACGGTTTTTCTTTTCTTCGATTCATTTTCTTATCACACCATCGATCATTATTTATTTATGTCGTCTAAACGACCAACGTAGTAAAAAAAAGAAAAAGCCAAAGGACAACTCATATCATAGATCAAATGGTTGAGTTCTTTGTGGTGGAACCCACTCACTTGGGTTTAACTCCTCGATTTGACACGGGTGTTTGCATTTTTCTAGATTTATTTCAGAATATACCGTTGCTATGGATTAAGTGGTAGGCGACGTCACCATCGACAATGAGGCACCTATGGTGACTTACATGAACTTCAAGATTTCCCAATGCCAATGCATGCACTGACATACAAGCATGTGCTCTTACTCTTATGAACGTCATTAATAAATCTAAAAGAATAGCACCATTAAATCCTAGAATAAATCTAGAAAAAAAGCATGCACACCTAGGCCAAGACGAGACTTAAGCCCCAATTGGTAGATCCCACACTATACCTGTCGGCGTAAAAACGTGACGCTTCCACGCCGACGGGTCTCTCGCAAGCCAGACAGACCGGAGTGTGAACGTCTCTCCAATCCCCGTGACTTTCTCCAGCAGATGATCTGGTCGATCGATTCCGAGGCGTGCCAGTCAATTTGACCCTAAAATTGACAAGGAGGAAAAGAATAGTTAAATTATGGAACATGTTGGTGTTATTCCAGACAGTTCCTTATGTGTGGCTAAATAGCCGATCTGATCAGGGCATTGACTAAAGAGTTAATATCCAACATGCATTTATAAATAAACTTGATAAATAAACATGCATGAGTAAAGCAGTCGATCATGGCATGGCATAAATAACTAGGATAAAAGAAAGCATAAACCATTCATGATACATGCTATAAACAGTAAAGAACTAGCTAAATCGGCTATCCGAGTAAACGTGAAGAGACCAAAACCATTAGCCGATCTAATCTATTCAATACCATATATGAAAGATCCTACATGTATGCAATAATCTAGATTAAAACTAATAAATCTACTAAACCCGTGAATTTAAAGTCCTCAGACTAAGTAATCGTCGGACCAAGTCTCGTCCAAGAAAGCTCAGCAAACCTACTAGCTCTAAACAGACGCATGCACACAATATTTTGGGTGAAGCTCTGGTGAATCGGCTAATTTACCGATACCGACATGAGAACGAACTAGGTGCACAAACAGCCTTAAGACAGTTGAAACTACCAAAAAAACTATCTCTACCCTAGAACGCGCTACATGTCACAAACAAGATTGATACAATCTAGCTAATGTAGGCACAAGATCGATCATCAAAGCAAGAGAGTAAACATGATACACATTGATGACAACCGAATCTAAGAAGATCTAAGCCAAATCTACCAATCTTGATTGGGAAAAAGATGTTGTTGTAGTAAAATAAATAATATAAACTAACAACAACGGTAACTTAATGAATCTACTAGGTTGCCAAGCCTAGCAGAGCCGATAACTGGCCATGGGTAACTTAATGAATCTATTAGGTTGCCCAACCTAATAGAGCCGATAACTAGCCTATGCTAACGCATATAATAGGAGGTCGAACCGGCCCTATCAAACAATAACATAAACTGTTGACAAGCGCTAATGCATAGATAAGAGGTTGAACCGCCAAATCCAGCATAAACGCAAGCCCCTCGACCATACTAATCGTCGATAGGAGGTCGAACCGGCCCTATCTAACATAAGTAAAATCCATGACGATACTTACAACAAGCGAGAGGTCGAAACAGCCAAGCATGATGAAAATCCGCCGAGATCCTAGAACTAACGGTTTGGTGGCCGAAGCCGAAAGATTGTATTGATTGATTGGTTCTTCCTTACAAGGTGCCGGGGCTTACATATTTATACCCTGGGCTTTGACCAAGTCCTAACCTAATACGACTTGCAAATAATAAAAAGACTCAAAAACTGCCTAATCTAGATAACTTGGGCCCTACTATTCCATCCTGTAGAGTCTTGTGTTGTCAATACGCCGTTCTTCACCTTGCTGGGTCGGAGTCGACGTGGCCCGCATGCTTCTTCAGACAGCCGATTCTAGCTAGCTGATCCATCCTAACTTTAGCCGATTCCCCAAATCCGGCTATCTTCAACATTTAGTCGATTCCGATAGTGCTTCTCCGAGAAGCTTCACTCGCGCGTCCACTAGTCTAAATTTTGGTGCAAACACATGCCCCCAATTTTGGGATAAAATTGGTTTTATTCCAAAATTTCTGACTTCAATTCTCAATCGCCTCCCAGGTCTTCGCCTTGAGCACTCTGCAATACCGAGCTCCAACCCTAGCTGGCAAGAGAAGGGTCTGCTTTGATGATGACCTCATTTCCTGAGCTCCGGATGGCAACTCCAAGTCTCATCCCATCAGTAATACTAGACCCCTATCTTTTAACTCTTGGGTTTTGCTTTGACCGCTCTAATTTTGGATTCTTCGCAGGAGTCCCATAATGAATTGCTTATCCCTAGCTCGCCTCACACTTATTACTTGGGTCCCATGTGTAGCGTAGATCCAGTCAATTTCATTACCAAAGAAACTCGACAGATTCCATTTAAAGTCTCTATTATAAGTGCCAATTCATGGATCAATGCTTTTAGGAACTGGCCTCATATCCCGGTTGGGTGGCGGGACTAGTTTCTAAGGGTCAGAGAGAAGAAGGGCAAAACCTGTGTAGATGCAGAAATCCATTAATTTGTTACCCTTTCCCTTTTGGATATGGAGAAGAATGAGTCAATGCTAACGGTTGTATCATACTTCTGGTCCAATTCTGCCAATGCCTTCATATTTGGTCATGGACCAATGACAATCACTTTGGTTGATGTTTTCATGTTAACTAGACTAAAGGTCACTGGTTCACTCAATCCCCATGATTTCTTGGGCAAAGGATATAAATCCTTGGGCAAAATCTCTGATCTGAAAAGCTGGCCCATCTATATTAAGCATTTTTCAAAGACCACTACTTCTGTGGATGAAAAAGAACACATTGCCTTCCTGAATATGTGGCTTGAAAAATTCTTCTTCTATGGAACAGCCCTTGGACCAACTTTTAACAACAAAGCTTTGGTAAAAAAACTAGCTGCTGGGGATAAGATCCAGATGGGAAAACTGCTTCTGGGTGCTTTCTACAGCATGATGAACAGGTATCAGTAAAAATTTTGACAAATGAGAAAATTGGTCTTGTTCCTGGCCCCTGGTGGTTACTCCAGCTCTGGTTGAATCTGTATATGCACAAATTTGTTAGGTCTGATCTCAAAGGACAGTCTTTCCCTGACTTTGATCATCTGGAATGTTCTGACAAGCCCAATAGAAGAATAAGAGAATGCACAAACTATGGTGAAGCAGCTTCTTCTTACTCCATCAATTTTACAAGGGGAGAATTTTTCAAACTGTTCTATAGAGGCCTTGCTGAAGAATTCCTGATTTGGCTACCATATATCGAAGACTAGGACAACAATTTGCATCAGTCAGTAGACTTCAGATTTGAAGCTAAAGACCTGGATGATATAGCCATAGGCATTTTCAATTGCTTTATTAGACCCTATGCTCTTCCCGTGAACTTCAAACATGGCCGAAGCAAGATTTCAAATGATCCTGAATCATCTCCTTCCTATGAATTCTATAATCCAAGCTTTTCAGCTCGGTAATTCGGCCTTGGACCGCTTCCCCCTTTCCTCTTTTTTGCAAACAAATTCAAACCAAGAGAAATACTCAATAATGTTTTGGAAGCGATGAAGGTCTTTCAATCTTCGGTCGAACCTTTCAACATATAACATCCATCAATGGGTAAAGGTCAAGGACACACATCTCTCATTTGATGGATGGTGGAATGAATGGAAGGCATACTTGTTCTGCAAGGCTGTTCATCCACTATGCAAGAAATTGGATACATCCTATGAGTCTAAAGGAGGGGTGAGTTCTTTGTCTCTACTTCTTCTTAACATCCTTTCACAAACTAATATCCACCTTGTATCAGGATGAATCATTGGAGGCTCCTGCTACTGATAGAAAGAACAAACCTAAGCATTACTTGATTCCTTGCCCAAGGACAAGATTAGGCTCTGATGCTCCTTCCTTGAAAACTTTCATGAACACTTATGCTGCTCAGCTTCAGCCTAAGAAACGACAGTCAGCAACTGCTGGAGGCTCTTCAAGAGGAACCAAGAAAATGAAGACCAGATCATTTAAAGTATAGCTAATCTTCTTCTTTCAAATTACTTTTAAAATTGGCTTATTGACAATTTTTCTTTCAGGTAATTCAAAATGACAATACCATTCCTGTAGTAGCATCTCCAACCCCTCAAGTTCGATTAGAAATTGGGGAAATAGAGGATAGATCCCAAGGGACAAAGGTAAAGCATGCTCTTCATCTAAACCTTTTGTAATGGCTTATTCTGATTTGAATTTAAAACAGAATAATAGCACTGAATCTCCCGGGATAGATCTCCTTGCTACTCAAGGCATCAATTCTTCAAGCCAAAACCAATCTGAGGGTAAGACTTTTCAATCTGTAATTTATTTGAGTTTAGCTTTCCTGACAATTTATTTCAGGGTCTAAAGATACAACACCTGAGAACATTGATCCTCCACCATCTTCTGATCATATGGCTTGTGATGAGCCGAGCCCACATGGAACTGGTGAAGCATCATCGGCTATTCCTTATGAATAGGTAAACTACCGATTTTCAGATGACTGAGCCTATTCCCTTACTGACACTTCAATTGCATCAGGCTCCTTCTCCTTCATTACCAGATTATGGCATAGATATCTCCAAATACTTTGATGGAGAAGAAGTTTCCTCTTTTCTTATTGCTGAAGACAATCCTGCTGCACCATCATTGAGCCAATTGAGGGATATCCTGCCTCTTCTCCAAAGCATACAGATTTAATCCAAAATTCTTAAATCATCAGTCGAGTCATTGGAGAAGTTAAGGACTTTCTTCCTTTAAATCTTTTGGGACTGCTCACTAAGATCTCTGCCATAAATATTGAAGCTCTAAGAATAAAGAAGGCTCAGGACACCATTCATGAGCATAATATTTTGTCAGAAGAAAAGGCTTCCAATGTGAAAAATATCAAGGCTTTAAGTTCTTCTTTAGAAGATCTTCAGAAATCTATAGAGGATATAAGGCCAGACCTTGCTATTCTTCAAACCAGAAAGGCCAAAATAGAAAAAGAGCTTCAGGAAGTGAATGCTGCTATAAACCAGAAAGAGTCAGCCTTAACCCCAATTACAGACAGCTTGAAGCTAAAGACAAAGGAGTTGGCTAAATTGGTTCAAATAGGCAGATGGATCATGAAGAACCTGAAGACCCTCTCTGCATCTTTGGCTAACGATGAAGTATTATTAGCCCAAACTGACTCTGCTACGAAGAATGCCTTTGATGCATTGAAGAACATCTTTGAGTTGTAATTGAACTTGTAACAACCTTTTAGATTTTTGAATGTTCTGAATTCTCAGTGTCATCTGGCAATGCTACTCTGTACTTCTACATTTAGCCGATCTGCGAATTCCTGATTCAAGTACTGACAGATGACCTTTCCTTCTTAACCTTTAGCTGATCGTTTGTCCTGATTCATTCTTCTGACTGACCGAATAGTACAAAATAACAAGACTTTTGAGAAAATGCTCTAGAGCTGATTTGATCGGCCACTCGATTACTTGCCTGTACAACACCGTAATTAATGGCAGACTTGCCGATTCATCTTGATACGTGCCCCCCGGGCCATAAACTGACGTATTATAATTTGTAGGCGACCTCTGCTCTCTCCATTTTCAAGCCAGCAAAACCATTTCCTCTTCCAAGAAAACCCAATCCTTCAAGCAGCGTCCATGGCAGGTCGTGACGTCGGTAAGCGCCCCATGGAGGAAGAGGAGGTGAACTCGTACCGCGCTGTTCGCCCTTGCGTCAGGTAATCCACTGCTCGTCAATCAATCCCTTTACTTTTGAATCTAATCTCTTGTCCCATAGGATGGATGGCGAAGGTCTGTCCAATGTTGCTGCCTTCCTAAGAGCTCTGGTTGCTCCCGCTGCACCTGCGACAGTTCAGATACCCGGGATTGGTCCTGGTCTGATCGGACTACTCCAATAGAGTCTGGCGGTTCCTCTGCAGGATTGGAATCTTCCACAGGATCCGCCAAGGTGTCTGCGGCACTGTACAACTGCATCTACCGAGAGCGGATGGAGATGGAGGTGCTCTATGATGAGACCATCAAGGAGCTGGCCCATACGCAGAACATCCTTGCCGACATCTAGGCTGCTCTTCTGACAGTTGAGCGAGAGGCCGAGATGGCCACCAACCGGCAAATCGCTGCCAATGCTCGTGTCGTGGGTGAGTGTAATACTTTAGCTGCTAATCCTTGATATGTTTTAGCGATTAATCCTCTTGTTTGGTTCCTCAGATCTCATGAGGCATTTCGAGGAGCTCCAGCTTGTTGGGAACGCCGCCACAGCTGCCGTGCACGCTCCTGGGGAAACCATTGCTTAGAGGCTGGAGACTATTCATGCCAAGGTGCATGAGGTGGCTCATCAAGGTGTCATCACAGGTGCTTCCTTTGCTCTTGCTGCCATTCAAGCTTGTATAGGCCTGAATCTGCAGCACCTAAATGTCTCACCGCAGATCCTGGACGCCATCGACGCCAACTCTAAGCACTTCAAGGCAGCGGCAGAAGCTATCGCCAGTGCAGCTTCAACCCACTATGTCATTGGTAGACTCCCCTAGTGAGCGTGTAATATGGTGTAGTCTTTTGCAAGAGGTTCATCTTTTGTAAGAAATCTATGTAGATGAATGAACACTTTTGTTTGCAACACATCTCTTGAACCAGACCAATCAGAACCACTCATGCCTTTTAATAAAACATTTGTGTTCTGTTTTATTTTTGCTCTAAAGGTGATGCTGTCACATTAGCTATTACCAACGCTCTGTTGGTTTTTACACTGAAGGTGATACTAATGTATCAACTATTATGCTTGATATTCTATCTGATAACCTTTCCTCTAATCTAGAAAATAAGTCGATTGCTCCTAATCATTTTAAACCACCTTGAATTGATAGTCTAACAATGTCTGGCCGCATTATCTGTTTATATCGGCTATTACAACTCAATGTTCTTTTAAAAAAACTTTCAGAGCCAACGGCTCTAGCTGGCTGTTGATCTTCATCATTGATCGAGATGAAATCTCCATGAAACTCTTTTCCAGAAAAACACTCAAAGCTTTCCAAGTCCCAATAGACATTATCAATAGAGGAGATGTTGATTGAATCATCAGCGGGCACAATCTCAATGTCATTGTCTATCCACTGAATTATGTATTGATGCATGGTTGAAGGAATACAACAATTGGCATGGATCCAGTCCCTTCCATGAAGCAAACTATAGAATCCTTTTCCATCAATGACGAAGAATATGGTGATCAAAGTCTTACTGTCAATTATCAATTCAACACTTATTGCCCCCCGAGTGTCAGACACATTTCCTCCAAAATCTCTTAGCTGCATGTCTGTCTTGATTAGATCCTCAGGGGTCTTGCCTAGTTTTCTGAATGTTGAGTAGGGCATAAGATTGACTACAGCACCTCCACAATCATCTTGCTCATAGGTTTTCCATCAACAAGTCCTTTGACATATAAAGCCTTCAAGTGACGATAACGCATTGGCTTATCGAACACAGCTTGAGAAGTAAGAGCCACATAAGCAACTATTTCTTCATATTTCAACTCATTAAAATATGAATAGACTTCTTGATCCTTTGACGCTCTGAACTCAGCGGGCAAGATACACTGCATACCAATAGGAGCCAATTTGCCTGAATCAGCTGTTTGCTTGGCCTTCCAAACCTATGCCTTCTTTGCTTTCTTAGCCTTCTCCAACTTGATCTCAGTCTCCCTCAAGTATTGAACTCTTCTTTTCTGACTCCTAGAGAGACCACCCGGGCACCATTGGTTTGCTTGTCAAACATGGTGTACTTCTTCCATGTCTTCATCATAAGCATCATAATGATCATGAAGTCTGCATTTATTTATGCGCCGATCCTCAGTAGGTCATCCAAGTCTTTCATGGACAGACCGGCGGTTGGTTTGAGATTGCTGATACTCCCTGTATTGATCGCTGCATTTAGGGCAATTCCTCCTAGTGGGCAACCTCAAGCCTTCGTTCCAGCAATGCCTAAAGAAAGGGCAACTCCAATATGATTCAGCTAGCTCTCTTTTGTACCTCTATTCTTCAAGCATCCTCAAGCGTTCTCATTCTTCAAACTATCTCATACGGTCTTTCTCTTGCTGTCTCTGCCACTTGTTGAGGAGAATACAAGATGTCACACGTGGTCTTCTTTCAGCCGATTTTGATGACTCAGGCTGGTCAAATCGACTATTCTGCTTCTCACGCCTTCTCTTGATTTTCGGATATTCTTCATCTGTGAGTTGTAGTCTTGTATCTACTAATCCTAACTCTTTTGCTCTAGCAGAAGTCAGCACCTTGGCTTGGCCTTTTGGAAGCACAACATCAGCCATTGCAGTATCAAAGGGATCTTGATCAATCTTCATCTTGCTGGTAGTATCAAAGGTCAACTTTCTAGTCTCGATGGCCTTCTAAATCTACTTCCTAAACACATTGCACTCATTGGTGGAGTGGGTAGTAGAATTGTGAGCCTTGCAATATTTCTTCCCCTTCACTTCTTTGGGACTGAGTGGTTCATGTAGCACTTTGATGTGACCCTTGCTCAACAGGTAATCAAAGATCTTATCAGCCTTTGAGATGTCAAAATTAAACTTCTCCTATGACCTGCCCCAAGGATGGCCAATAACACACTTCTTGCCAAGATTCCACTCAATGGTATCAACTTCTTCTGCCTCTCCATCTGAACCGTACTGAATCAAGGATTTGTAGTAATGAGACACATGGGCTGCCTTCTAAAAACGGTTCTGCTGACGTGGTGGTTGTGTATACTCAGACAACGCAGTTACCCTTTGTGCAAGTGCTCTGAGATTATCAAAGTGCATGCCAATGAGCTTCTCCTTCAAATATGGCTGCATCCCTTGGATAGCCAATTTTATCGACTGGCTGTCAGACAGGTTTAAAGAAAAGCACAAGCTCTTTGTTTGCCTAAATCTTTGGATGAAGTCAAGACCCGATTCATTATTCTTCATCCTCATGCTGGTTAGGTTGTCAATGTCTTTTTTAATAATCCCATTGAAGAAGTAGGCATGGAACTTGCTCTCCAACTCATCCCAAGTGTTGATGGAATTTCTTGGCAAGGATGAGTACCAAGTAAAAGCTGGTCCTGACAATGATAAGGCAAAGAACCTAACTTTATGAAATTCTTTAGCTACAGCATCACCTAACTGAGCCAGATACTTGCTTATATGCTCCATCGTGCTGGTGTTGTCTTCCCCGATGAACTTGGAGAATTCTGGAATCCTGTAATTGCGTGGAAGCTCTAGACGGTTGTACCACTCAGGATATGGCATGCTATATGATCTAGAGTAACTCCTCTTCATGCCAAATTCCTTCTCCATCACCTCAGCAAGCTTCTTGACTAGTTGATTGTTAGGGTCAGCAGGTCCTCTAATGCTCGAGCAAGCAGGCATCCCCCAATGATTGTAGTTTGACACATTTGCAAAACCTGCTGGTGGTTCATCATCTCCTTCTTGGGCTTGAGCAGCTTCTCATCCCAAAGCTTGATTCACATGGTAATTCATGCTTCTTCTGATTCTATCAACTGAGGGAGCTATTTTTTGTGCCGAAGGTGGTACATTCGGAGTTGTACCAAAATTAGGTGGAGGACCACCCTTTGGCTGTTGTGCATGAGGAGCAGCACTGCTGTTTACGCCTCCATTGGAAGTTGATGTCATAATTGTATTGGAAGGATTCTGTGCACCATCACTAGGGCCTGATGCTATGTTTAGATTAAAATAAGCAGGTCCAAATTGATCAACAGGAAAGCCAGCAAAGACGTCTTTCATGATGTTGCCAAATGTGTTCAGAAAATATGCTTGATGATTTGCAATAGCTTCATGTATTAACTTGTTCAAATGATCTATCAGAAATTGCCTGTCTACATCATCTCCTGCAACAGTCTCTCCTGGCATTAAGATTCTGGGCATTGATTGCTTCAAGATGACTTTGCCACCACGCACTCTTCCAAAGCAAGACAAGCACTTCTGCACCAGTTGATCAGTAGCGTTCTGAATTATTTGCTTCTGCTCTTCATCAAGTTCATCCATTGTAACATCAAGGATGTTGTTGATGTTGAGGTCAGATGAATTCATTGGAGCCATTGTTGATGATTGTGTGTCCCACCAAGTGTTCCAAAAAGAGTGTCAGCATAAAAATGTGATGCTTCCACGTCGACGGGTCTCTCGTAAGCCAGACAAACCGGAGCGTGAACGTCTCTCCGATCCCCGTGACTTTCTCCAGCAGATGATCCGGTAGATCGATTCCGAGGCGTGCTAGTCAATTTGACCCTAAAATTGATAAGAAGAAAAAGAATTGTCAGACAGTTCCTTATGTGTGGCTAAATAGCCGATCTGATCAGGGCATTGACTAGAGAGTTAATATCCAACATGCATTTATAAATAAACTTGATAAATAAACCTGCATGAGTAAAGCAGTCAATCATGGCATGGCATAAATAACTAGGGTAAAAGAAAGCATAAACCATTCATGATGCATGCTATAAACAGTAAAGAACTAGCTAAATCGGCTATCCGAGTAAACGTGAAGAGACCAAAACCATTAGCCGATCTAATCTATTCAATACCACATATGAAAGATCCTAATGTATGCAATAATCTGGATCAAAACTAATAAATCTACTAAACTCGTGAATTTAAAATCCTCAGACTAAGTAATCATCAGACCAAGTCTCATCCAAGCAAGCTCAGCAAACCTACTAGCTCTAAACAGACGCATGCACATATTGTTATGGGTGAAGCTCTGGTAAATCGGCTAATTTGCCGATACCGACATGAGAACGAACTAGGTGCACAAACAGCCTTAGGACAGTGGAAACTACCGTAAAACTATCTCTACCCTAGAACGCACTATATGTCATGAACAAGATTGATACAATCTAGCTAATGCAGGCACAAGATCAATCATCAAAGCAAGAGAATAAACATGATACGCATTAATGACAACCGAATCTAAGAAGATCCAAGCCAAATCTACCAATCTTGATCGGACAAAAGATGTTGTTGCAGTAAAATAAACAATATAAACTAACAACATCGGTAACTTAATGAATCTACTAGGTTGCCAAGCCTAACAGAGCCGATAACTGGTCATGGGTAACTTAGTGAATCTATTAGGCTGCCAAACCTAATAGAGCTGATAACTAGCCTATGCTAACGCATACATTAGGAGGTAGAACCGGCCCTATCAAACGATAACATAAACTATTGACAAGCGCTAATGCATAGATAAGAGGTCGAACCGGACAAATCTAGCATAAACGCAAGCCCCTCGGCCATACTAATGGTCGATTGGAGGTTGAACCGGCCCTATCTAACATAAGTAAAAGCCATGACGATACTTACAACAAGCGAGAGATCAAACCAGCCAAGCTTAATGAAAATCCGCCGAGATCCTAGAACTAAGGATTTGGTGGCCGGAGCCGAAAGATTGTATTGATTGATTGGTTGTCCATTACAAGGTGCCGGGGCTTACATATTTATACCCTGGGCTTTAACCAAGTCCTAACCTAATACGACTTGCAAATAATGTAAAGACTCAAAAACTGCCTAATCTAGATAACTTGGGCCCTACTATTCGGTCCTGTAGAGTCCCGGGTTGTCAATGCGCCGTTCTTCACCTTGCCGGGTCGGAGTCGACGTGGCCTACATGCTTCTTCAGACAGCCAATTCTGGTTAGCCGATCCATCCTAACTTTAGCCGATTCCCCAAATCCGGCTGTCTTCAGCATTTAGTCGATTCCGATAGTGCTTCTTCGAGAAGCTTCACTCGCGCGTCCACCAATCCAAATTTTGATGCAAACAATACCATAACTCAAATTTACCGCTCAATGAGAGTCATTAAAAATGCCAAATTACCGTTGGAAGGTTAGACGTTAAAAATTTCTAATGAAAAGGCTATCATTATATCTCGTTTTCACAATAGACTGTTGGTGGGTAATTTCATTTTGCATTACCATCAGAGGGGCTGTTCTTATATCCTACTTTTAGCAACCCAGTATGTGTCAGCATATATGGACTGGTCTCGCACGCTTTAGGTTGGCCCATTCCCCATTGAGTACGGGTGGAAGAAAAGAGAAGGCAGTGGTGTGTTTGGGTTTGAAAAGAGAAAAAAAAAGATGAGCTCGAACTACGGGAAAAGTCTTAGATTTCAAACTTCCAACATCAAAACCGGATAACATTAGCCCTTCAACTATTGAAAAAGTTTACTTTAGGACCCTGGCCAGTTTTTTAGATTTTGTATGGCACTGTTGCGGTGCTGATATCAGCGATGATGTCAACACTCCCTTTTAATTTATGAAATTATTATCTTCTTATCAGGAGCTCGAAATATAGTAAATATAACAATTTTGATCGTCTCGATGAGCTTTGCAATGTGTACTCCGTTTTGTTGTTTGAGATAATTTTATTTCATGAAAAAAGCGGCGGCACGGCACGCGGCGCGCGTGCATGCGACTGCGCAAGGGCGGGCGTAGGGTGGCGGTGGCGGCTAGGTTTGGGAAACAGAGAGCCAAGAGCCAGAGAGCTAGGGTTGGGTTTAACACAATTCTCTTCTTGATTAAAAAAAGTACATGTGGGCTTATATTTATATAGTTGCAAGACTTGGCCCCTAAGCAACCGGAGATTCTGCGGATCATCTGCTTTCTATTTTATTAATTTCTATTTTTCTAATTTATCTAGATGATGTGGCGATCTCCATAGATGGTAGCGGCAGCGGCGGCGGCGGTGCGCCTGGCTCCTCTCCTACACGCGCACCCCTAGGGCCGTGAGACGCGACTGTTACGGCAATGTTGACATTGCTCCCTTTGCTTGGACCTCCAGTTGGCCCAAAATCTTTCCCAATATGCTGGGCCGGTGTTGCACTTGTTACATATTCCTATCACTCTCCCCCATCCCCTGGGGCAATTGCAGGACAGTATGTTGTACAACTTTAAAAAACTTATGTTAATGTGTCAACAATTTTTATTCCCTTGTTCTACTTTCAGAAATAGTGGTTTTAATTAAATCTATCCTACTAATGCACCATCTTCCCTGCTGATGAGCCCCTCCTAGAAGTACCCAGAAAATTGTACTCATAATTGGTTTATAGTCCAATGGTAGGACGGTTCAGTGGGACGCTACCCAGTAGGGTTCAAATCCTGGTACTCGCACCTTTTTCTGAGATTTTTCTAAGAATTTTCTGGCGCTATGCGTTAAGTGGTAAACGACGTTTTCGTCGACAACGAAGCGCCAGTGGTGACTTCAGGAATCTCTAGATCTGCTGGGTGCTCAGTCCTTCGGAGGTGCTCATAGGGTTAAGGGTAGATTTGCATACGTGTATTCATAGGGTGAGTGTGCGTGCATCTTATAAGCGTCTGTGTGGTACTGTGTAATTTAAAAAAATAACACTTTTAAAATGAACCGCTCAAATTTGTTCTCAACATTATCTCTCTTTACTCAATAGGCAATTAAGGGCCCGGATCACGTGTATCATCCTCCTCGTTCCTCCCCACGCCCCCGTAACGCAGCTGCCGCCTAAATTTTGAAACGCCAGTAATCACGGCTCCGATCCTCTCGACCTGGAGAAACGCGTAATCACGGCTCCATCCCCCTCTCAGCCTGGAAAAACTCTCGGCCGGCACAACACCTACGAGGCGAGGCCATGGCTGTGACGTCCTGCTGGATCGAATCGCCGACGACGTGCGAGGAGGAGGCGTGGGTCGCGATCGCGCGCGCGAGGAGGACGCGCCGGCGGCGATCATGCGCGCGATCAGGACATCGAGGAAATCAGGTACACCTGCCGGTTCTACATTTTGATCCGTACTATGGCCGATGCCGCGGGCAACCACAACGGAGATGTGGATGTGGCCGCGGCCGGGGCGGGCGGCATGCAAGGTGGTGCGCAGGAGGATGATACATGTGACGGTGCGTGGCCGCGATCATCCTGCACGGCTGCGGCGGGGTCGTGGTGGCTTGGATATATGCGTATATGGCTTGGGTATCTATTGTATCATCTATACGTTCCCGAGGAAGATCTTGAGTTGAGCACGACACGGGTCTCCTCGTAGATCAGCACGGAGATGTACTTCACGCCGCCCCTCTTTGCCAGCCTCCGCATCACCGGCTCGTGATGCCCTTGATGTTATCGCGGAGCGCATTCCGGTGGCAGTTGCCGTCCTTGCCCCGCTGCTTCAGCGACGAACGTGCAGGAGATCGCGTCGGCCGGCGGCGCAACGCAACAGATCGGGGGTTGCCAGCAGCGGGCGGTGGGGGTGCAGCGATCGCAGTAGCGCGAGGCAGGGATGATGACCTCCAATAATCAGCGCAGAAGGAGGCCGCGGCTGCCACGGTTCAGGTTGATGACGACCTCTGAGGTGCAGTTTCAGACTCATATGCCATGGTAGCTTTATGTTTATCTTTGCCTATAATCTTGGTTTAATTTAACTCATCATTAAGACCTTGAATTCCTCTCCATGGGATCGGGCTATTGAAGAAGTGAAAGACTGCTGAATCGTGAACTCTGCCGTATATATAGTAATAGTGTGCAATGTTATTTTCAGTTACATTCAGATAAATAAATAAAATTATGCTGATGCATTTCACTGTTCCCATACCGACAGATGTTTTTTGTTACCATACTTACAAAAGCATCTGATGATGTGCTATGATCGATCCCAAGCAGCTGGCACTGCAAGCCATCTACGAGGAGGACATGGTTGTTTTTTCAATGTATGAACGGCATTCAGGATCTTCAGTTAACTGAAACACATCCTCGGTATTCTCATCTTCTTCAGACTCGTGCAGTTTATAAGAATATATACTTTTCTTAGTACAAGACTATGGATGAAAATAATGAACAGACCAAAAAGATTCAGGATACTTTTCCAGCACCTCTTAGAGCTTGTACAGTTTTTGATGACGTAAAGCATCCTTGTTTTTTTTTTATGGATTTTTAATTTGTTTGTAGAAGTTCGATGGTGCTTTCATCCCTTGCACGTTGTTGTGTGGCTTGTTTTGCAATGCAGATTCTGTTGATATACTTGATCTTTAAGTTCACAATACTTGTCATGTTAGGTATCACTTATTTTAATCATTTTAGACTCGTACTTTTTCTTTGCTATAAGTATTTGACATCGACGATGTTAGTGCATCTTGCTTCTCTATGTGTATCGGCTATGTTTTGACCAATGTTTTTGCATTATATATATTTTAGAATAATAAGTAATTTTTAACAATACTGAGCTCGATTCTTAAAATTAATTAATCAGTGAACATTACATATGGATTGTTTTTAAACTTGTGTATTGTGTGTGCATTGATTCTCTAAAATAATGGTTAAGCAAACTAAGAAGACGCCCTGTGTTTTCTACGTCAACAGCGGCAGGTGCGGCCATGGATGCTCCTGGGCCCTGCCGTGGCCATCTGTGCAGGATATATTCAACTGAAGCAATCACAAAACCGATTTATGGGCCTGTTGGGCCGTCGACCGTACTTGAACCACTTTGTCATCTGCTGGCCCGGCCCGAGTGTTGCTATACCGTCGAAGAAGACAGGTTGAGCGGCAAGATGGTGAGGTGGAGCTCTGTTTTTTCTGCAATCTAAATGACAAGGATCCCGCTTGGCCGGTGACTCTGGGGATGTTGGTCTCGCATGTGAACATGGATCTCTCCTCCAACTTGGCGCCACTGCCGGCATATATATATTCCCTAATCCTTACTCCTATCTGGCTTGAATGTCTGCAATGAAGAACCGCAGCCTTAGCGGGCCAAGCATCCGGCGGGTATCATCTCTGGTAGCGGGAGCTGGTGTATTGGCTTGTTTCTCCGTCATTTCCCCACCAACTATGTTGCAAATCCTGTTGTCAAAAAAAAAAAAAAAACCTATAGTACGCTGCCGAAAGACCTGCAGTGGAGCGTGCAAGGCAATAGAGCGGACTAACAAGGCCCGCGGTCTGCACACTGCAGTGGAGAGCGGAGGCAAGTCAAGTCGCCGGCTCCCGCACAGCTCGGTGGTGCCTGCAGTGCAGCAGAGCACATATATTACTGGGTGTCCAAAAGCACAAGGCAATGATGCATGGCCTTTGGTCTACTAGTGGTTGAGGACAGGACTCGACGAGCCACACGGCTCGGGCGGACGCGTCTGCCAAGTCAAGTCGCCGGCCCCCACGCTCACCGGCGTCCGTTGGAGCCTTGTAGCTGAGCAAGCACTTGGTACGTGAAGATTCCTTCCAGCTCGTAATAATGGAGCTGCAGCGTCTTCCTGGCTATCAAAGGGTTTAGGGCTTAGGCCATTGCAAGCTCTTGCCCGTCACCATTCCCAGCAAGATTTCGTTTTATTTGTGGCTGCTCAAGTCATGCCGCCGAGAGGAGGAGGAGCAGAGAGGCTGATCGAGGATTGATTAAGGGTGGCGGCCGCAGGTGTTGCAGTTAGTGTTTCCATGGGGGTTCTGAAGCCTGTCTTGGAAAAGCTCGCAACGCTCCTGGGCGACAAGTACAAGAATTTCAAGCGTGTTCGGGATGAGGTGTCCTTCCTTGTGAAAGAGCTTGGTGAAATGAAAGCCCTCCTTGAGGACATGGACAACGCTGAGGATGAGCTCAACTTGCAGGCCAAGAAATGGAGGAAAGATATAATAGACATGTCCTATGATATTGAAGATTGCATTGACAACTTCATGGACCGTGTTAGGGACGCCGATGACAAGGTGGGGATCCTCAAGAAAGCTTCCCACTGTTTAAGAACAATCAAGGATAGGTACCGTATAGCCAATCAGATCAGTGAGATCAAGACTCGTGTGATTGAAGCAAGCAACCGCCGTGATAGGTATAATCTTAATGTGTGCACATCTAGCTCTACCGCAAAAGTGGATGTTGATCCTCGGCTCTCTGCACTATACAAGGATTCAACAACCCTTGTAGGAATTGATACCCAAAAGGTTAGATATTGTCAAATGGGTAGATGATGAAGAGAAACAACTAAAGGTGATGTCAATAGTAGGTTTTGGAGGTTTACCAAAGACCACGCTCGCCAATGAGGTATATAGTGAAGTCAAAGGGAATTTCAATAGCAACGCATTTGTGCCGATTTCTCAGAAGCCAGACATATCAAGGCTACTCAGCAGCGTGTGTTCAAAACTCGCCCTGTTTCCATCTTCTCATGCCTGCGAGGTGCAAGAGCTAATTGACACTCTGAGAGAATACCTACATAATAAGAGGTACTTATTCGCTGTTCTTATATGTAGCAATGAATATTTTAACTGTAGCAAATTCAACTTTAATAGGCAACTTACCTTACCTCTAGCTAAATTAATCTAACTCACTGTTCACCTCTTTCAATGAAAGCAAACTAGCTACATGAGTACTAGAGACAGTGCGAGATACATTTAATTTGCAGTAACAACATGCACAGACATAGCTTAATTATTTAACAAGATAGAGCTACACTAGTATCATTTTGTGTTTCAACAGCAGCATATTTATACGACGGGTACAAACTTTATTACAACCTTTTAAAATTTAGTGATTGTAGCATGCAATACATGCTTTCCAGAGTTATCAGAGTGTTTATTCCGTGTCTAATTTAACCCATGTAATTTTGGGATATGTTTATAGGTACCTTATTGTACTTGATGATTTGTGGGAAGTGAAACATTGGGATATCATTATTACTTGTGCTTTTCCAAAAACTAATCAGCAAAGCAGGCTTATTGTGACTACAAGAATTGAAGGTGTGGCTCAAGCACGTCGCATTGACCATGGGCGTATTCATTATATGAAACCACCAAGTGACATGGACTCAAGAAAGTTATTCTTTAGAAGAACTTTTGGCACTGAAAACACTTGCCCTCCTCAGTTCACAGGAATTTCTTCTGAAATTTTAAAGAGGTGCAGTGGTTTACCTCTTGCAATTGTCACTATGGCTAGCACGTTAGTGGACCAAGCCATAGAGCAGTGGGAGTACATGAAACATTCTGTAGTCACTGAATCTGCAGCAAACTCCTCGGATGACATGATGCGTATCCTAGACCTGAGCTATAAGAACCTTCCTCAGCGTCTAAGAGCATGCTGGCAGGATTAAGTGCCGGAATATCTCCTCGTTTTTCGGTTTTTTTGATGAGTTTATTTATCTGAAATTAGTTAACCAGCCTGAAGTAGTAGTATTCTTGCAGTCGGAGAAGGACAGAATTCGTTAACTGAATGAAGCAAACATATACTATTATACTATATAATATCCAATCCACCACTAATCCAATCGGTTGGATTATTAGTTAGTCGTGATGTGGGTCATGAATCAACGTCACATGTTGTGATGTGTACGATGAGATCTCATAATCTTAAAGATTAATTGATCCACATGCGGATCGGATCATCATGCATACTAGTATTTTGAATCATGCCGCTAGAATCAAACGCCAAGTCGTCATAGTGGTAAAAGATTTGTTCACGCTTGTAATAACTGGCCGTACACTAAGAATACAGTAAGTACCTTTTCATTCTATACTATACTCCATCCTTTTTAAATTTTAAGTCGCTTTTACTTTTTATTGATACATTTATCTTGCTATAAATCTGTATATAACTAACGTATATCTAGATACATAAAAAATTTTACGTATCAAAAATTAAAAGACTTACAATTGGAACGGAGGGAGTAAGAAGCTTGGAATTTGCTATAGATTGATGTTATCTAAACGTAAAACTAGACATAATTTAGAATAAAAATAGTACTCCACGGTAGTTGGGATGTTGGTCGATCGTTATGTGTAGACACAATAGAGCATATATAGCCCGTTTGTCCGTTTCATGCTTTTTGTCCGGCCGAGACAGAGAGTTGTTGGTGCATGCTATGCAGAAAAGCTCGCAGATAATGACATGCACATGAAGTTCATGAACTGTGCTAGTTTATGGTTTGGTTGTCACTTGTGTGAATGCAGCTTTTCAGTTGAGAGGGAGAGGGGGAAGCTGAAGAATGGCCATTCGGATCCAGGCCCTCGTAGAATTCTTCTTTCTTATTCTTTACCAATGATTAGCTTGTAGGTTTGTTTGTTTCGGAGCAGAGCAGCATGGCTATATATGTACTTATGTTCCATAAACAGAATAACTTGAGGGTCCGGAGGAAGGGGAAAAAAAACTGAAGACATTGAAAAAATAAAATAATAATACCACTAGGCTGGTTTTTTTTAACTGTCACCGGAGAGCGAACGAACAGTCCCAACCTAAATAGTATTGATATAGCTAGCGCGGCTGATAGACTATTACTCACTTGGTAAATGAGAGACTACCTCGAACAATCAAAGGGAGTCTTAGCTTTGGTCAGACCCGTAGCTAGTAGCCAAATGAGACTACTCACTTGGTTTCAAGTTGTGATTTTTTGTCTTTTTAAACAAACATACATATACGTTTTTATTACTAGTACTATCTAAAAGCCAAAATAATTTATAATTTAGAACGGAAGTGATCAGTGAGTACATAGGTCTAAGACATCCAGATTGAAGATAAGAAGAAGATGGAAGCAACATGATAGGTGTCAAATGATAGAGGAAATGGATCGATCTGCATTGCGTTGCATTGAGCCATTTTACGTGTAAAGGCATAAATAAAGTTGCACACAACACTACCTCGAGTAGTAGTATCTTTATTATACATATTTTATTTTTTCTAGAAAAAATAGCAGTAGTGTCTTGAGAATTGAGATTTCAGACATATACTACAGCAAAGCTGAAGCATGCATTATTTCAAGGATGCTGCATTATTAGTAGCATAATATCGATTTGTGACACAAAAATTGAACTAATAATAAAAAAATTAAATGAGATTACACCATGGAAGCGCACTGCAGAAATCACAATTAGTGGATTTGTGTGTCCCCAGAGCAGGAGGCCAGCTGCCCGAGAATATATACCCTATTGGATATATTGTCTACTAGTGGCTTCGCATTTTTTTTATTAAAGAAGTTTATCAATTCAAAATCATTACATCAGGTTGGTATAATATTAACCCACTTCACATGCTAAATAAATACTACTACATATATTAGCTAGAGGATCCAAATAGATCTAATTAATTTATTTAGATAATAAAACATCTGACTTCATTCTCTCAGTAGAAGAATTAGACCAAACTTATTAGAAAGTTCAACAAATAAAAAGTCACACATTTCACAGAGACTCCTTTAGCTAAAATTTAAGCATAAAAGTTACTCCTAGACGTACGGCTTTCCCCTCCCAGTAATCACTAACAACTAGATGGGTGGATGATCAAGCAAGTGCAAGCCACTGAGCACCTTCGCTCTTTTTTAAACTTACTCTCTAAACTATCATTTGGAAAACTGTTTGAATAAAACTAGCTTTTTATATCTTTTCACCCTCTAACTTTTATATTTTTTGCGCACTCTGTAGAGCCATCTCTGCTCTCATATATAATTAACTAGCTTAGTGAGAAATCCAGAATAAAAGATGGCTATATCTAGATAACAAAGGTTCATTCCTGGTGGTGATGAAGCTACTTTAGCAGTGATAACAAGGTTGCCAACTAATGCAAATGGAGAGGCACATAACTGCTGTTACTATACAAGAATCAATAAAAAAAAAAAAAGCACTGCTGTTACTATACGAAACTGAGCAAGAGCAATGGAAGATAGATGGATCATATGCTGGACAAGAAGCTGGCAAGGTAGCCAGCTCTGAACATACTTAAAAGTACTCAAAGCACAAAAGCAGTTGGATCTATCTGCAGGAACAACAGTACCAGTACTCAAAGTACGTCTCTCTCACATACTCTGTAACGGGACGACGACAGGGCAGATCAGCGTATTAGATGAAGATGGACGGATGATTGCTTGTTGGATTGGCCGGGCGATCGGCCGATCCGTCCATGCTGACGAA
Organism: Bothriochloa decipiens; assembly: GCA_023333625.1. Taxonomy (NCBI): domain Eukaryota; kingdom Viridiplantae; phylum Streptophyta; class Magnoliopsida; order Poales; family Poaceae; genus Bothriochloa; species Bothriochloa decipiens. The sequence goes on from CM041645.1 coordinate 39,120,177, forward strand.
CTAACTACACCTACTAGCTCATGTATACGGGTTAGTAGTTGAAGCGTTTGGGTGTGCTCCATCTCGATCGATCTCTTCAAGTTCATACAGTTTATGTGTGTATGTATACGCACCGTGTGGCCGACGGTGCCATCGCCAAAATGTCGCTATACATCAAATCAAATTCATGCATTATTTATTTGTTGCTGCCTTTTCTGATCGATCACTTGCATTATTGGTGAGAGTCACACAAGAAAACGCGAATTGCTTGCACTTTTTGCTACCTATAACTATACGAAAGTACGTGCCGTTGCATCCCCGTTCTCATGATAGCAATATAGGACGATGGTAGATGGCTCTTCCGGAGCTAGCTTTTAAAAGATCTAATTCATCAAAAAAGCCATGTTTTAATTTTTATTCAGATTGTAGCAATCTTAACAATCTATCTCCTCCAATTTTTACCATCTTTTTCAAATAAATAGACATTACATGCTGTTTATATTGAATTAAATAAATAAAACTGGGCAAAGCCTAGAGAAGTCCAACAAAATAACAAAGAACTCTAAAAAAACACGGAAGGACAAGACAAAAACAATAATATACCCTCAAAGCAGAAATTTGAGAGGGTCTTCACCCTCTTGGCATTAATGGCAACACACCAAGAGCATGTCTCTAGCTCCTTATCTTTTACCACCAATATAGATGGTCAAATAGTCGACACAGCCTAGCCATGTTAAGGCATGATTGCCTTACCTTCGGCCTAGGAATGACCCTACAAGGGCTTAGTTAGGCTGGGTACCCTAATGGCCCGAGTTAAGCCCTTTGTACCATAGTTTCATTGTACAAGTAGGATAAGGCCATGTCGATGTTACACGAGCTGCTCAAGGAAAGACAACGCCTCTTCTGTCGCAACTCTTTTTTTTGGGGTAGGGTACAATTTAGACGCACACAACCCACACACTCACACTCACACCACACGCACACACACGCTTGCGCTTCCGAACACACGCTAAGAAGAGATTGGGAGCCGTTGCCGCCTCCATTGCGCGGGAAACGCGCAGTACCACCGAACGCGCACGCGTGCGTGTACCCTGAAAAGACTGTTTATTTAACCGGAATAAATCCGGTGGTGCGACACCAGGTTGATCCTAGCGGGATTCGAACTGTGGCGGGTGGGGTGGCCACTGCCGACCCCCACCACTGAGCTACGAGCTCATTCGCCTCTTCTGTCGCAACTCTGAACTGTCCAGTTTCGCCAAATGATGATCTCCTTATTGTTTACATATATGCCGTTGGAACATTATGCATGAAAATTGTTGTGCAATCACCATGGTTGGTAAGGGCTCAAGTGATTGTGCCCTCAACCACCATGGAAAGGTGAACCATTTGAATTTCCCCCCAACATTGTATATGTTGAACTAAGTTGTGCACTTGTGCTTTATGAAAGGTTAAATTCTTCATTTGAACTTAGGCTCTCCACATCGTATGTTTGAAGTGATGCCCAAACAAGAAAGAGAACATATGGGCATCTGCACACTGTGACAAGTGATACTAGCTTGTAGTGATGCCATGAATGTTGAGAGTGGCGAGTTCAAGTAAATATCGGTGCCACAACATAGAAAAACCAATTTTGTTTGCTCGTCTCAACTATTTTGCTACCAAAAATCACCAGCAGGCAGATCGAGAAGTCTTCTGCCGGTAGAACACCTTGCAATTGTTGATGCCAAGGAGTCTTCATGGAGATCACCCTCAAGTCGATGCCAATTTTTCTTGTGGCACTTATCTTTTTTCCCTCAGACATCATTGACCACCGTGGAAGGTCTTAGTGGCCTCTCATCTCTCCGGGTTCCCTTTCTCCATAAGCCACCACTAACATCTTTTGTGAGTTTCCTGAAAAAGAAAAAAAACCCACAACCTATGAGGAATGGATTACTACGTAGGTTAAAGAGAACAAAACGGGGAACCCATACACTACTATATGCCATATATATGCAACTCCAGTACAACTGCTACACATAACCTTGTTGTGAGTTGTGGCTAACTACTACAAAACACAGTATTTTCTTTCTTCTAGCTCAATATGCCGAGGATTCAGCTAAGGAGCCAAGCATCCATTTGACACGACACATGTGCTACATGCAAAGTAGTAGTACTACTACTAGTTGACTAGACGGTACTACAGAATCAGCCCCCGCGTCGCCCACCACGCGGGCGCCTCGGGTGGAACCCTAGCTGCCGGCGCCCGTCCTCCCCTCCCCTACCTCTCTCGCCGCGCCGCCGCTGGAGCGGGCCGCCGGCAAGGCCGCGCGGCCGGTCGGGATGGAGGTGGCGGGGCTCCGTTCTTCCCTTGTGGCCGGTTGGGATGGCGGTGGCGAGGCTCCGTTCTTCCCTTGTGGCGGTGTTGTGGGGGCGATGGCAGCCGCGAGCCGGCGGGCGTCGCCCGAGCCGAGTGGTGGCTCGGCGGGACCATCTGCTTGGGATCGCGACAGTGCCGGCCAGGGCCCGGGCTGGAGCAGGGAGGCCAAGGCGGTGAGCTTCTCCTCCGTCCCCTCCTTCAACTCCTCCTCTCATGGCGCCTTGGCTGTCGGCCTCTCCTCGGCCCGGGCGGGCGGATCCGGTGCCTAGGTGGCCGGATCCGGTGGCCCAAGGCCCGGGGGCGGCGCTGGTGGCCTCGGCCATGGTGGGGGCGACTGCGCTGGCCTAGGGTTCCGGGTTCCCCATCCTCATGGCGGATCCAGGCCTCTCTGGGTCGAGGGCGGCGCCCAGCGCCGGAATCCTTCGTCTTCTTGTCAGCGGCAGCAGTGGCTGGTGGTGTCCGACAGTGGATGAGGCGGTGGCCGGCGGCTCGTGCGTGGCTGGGGCCTGTGCAGGCGTTGGGGGCGGTTTTCCTCTTCTGCAGCCCCTCCCTGGTTGGCCTCAGCAGTGCATGGTGCTGGCCGTGGAAACGGTCAAGACGAAGGAGTCGGCACCGGCGTGCGGCAGGTGGACACGCGTGCGGCGGAGCGAAGGCTGGTTTTTGGCACGACGTCTTGCTAGTGGGGGTGACCGACGCAGCTTTGCGGCTGCAGCGCAGCCGGGGCGTCTGTAAGGTCCTAATGGCTAGAGAGGGGGGTGAATAGCCTATAAAAATTCTTGTAAAGCACCAAATAACCGGTTAGTACTTAAGATGGCAGAGCTCTTTCTAGCACTAGCACAACTAAGCTATGCAAGCTACCTACACAATTCTAGCAAATAGACTATGATCTATAATCACACCAACAAGCCTAGGTTGCTAACTTACTCCTAGTGATCAAGAGAACTACACCTAATTACCACTAGAGAGCTAAACTAGCAACTAGCACTACACAAGATAAATATATAAATGTAAGTGCAAGAGAGGGGATTGGATTATTATACCACCGATGTAGAGGAGATGAACCAATCAATAACAATCACAATCACAAAGATGAATCCTCGGTAATCAAGATGACACAATGATTTTTTTTACCGAGGTTCACTTGCTTCCCGGCAAGCTAGTCCTCGTTGTGGCGATACACCCAGTTGGAGATGTGCCTGCTAAATGGCGTCACCTAGCTAATCCCGCAGCTGGGTGCAGCACTATCAACACAAGATAGGGATCCTCCAAGCCACGATCAATCCACTAGAGTTGTAATTTGGCCCTCCGCCGGAGAAGCAAACAACCCCTCACAAATATCACCTTGATTGGGGGTGGACACAATCACCAAATTCCCTCACCAATCAATCCAACTCCAACCGTTTAGGTAACGGGAATCACCAAGAGTAATAAGAAACTTGCAATTACAAGGATCACCTAGTGCCACCAAGAATGCAATCACAAATGCACAAACACTAGGGTTTCTCTAAATCCTCTCTTGAATGAGCTCTAATCTTTGAGATGGAGAGGAGAGGGAGGAGATGCTCTTCAAGCTCACAAGATCGATCTTTTAGGGCTCTCAAATTCTCTCTAAGAATTAGCACCAAGATTTGCAAGAGAATAGAGAGAGGAGCTTTCTTCTCTTTTGTGTTCTTCAAAGGATGAGCAAGGAAGAAGAGAGAGGTAACGGAAGGGGGAGGCGCTGGCTAAAACTAGAGAGACAGCCACAAGGCTTCTGCAACTAACGCGCGGGCCCCGAGCTCCAACTGAGTAACGGCAGCAGCAGTCTCCCACACACGCGCTAGGCACGCGCACACACGCGCTCAGCATGGTTGCTCTTTGTTCAAGTGGTCGAACCAAACCGGCCATGCACCAGCTAACGGACGACAGCGCACGCATGGCTGCTGCTCTCTCACGCGGCGGAAAGCTTTTCTCTCTTGTGCATGCAAACGGCAGGAACGGTGAAGGCCCAATGAAAGGACGACAACACTCCTGTTCGCGGGTCCCACGCTACTTCCTCTCTCTCTCAATTCCTGGAAACGAACGAGCGGCAGAAAGCACGTGCAGCAGCTTCGAGCGGCATGAGCACTCACAATACAGAAACTAAAAGTAGAGTCTAAATTTTTTGATACCGTGTCAAGAAACTATGTTTCACAATGCATATTTTCTACCATGAGTCTTAGCAGCCATTCACCTCTCCTCCCCAAGGATCTTCTGCTCCTGTTTTATCTCCTTCCTCACCAGACCCCACCACGGAGGGACAACGAGCTATGCAGGCCACGTCCGTGCGGGGCACGCATTGTAGCCATCGTCTTCAGGGCGCTCTCCTTCGTATTTTGACGCTCACGCTCATCCCTCTCCTCAAGTACGTCGCCATCGTCCTGTGCACCGATGACAACGTCCGCCAGGTAGCAGCGAGCCCCAGAGCGAAGGTTGCAAATCGGGCTGGGGCGGCCAACCGCGTGCAGTGTTCTCCATGGCCGCTGGAGGGCCAAGACAAGGCAGCGACGGCCTCCAATCGATCTGAATCAGCTTGCTTGCTTCGAGAGCCAGGACAGGGCAGTGACGGCCTCCAATCGATCTAAATAATGCACATATGCTTGCTTGCTTCATGATTTGCTTCCAATCGATCTTGCGATTGCTTGCTTGCACGTCTGAGTAATGCATATCATCTTCCAATCGATCGAGGACATCCATGATTGCGGCGAGGTGAACTCCGCTGGCCGCGCGAACTCTACGGCGGCGGCGGCAGGCCGTGCGCGACCTACGCTGGCCGCGCGAGCTCTGCAGCGGCGGTGCCAGCGGGCCGTGCGCGAACTCCGCTAGCTGCCGGCGTGGACCTCCTCGTGGCCTCGCCAGGGCACGACGCGTTCCTCGCGCGCAGACGACGCCATCTTCGGAGCCAGGCTACCGCACGGGATCTGCGACGTGAGAGGAGCGGCCTCAAATCGCGCGTAGACGTCGAGTCAAGATTAGACGTCGTTTCTACAATTTCGGTTCTCTCTCCTCATTAATTCACTTGTCACATTAGCAAAATATCTATGTGGTAGTGTAAGTAACTATAGGTTGGAGTGGCTTCAACCTATGTTTTAGGGATGGCTCCAACCCTTGATTTGTTTGGTTGCGAGAATGAGTTCGATCTATTTTTTATTTGATTGGAGGACTGAGATAGGATCAGATCCATCCCATTTTCTGTTTGGATGGATAGATTCAAACAGAACTAGGATATGGTCACCTTTACACTGAAATGGTGAGGTTATCCTTCTCAATTTATGCTAATTCTCACCAACATAAACAACACAAAAATCAAGTGATGACACATGGTAATTTCATCAGCAACTTCAAATATTTGAGCATCCAACATATAATTTATGCTCAACACATAGAAATATTTCATATGCTTGCACCATGCATCAAGGAATAGCACACAAAATAATATAACAGACACATATAAAAGTCTTGGTCATATTAGAAATAAAAGTCTTATGACATATCCATAGGCACATTACACACTAATATCAAGTCTGATGCTTGCACGATGCATCAAGTTCAAACCTTACACAATATATAACAAGTTCAAGGCTTTCACGTAGCAAGGTCCAAGCTTACTTAGACCACAAATATAAAATTCTATGTGGTACTAACAAAAAAACCATCCCATGACTATAACTTACCCTTACTGATCAGGATTAGGGTAGTTGTCAGCAATGTGCTTTGCAACCCAATTGAGTTTATGTTCAAAAGGCAAGGAGTTGAAAGCTCTCGCTATGTGAGGATATTGGACCAAGTAGAAATGGTAGAAGGATAAGTAAGTCGAATTGAAACCAGTCATACCCATTATGTTGTCATACAAATCAGACGGCACATCATTGTCAGATTTTTCCGCTTCTTTTATCGCCTTGGCTAACTTGTTACTTTCACATTTAATTGTAGCCACCAATGGATCTTGATCAATCATGGCCCTCTTCTTTTCCTTGTCCTTCTTCTTAGGATTGGTGGCCTTGGTAGCCGATGAAGTTGCCGCATTGTTGTCTTGAGTTGCACCCCTATCACTTTGTACCTCCATTCTCTGCACCTCGGTGGCCCAGTCATCTGTATTTTCTTCCTGTGTACCTAGAGGTGCACTTGAGTCCTTTGCAAACTTGCCTGTAGCCATGGTACTTCCAAATATTGTGTTCATCTCCACAAAGTGTTGAATAGGCTTGTTTAGAAAATCGGCATCAGACTTATGATCCTACAATATATATACAATTTTAGCAAATATTATGTGAGAACTAATAATTCAGCAACTATAATTCAGCAACTATAATTCAGCAACTATAATTTAGCAACTATTATTATATGTGAGAACTAATAATTTAGCAAATACCTTAATATGATTATTATAGCGCTTATCATCAAGAGTTATAGTGTAGGTATCTTCATTCCAACCAGCAGCACTCAAACCACGAAGGTCACATATTTTACGAAACTTCTTTTGCCATATCTTAAGGTGGTTCTTAACCTGCTCACCACTGCGCACAATGCCAAATTTCTCTTGGAGAGCCTTTGCACACTCATTGTAGTGAACCATCTTGAAGGTGGATGAAGTCTTGGTGCCATTAACCACTAAATTGGTAAGGTATTCGAGCATGTAGGCTGACCAAGTGCAAGTCCAAGTAGCATGTCCACCAGTCCCAACAATACCCTCTGGATCCATTCCCCTACAAAATAAACAATGTAATATATATCCTCAAATAATAATACCAACAAAGTAGGAATCAACATGGCAATCAAATATGTGTAGCAATATGTCCTCAAATACAATTTCAGTCGTCGAATACAATGATTACATTGTCCAATTAAATAAAATACAACACAGATTACATTGACCAATACTAGTTTCCATGGCTTTGATGATCTGCCCACATTTGGTCAGCCAAGCCTTGCCTAAATGCTAGCATAATGGCATTCTCACTTGTTGTCTTAGCATATGTGGTGTGTTGGGTGTCCTCATCGTTGTCACTTGGTACATTGAATTCATCACTCCCATCTTCAATCACCCAATTATGAATGATGCAGCAAGCAACAACAATATCAACTTGAGTTTCATAAGGACAAAAAGGAGAGGCATCATCAAGTACTCTGAATCTCCTTTTTAGTGCTCCAAATGCTTGCTCTACTATGATTCTCAATGAGCAGTGCCTACGGTTGAACAATTCCTTCTCATTTTGCACCGGATTGCTCCCCTATTCATTCAAGTGGTATCGTACAGCCCGAAAAGGGGGCAAAAATCCTGGTTTGGCTCCATATCCAGAATCAACTAGGTAATATTTATCTAACATATGATGTATAGTTAGGTTACATCTCAATGATCCATTAGTTTTGATGAATAAATTTATGTACAAGACATAGGTTAATCTATTACCTTGTAGCACACGAAGGCCACCCTCATGTGCTAAAGCATCACGTAAAACAAGTGCATCATGTGCTGTCCCCTCCCATTCGGCCAACACATAGGTGAACTTTTGGACAAAATCTATGGCTGCCAGTACATTTTGAGTACAATGCTTGTATCTACCACGAAAACCATGTTGCATTTCCTTTGGAATAGTGGCTCTTATATGTGTATCATCAAGTGCTCCTATACAATCCTACATGATGTACAAAGAAGTCAATTAGGTTTGGTAAAAAATAAATTTAGAATATGACATAAGGTTCAGCTTCACACCTTAAAGTATGGATACCACCTTGTGTCTCCTTTAATTTTAGTTGGAGTTTCCAATGAAGGGGGCCTAATATAATTATCTCATAGCTCACCAATAGCATGAAGTACTTTGTTAAATAATGACTGACCGTTTCTCCAGATCTACCAAAATTGGTTGCAATTACTCTATTCCTAATATTGTGCCCCACAATATGCAGAAATATTGCCACTTGCTCCTCAACACACATATGCACGGTATCTTCAAGTCCACGATCTCTAAACAAATTGCAAAACCTAAAGAAACGTGCTTTTTTCATTCTCAGCATGTTTACACAAGTTGTGTCATTCCTCCAGATTTTGTCATTGAGGTATTCCATTCTCTTCCTATCCCTTTCATATATTGGTGCATAAGTAATCCCTTCCCTTCTTGCAACTCGTTTTCTTTTCCTAGACCGAGCAACAATTGCCATGGCACATAACAACCAATGTGCAGCAGCAGCAAAAACAAAGGCGTTGAGCCTTTTATTCATCTCTACATACAGCATCACAATCAATCACAACTAGAGATTCAGAAGGGAGGGAGATGCAGACTGGAGGGAGAGCCGGACCTGCGGGCGTGGCGGCGGACCTGGGGTGGGGGGAGCTCCTTGCGACAGACATGGGGCCGGGGAACTTGGCGGCGCGGCCTTGGGGCGAGGAGGAACTTGGCGGCGCGGCCTTGGCGGGCGGAGCGAGGAACCTTCGGGCGAGGCGGACGGAGCCTTCGTGCGGGTGAGACCGGCGCTGGGCGAGGCCAACGCGGCGGACCTGGCGGACGGCGGCGTTCACGGTAGGTGCGGTCGAGTGGATCGGGTGAAGGGATAAGGTGTGGTGGAGTGGATGGGCTGGTGACTGCATTGCACATGATATTCCCAACCCGAGCAGAGCGGCTCCGTCGCTAGATTTCGTCAGACCAAGCCAATCTGCATATTGAAGGTATATTCTCCTAGGGTCGAACCCAACTCATCCCAAACCTCCATCCAAACAACCAGAAAATGGATCGAACCTATTCGGATTGGCTCCAGCACTCTGATCAAACAAACGGTAATAGGATAGACTCCACGGTGAAGTCTGCGCTGTGAGGGCTCTCAGAGTCAAATGCATGCATACAAGCTGCGGGCCCCTCGAGCATTTTCCTCACTTTGCAAAAACAAACAGCAACGTCTCCTCTCTCTATTATTAGCAGATGCGCATGCAAGCCGGGCCCCACACGCTCCTTTTCTTTGCACCAACGAATGGAGGAGGCAACGGTGAATTTTCCTCTGCAGCAGCTGGCCTCCTGTCTCTCTCTCTTGGCCAATCACGTGTGCCTGCTTCTCTCCAAAAGACGACGGGTCAAACCAGAAAGGCCAGCAGCCGCGCGCGCCAGAGCAAAGCGGCCGCTCCACACCGTAAAGGCCTGGTATTGATATCTGGTCCGTCCAGGCAGCTCCCTACCTCGGAATTGATACTTGGTCCGGTTAGATGTCGAGTGCTAACTCCAGAAATATATTCCAAAATAAATTTGGCACTTAACTTCTCTCAAATATATTTTTTTCAGCGTTAAACTCACCACGTCGCTAAGAACTAATGTTTATGCAATGAGACTCATACTTAATCACGTACTCTATTACGTCTTGACTGATAAAATAAATATACTATTTTATACCTTTACCTTGAGTTCATAGGATTTTGTTTTTCTCTTTCTTCTTTTCGAATTTGAAACTTGTTGGCTATCACCATTCTAGTCAGCGTGTTCCATCCAAAGTATTGCTAATCTTGTTTACATACACTTAGCAAATTTATTAGTAACCTGGTGTGTCATCAATTAGCCAAAACCAAACAAGAGCTTTCAGCGTTGCTGCCCCTCTGGCAAGGATTCTGCAAGATGACTGGCAGCGACAACGGTGGCGACTTGCTGGGACCTGGATTCTAGGCTGAGGTGCGATGTGGGGGTGTTTGGGCGAAAGCCTCGCAACGGCGACACCTGCGGGCACCGTTTCCCCTGTTGAGGGCGTTGTCTCCTAGTTTTTCCACGGATGAAAACACGGTCCGTTTTGGACGAACGACGGCGACGCTTCGAACGTCGTAACCTTCCTGAAGGCATCACTGTGGATTTCTTTTCGGCTTGGATGTGTTCGAAAGGATATGGTCGGAAGTCGGAGCTGCACTTGCGTTTTGCTCGTGCTGGGCAATGATGACCTTTTTGGCTTTTCGGGAAGTCCGGTCTTGTATCTCTCTGGGTTGTCGTTTCTCTCGGTTGTGTAGCGTGGGGTATATGGTTTTTGGGCCTGATTTTTCTTATAAACTGGGTCAATCTTCTTGTTATTAATATATGCCGGAACAGTCTTTTCCTGGATGTTTAAAAAAAACTAGTTGACTACGTACACCTCATCGCATCTCAAGAGATAAAAAATGTCAGGACAGATCAACTCCAACGTGCATGTGAAAAAACGGGAAAAGGGGAAAAAAATATGATGGCAATGAAGCAAGGTCAACGCATCTCATAGCCCTCTAGGACGGTCATTCATTCGGAGAGCCTTTAGATATGTGCTTTCGGCCATCCATTTCCTCCTATATAGGATAAAAAGATAATAAATATATCATACTAAATACTAAATCTTATAGTATATGAATATATATACCTTTGATGTAGATTTCCTGCACCAATTATATGCTCCTCATATAAATTGACAAATCTTATGAGTTCAAATATATGAGTTTTGATATATTCTTCATATCCTATAGATAACTGACAAATCTCATGAGATATTCTTCATACAAAGTTAGTCAAGGATTACTCTCAATTCAAGGCTGAATGCAGAAGAAAGAGGGGTTAAAAATCTTGCCGCCCTGTCCTGGCAATGTCACACTAGCATGAGCATGTGAGCAATTTCACATGAGTCACCTACAGCACCACACTATTCCTTCGTCATTTCAACAGATCAAATTTATGGGGTGGAGTTGTTGAACGCTGCGACCGACGCAATAAAGAATTGTAAAGGACGATAAGGGTAAACTTGCTTGACTTCAAACAGCCTTGCTGATCCGTTCTGCTTTCTCTTCAGGTGGCCCTATTCTCACTTTCTTAGCAATATCGTAGGTGCAGCCACATATATCATATCAAATCAGGGCCGACGAAATTCTGGAGCTCAAAAGCCAGACAAACACCTACTAACTTTTGCATTCCATCAGTTATGATAAAAAAAGGTACTGTACCAATGAATCCTGCCTGGATAAAGATTATTTGCAGCTGCATTCTGCTAGTAATGGAATTGTGAAAAGCATGTCCTGGGATCTGAAAAAAAAGGCAGACCAGGATATCCCCAGAAATCGAAGAAAACTAGAGGAAAAGATCACTTATTTTAGTGTTTCGGAATCGGAAAGGAGCTGCCACTTTCATCTTCCTTATCTTAAGGAGATGGAGAAGACAAGGACAACGAGGTGGTCAAAAGCAGACTAAACAAGACAATCAGTGAACTTATGTGAAAAAAATAAAATAAAATCTCAACGATTTTTTTTTGTTTTCTCTACAGAAGAGAACAAAAGCTTAGCTAGAGAGCGGTGTACAGCTAGCGAGCCTTGACTAGCATGACGGCAAGAGACACAATTCCCTAGAAACCGCCCAAAAGCTTCCTGCAATCCAGCGGCCTTGCGTTGAACTCTCCCTTCTTCGGTTCTTCCCTTGTTTGATTTGCATCGTCGTCTGCCAAAGATTTGCTCTTTTATTTATTTTTCTCGGTTCGGAAGGTGCGGCGCGGCGAGGGAAATAAATCGCTCCGGCGAGATTCCTGTGGGAGATGAGTTAGGTGCCAGGACCACTCGTAAATTCCGCTAGCCTCTTCTTTCAGATCTGCTCCGTGCTGAGTGCTTCTGCTGCTGCCTTGCACCGAGAAGAAATCCATTCATTCGCTAGGCCGGACCATCCAGGGAGGGATATCGTTTCTGTTCTGGTCACCCATGCGTCGTCGCCGGAGTCCAATCTCGCCGCTCGGAGGTTCTTGACCTGGTCGGAGTTTCCATTTCCCAGGCCCAGGCGGTCAACTTGTTCCTCTCAAAGGTTGAATTCTTTCGTCCACAAGGATTTCCTGTCAAGTCTTGCTGATTTCAGTTCTCCGTGCCTGGAGAAGCTTGTTCTTGAAGCAGCAGAGCTCAGTTCCTGCTTGAAAAATTCCTCCCTTTTCCCTTGGTTTCTTTGCTCTCGCTCGCCTTTGCCGCGATTTGCTTGCTCCTCAGTCCACAATCCTCCGTTCTTGCCTTGCCTGCATCTCGCGCGGCAGCGTCGGATTTCGCGCTCCCCAATGGGCAACGCGTTCGCGTGCATGCCGCGCAAGGAGCAGCGGGGCGCGTCCCTGGTGTCGCGCAGCAAGCGGATGGCGAGCGCGCGGTCGGCGCGCGGGGGCGGGCCCAAGCTCACGCCCGCGGAGGAGGAGCTCCTGCACCGCCAGGCGCTGGCCATGGCCATCCACCAGCACCTCGACGCCGGCGGCTCCATGTCGCGCCGTATCGACGCCGGGGCCGCCTCCCTGTCCCGGCGCATGGCACCCGGCTCCACCAGCTCCCGCCGCCGCGGCGACCTGCCGGACTCCGTCATGAATGCCAAGCCCGTAAGCCTCCTTTACCTGCCCCTTTCTTTCACTTCCAACTTCACTTGCTTGCTCCAAGTCTCCAACCTTGTGTTGCGTTCTTGCGTTCCAAATCCAATCTTGTTATTAATGTTGCCGAGAATTGTACATTTTGGTGTTGCCATAATTTTCGGTATATCGTCAAGTGCACAGAGTTCTATAATTCATTCATAATATTTGGTCATTTGCAATATGTGCATATGAGGTGGATTATTGCCTTAATCTTCACTTGTAAGAATTCTCGCTGGAAGTTCCTAGAGATTGTTAGTTATGCTAGCGACTTTTCATACAATTGATTGAGGTGTTTGTTGAGTATCATTCTGCTCTTAAAATCAGTACGTCACTATTATGTGGATAGCTTGGACTGTGACTTGACTCCAACTTTGGCCTCGATGTATTGGTTCATATTCATATGTAACTGCTCTTGGTTGCTTGACTATAATGCGGTTGTTAGTGTTGGACTTCATTGTGATTGGGTTGGGTGAGTTCAACTAGTTGTCTGGTGTACTTGTTTGTTTGCCAATGGATTTTTCTTCTTTTTTTCTTTTTTACATGACCTTTTGAATTATTTCTCTCTAGCGATAAATTTGAGTTGTATTTCAATAGTGAGTTTCTGCTAATAGTTAAGTGATAACAACTTGGTGTTCCTGGTTCTGGAACATGTTAGAACTTAAGGTAGTTCCATTGTGTGGAATTATACCGTACTGAATTGGAATTGGAAGTAGTGTTCCCATGCTTGCTTGGTGCTCAGTTGTTGTGCTACCCTGTTCTAGTATATACTTCAGAACTAAAAATAAAACCTAGCTTGGGTCTTTTGATGTCGTTGTAAGCATATATGCCTAATACTCTGCTACAATTTGATCCTTGATCTAGTTCATAATATAATAGTGGTGTACTTGCTTTTCCCTTGTGCCGGCCAAGATAGTTCTGGTTTTATTTTTAGTTCAGTTCTCTGGATATGCTGGGCACGCCTTTTCTTATGCTCTGCATGCTTTTCACTTAAAGCATACGTAGCAGTTTTTTCCCTAAGTGTTTATACACTTTCTAATTATCTAAAGATTATGGATTATTTAGTAGCTTATATATCGTTGTCTTATGCCGCTATATGTTCAAAAGGTATCTTTATGTGCAACTGCTGTCATACATAAGTACTAGACATGGTTGTCTGTTCATGGAGAAATTTATATGGCATTGGGACTACAAGACAATGCTAGCACCTCAGCAGTAACCTAACTGCTTTAACAGCATGGTCCCATATCCAAAACTTTTGTCTCATTTATGACTTGTTTGCTAGTTAGGTTTTTGTTGCACAACCTGTAAGTTCCTAAGAGTAGTTTCATCTCTTTGTCCTTAGCATTGCCAACAGTTAAAGAAGAAAATGTCTAACATTTTCATAGAAACATTATTTTGTGGTTTCTTAGAAGAAAAAGATTTTAATTGGTGCTGCTGGTATATGCTTTCAGGCCCCAATTGTTCTGGAGAATTTGGAAACAAAGAAAATTGTTCTTGTTCATGGAGAAGGATTTGGTGCGTGGTGTTGGTACAAGACCATCTCACACTTGGAGGAAGCTGGTCTGGATCCTATTGCCTTAGATCTCACAGGTTCTGGCATAGACCATACTGATACAAACAGCATAGCTACATTAGCAGATTACTCCAAGCCATTGATTGATTACCTTGATAAACTTCCTGAAGACGAGAAGGTGGCTGTTACATCTGCTGGTCTGTGTACTTTTATTTTTTGGAAGGAAACAAATTCAGCTTTTCTGAACACCGTGTCTGTAACGATGATAATGCAGGTCATTTTGGTTGGCCATAGTTGTGGAGGTGCAAGTGTGTCATATGCATTGGAGCAGTACCCCAAAAAGATATCAAAGGCGGTGTTTCTTACTGCTACGATGGTAAAGGATGGCCAGCGGCCCTTTGATGTGTTCTCTGAGGAAGTATGAATCTCTTTTTATGTGTTTATAACATTCCATGTTCATATTCAATGGGTGCTCACGCTAACCTGCATTCCACAGCTCCGGTCAGCAGATGTCTTCTTGCAAGAATCACAGTTTTTAGTTTATGGAAATGGAAAGGACAAGCCTCCTACTGGGCTGATGTTCGATAAGCAGCAGATCAAGGGGCTCTATTTCAACCAAACTCCTTCCAAGGTACATTGTACTCTAACATTATGTCACTACTAAAACCAGTTGAAGGACATACTGTATCCAGCCAACCTTGCCATGCCGATCTGTATTTCCAGTGGACTTGCTAACAAGTTTGCACGCTTTTGAAAATGCAGGATATGGCGCTAGCTGCAGTGTCCATGAGGCCTATCCCTCTAGCCCCAATCATGGAGGAGCTCTCCCTGACCCCAGAGAAGTACGGCACCGTCCGCCGCTACTTCATCCAGACGCTCGACGACCACATGTTGTCGCCGGACGCCCAGGAGAAGCTGGTCCGCGAGAACCCTCCTGACGGCATCTTCAAGATCAAGGGCGGCGACCACTGCCCCTTCTTCTCGAAGCCGCAGTCCCTCAACAAGATCCTGCTGGAGATCGTGCAGATCCAAGCTTCAGCGGCGCTGCTCCCAGGCAAGGCGTTTGCTGAGGAAACCGCTGCCGCCACAGTGGCGGCGGAGGCAAAGTCATGACTGCATGTATGTAGTGTACATGAATGAAAAGAAAAATGAGTAGCACATAGGTTGCAAAAGGGAGGGGTGGGGAGGTCTGGGGATCAACTGAAATGAAACAAGCTGTGTCGGATAATAATTTAGGGAGGTCAAAGTGTTTGTTTCTTTCTTCTGTGATCAGATCAGATCATATAGAGAATGAGAGTTGGTCAGCAGATAGTTGCATTTCCCTTTTTTGTTTTACCTGTGAATGAATGAGATATGAAGTCTCTCTGTGATGTGACCTGCTTGTTCAGTGAGGAATGTCAATGCAGATATAGCATTTGTGGTGATGCTTATTTCATCAACAATTATTGTTAAGGTGATAATAAACCTCTCGTTCATAGCCCCCTTCTTCTTGGTGATGTGGCAAGCGTGTGGTCGCTGGATCCCACGTGTCATTTATCTGACCGTTGGATGTGATCTTATCCAGGCCTTCTGCCCCTCGCTCTGTTTCGTTCTGCTTGTGCCCCCCAAATTTGCTGTCGCGTCCATCTCGCCACCGCCGGCAGGGCCGACCGCGCCGCGCCGCGCGACCTCACCTCTGGCCGAGTACTGGGCGCGCTTCCACCTGCGCCGCCGCGCGAATTCGCTGTCCCAGACGCTGGTGGTAGAGAGGAGCCCGCAGGCGGTGGCAGCCGCCTCCAGCGCACACAGGAAGGCGAAGTCTCGGTGGGTGATTGACGCCTCTTCAAACCAAACGCCCCTTTCGGTTTTGTTCAATACTTTAATCAATCAACCTGGCTGAAATCGAAGCGAAACTTGGTATGACGCATTTTGATCTGGACTTGGAAACTTTGTGCTCCAATACTCAAACAACTCTCTGTAGGACTGTAGTGCACTTCCAGTTTTTCTGCACTATGAGTTTATTGCCGTGCTTTATCAATTTCCTTCCATAGCATTACTTGTAGTAGCCTCCCTATGCCTTTGCGTGCCGCTGACCGACCCAACACAACCAAACGGCTCAGATGCTTGCTCAACAGATTCATGGAATCAAGTTGTTGCTGCTATGAAATACAGGCATATATGCCTGCTCGCGAAAAAAAAAGTTGTTGCTGCTATCAATTGGGCCTCTTTAGTCGCTTTGATTGCCGATAACAATGTCTTGCCACCGCGCTACTTTTGCATAAGTACATACATGTAGAGTTTCGGTTAATATGCTAATTTTGTGCTCAAAATCTAACCTGCAACCTCATGTATTTTTGTTCCATTTCCATTTTCTGCAGGGAAAGGAACACCGATTGAGTAACCATGAGCTCGCTCTGCCCTTTCTCTGGACCTACCAATGGTGGCGGTGTATGCCCTGTGAAAACTGCCGGTAAGAACAGCTCTGGGTTATGCCCGGCAGCAAAATCTGACAAGAACATCACTGGTGTGTGCCCTGTCACCGGCAAGGGTCATGGCAATGAGCACAAGGAAAGTACCGACATTGGTGAAGAGATCGGCACCGATGATCCTCGTATGGTGCCAGCAAAGTGCCCATTTGGCTATGACTCCAACACGTTCAAGCTGGGTCCGCTCAGCTGCATTGTTTGCCAGGCACTGCTCCATGAAAGCAGCAAATGCAAGCCTTGTGCCCATAAATTCTGCAGGTGCGTCTCGTGTGCATTTCATGTTCGATTCCTTGCTTCATCAGGTTCTAATTGGATTTCCATTGGCAGGGCATGTATTTCACGCTTTAAAGACTGCCCTCTGTGTGGCGCTTGTTGATCGGTTCATTGATGGCCATGCCAGAATCAAGCGGTCACATGCTACAGGGGATGTGGAAGCACCAGATTTCAAGGACAAAGTCATATATGAGGATGTTTCGATGGAGCGAGGAGCTTTTCTGGTGCAGCAAGCTATGAGGGTAAGTAATCAAGTCGACCGCTTTAGACTCTTATGTTGGTTGAACTTTAGATTCTGGAACCAGTAAAAATTGGACAGTTAATCGTTCTCCATTATTCATGGATTTATTCATAATAATGTTGTTACAACAATGCCCTTACTTTTGCTTCTCCAGGCTTTTCGTGCCCAGAACATTGAAAGTGCAAAATCAAGGCTCACTATGTGTGCGGATGACATCAGGGAGGAGTTGAAATCTTCAGAAGATAATCTAGACCTATGTTCGCAGCTTGGAGCTGTGTTAGGAATGCTTGGGGACTGCTGGTATGTTTTAACAAGCTGAAATCTTTTGCATCGAAGAAAAGAAGAGTCTCACTGCTCCTTTACTATTTACTTTTGAACAGAACATTGTTGCCGGATCCAGTTTTCTGCTAAATTAAATCTGCGGATTGCGAACAGACGGACTGATGCAATTAGGAGTATTTGTTAGGGTTCTAGCCTGACAGTTTTACTATCAACCGGCTGCTTGCAAGTTGCAACATCTTTCAATGTTATTCCCTAAATGTTGTAAAAAAAATGTTATTCACTAAACAAGGAAAAAAAAAGAGTGTTCCCTGTACCAAGCATCACGTGGGTGCTAACCAGCATGTCTAGCTACCTTATTCAGCACACGCAGGGCCTATGACATGTCTGAATCTCTTTAGTACTCTATGTTGCTACTTGTCATTAGTGACTGTCTATCTAATCTAGTCACTATTACAATAGCATACTTCATTGTCCATATGATCTTGTGTCGTACTTAATTCAATATTTATCAACACAATCAGCCGTGGCACTTATATCTTATTTTACTAAGTATGATAATCAATTAGTCACCGAACTCATTCAACACCGCATCCTTGACATTGTACTGTGTTTTCAGTCGGACCTTGGGAGATGCTCCAGCAATCACATCCTATGAAGAAAGTGCTGGGATACTCTTGAAACTCCCCACAAAAGATCTTGAGGTTGTATTCAATTCTAGTGTAACATAATAACATTGAAATTACTATCTGCTGATTTTTCTTTTACATTCATCTGCAGCTGGTACATACTCTCTCTGTTTCACTAAATAAAATTGGTGACCTTTGCTACTATGATGGGGACCTCCAATCTGCAAGAAACTATTATGCCCGTTCATTGGATGTTCGCAGAAATGCAGTAAAAGAGCACTCAGCAGTGGCTTCCCAGGTATGTTGGGTGGGAGGCAGGGAGTTATACGTAAACTGTTGGGTGACATGGGACAGGAATGCTACTGTCTTGAACTACAAAGGTTTGTCACATAGATATCTAGTTCATCTGTGCAATGCTATAATGGAAGTGATATGATAGGGAAGGGTAAAGAAGGGAGCAAATGAATAATTGGCAAGCTAGAACTTTTACCATACTTCTGGAGAAAATGGTAGTCAGTCGTAACTGGGTAGTGGCAAGCTTTTGTACTCTGTTGTATTCTTCTTGAATCTATGGCCAGATAAATAAATTTCAGTCAAAGTATGAAAATCCAGCTTTCTGCAGATGTTTGGTCAAAGCCTGGCCTTGCTTAAATTGAACATTAGTTCTCTTTACCTGTTTTTAATCTTACAGAAAACATGTTTTTGTTATTCATCGAACTTCTCTTTTTGAGAAGTTTTAAATGTTTCTATTAGCTTGATTTTAGCTGTTTCTATTAGAGCTAATCTGTCACTCTAGACACATAATCCAGGGTGTAGTTTGCCTCTAGGCATGTGTGCTAAGCATAATAGTATTTTAATTTGCATTTCTTGGATATAGGTCATTGATCTAGAAACTTCTCTTGCCAAAGTTGCTGATGTGGATAGAAATATTGGGAATGAAAGCACCGCGGTAGAGGGTTTTGAGGAAGCAACTTAATGCCTTGAGAAGCTGAAGCTTGATTCTGAACAAGCTAGCCTTGAACAACGGGTAGCTATTCTTGGTCATCAATATTTCCTACTCTCATCCACGTGGCTGTACCTGTTGTTCCAAACTAATGTAACACCCCAAAATTCGCATAATTTTTGAAATAGTCAAATTGATTTAATTTTAACATTTGGGGGCATTTAACATAGGCAAAATAAATATTTTAATAAAGTAAAAATATATCGGGATAGATACATGTATGAGCATACATGCCGCTGCACAAGTTTTTGATGGTTGTTTGAACTTGTTGCCTAACTTTTGCTCCCTAGAGGACCCTGGCCAGCCCTAGCCCCTTCTGGCCAAGTATGGCCAACCCTGGCCACCAGTGGCCACCTCCAGCCGGCCATGGCCAAGGCAACGGTAGCAGCGGCCGGCCACAGCGGCCAGCTCTGGCCACCGGCGGCCACAGGCTAGCCAGGCAGCCAGCCACGCGCCAGGCCGCGAGCCCGCCAACCAGCCCACCAAGCGCAGTGCGCGCCTGCCGCCATCTTGGGCCGAGCGGCCCAGCTGGCCAGCAGCAGCCGCCGTCGCTCGATCTTCTTGGGCTGCATGCCGCAGCCCATCAAGCTGCCGCTCCGCCGTGCTCGGACGCCGACAAGTGGGTCCCACCACCCGGCCCCACGCGTCAGCCGCTTCCTTCTCCTCTGCTCTGCGTCGCGCGCGCCGCCGCCCGAGTCCCCCTCGGATACGCGCAACCCGAGGATGGCCGACCTATAAAGGGCCTTGCCCTACGCTCCGCCGCCCTTGAAAACCCTAGCTTGAGCCGCCGCCACCCTGTGCCTTAGCCCGCGCGTGCAGCCGCCATAGCCGCCGCGCTCGAGCTCGGGTGCGCCGCGTCGATCTCCGCCGTCACGGTGTCTCTGTCGACGAAAACCGGCCACGAGCTCCGCACGAGGGTGATGAAGACGCCGGTACCCCTCTCATTCTCCCTCTCTGTCTCGCGTGTCTGTATGCCGTCGCGGTAGCGCCGCTGCCGTCCGCCGTCAACCTCAATTAGCCGCTTCCGTCCACCTCGAGCATCATCTTCACCGCCGATAAGGTCGCCATGACCTCCTCTGTCGTTTGGTACCTGTTCCCAGTGGAGTAGTGACCCGTAGCGCCCTCCCGCCGAGAATCCACCGTCGGTCAATGGCGCCGCCGCGAGCCGACCCGCCTCCGGCCTTCCCTCGCCGCCATTAACCCCACGGCCGAGTCCGCGGAGTCATGCTCGTCACACCAGTGTCCGGCAACCAGACCCCGCCGACCGACCCTGGCCACCCGATCCAATCTAGACGGCCCAGATTAGATCGGGGGAGTACCGGTCAACCGGCAGTCAACGAACCCCTCGGTCGCCGACGTGGCAGACACGTGTACGCCACGCGTACGCCACATATGCGCCACGCAAGCGTTGACCAGTTAACCTGGCCAACTAGCCGGTCAGCCGTGGTGTTTTTGCAGAAAAGCCCCTAGACTTTTCTATAATTATGATTTAGTCCACCGCAGTTCAAAACAGGCTGTTTATTTTGCAGTTTTAACCCTAAAGCCATCGGTATTTATGATTTAGGTCCAAAATAAGTTTTATTTCAGTTTTTAAATTATTTTTTGAATACAAAAATAGTTCTATTTATTTACGGTTATGCCCTTGACCTTGTTTTAGCCATAACTTTCACGTTTTAACTCTGTTTTTAGCAAACTTATACTTTTTGGAGTCATATCGACGTAAGCTACGCGATCGTAGTGATGTATACCATATTCTAGGTTTTTCAAAATATGACTTATTTGCGGGTTAGAATAAAGGATCTAGCAACTCCTTTTCCAACATGCGTATAGCCTAGATCAACCTCGTTAGTTGTGCCACCACAACGATAGTTCCTTTGCTGGTCACCCTTACGCTCTAGTGATCATAGTAACGAGCTCTACCGTGTAGACCTCTCTTTCTCTAGTGTTCTTTTGATTGATGTTTGTTCTTAGCTTTGTCTGTTTGTGTTGCTTGTTTGCTACGAATAGACGAAGAGCAGTTCATGAGTGCTAAAGATCGGGAGCTGAGGACCGACAAGTACAATTGGAATTGGAGACCAAGAGTTCTTAGACAACCAGAATCAGCAGGTTCATTGGGAAAGTTTTGAACGAGGCAAGTATAGTTTGGGTTTTATTTCTGTAACCATGACCTTGTGATTTAATTAATGTTTAAGCATTAAACATTAAAAGATGACTTCTTAACAAAATTAAGATCTTATCTGTACGTGATCATCCGGGATTTACAGTACAGCTGTGAGGGCTATATGGCTCTGGTTTTAGCTCAGTATGAGGCCCTTTTCTAACTTGTTAGTGGTTACCCGAAAGGACGCAAAAGGGGCTCCGATCTGTATGATCCCGCTGCCTGCCAGGAAGGTGTGGTTCTTGTCTTTTGTTAGTCACCTCTTGGGGGGAGGGTTCATGCTTATTGATGGGGAAACCTAGTGGCCCTAACTTATTAGACGAACCTTTGAAAGGCTTCATAGTGAACCCTGCCGGCTTTCCTTGGTAGTGAGCTAAGAGGTTGACGGGCCTCGGGCGAAAGGGCAATTCACGGCTCACAGTGAAAGTGTACACCTCTGCGCAGAGTTTAATAAACTGGTATACTAGCCTTGCTCAAGGACACGAGCGGCCTTGGAATTCCTTACATTAAGATGATAACTTTTGTTTGCTAACATGTTCATGGTTACCGTTTATGCTTCATATATTATTTATGTTACATTGATCATGAGTTGATGGGTACTACCCTATTGCTATATTTGTTGAGTTCGACATGGACTCAGTCTTGCTATTCCCCCACACCTCAGGAGAAGTTTTAGGCTTGTGATCAACCAGTCAGTTAGATCCAGTGGAGTGAAGTCTACACCCGGAGTTCGAAGTCGTTTTTCTGCTGTTTGTTCATAGGTGATCTTTTATATACTGTGTATGTTATATTTAAAGCATTGTACTTGATACTATTTATAGCTATATATGGGATTTGTCCCTTAAGACTCACATATAGTGTATATCTGGTTTTGTCCTTAGAACCGGGTGTGACAAGTTGGTATCAGCTCAATGCTGGCTGTAGGACGCAAGCCTAGTTAGCACTGGTCGATTTACAAAACTTACTTTGCTATAAAATTATTTTGCCACCTCCTTGGCTTATTGAATTGGCTATTCCTCATCCTTGTCTTGTATCCTCACCTTTAATAGCTTCCTTTGAGCTACTAGTTCTTAACTCCTTGATTTATTATTTTTACTGGTTTACAAAATATTTCTGATCTCATCTTGTTCAAGTCTGCGATGGCCTTTCGTCTATAATCCACTCCTTAGGATGCCCACCATTGCTATACAAATGTACGTGTAGTGTCGTTGGTGTGGTGCATGCTTGTCTTATGCTCATGTGTGATTTGGATCTTCGTAATGAGTGCAATGTCCTTGTGGGCTTCATTCACAATTTCATTTAGTTTGTAGACCTAAGGTATGAGGAGTAATGAATAGATAGTTGGGTTTTGGGGTATCTGCTGTTTTTTGCATCCTGTCTTCCCGAGCACCTGATTTCTTTGGATTCTATCGCTGTTCTTGGGCGACCAAAATTCATGGAAACATTCTGGACACAAGTAGACTTTGTTATCTTTCTCTGGGCATAAGAATCACCATCATATCTGTTTTGGTTTGGGAGTTATGAAAATCACAGGGTGAAGTATTTATGCTGTCAAAAATCTAGAGCAGTTTCTGATGTTGTCAGCTTTTGACTAATTAAATCATAGAATCTGGTAAAATGATATTAAAGAGAGTTTTAGAGGATTTTATAAGCGTTCCAACCATATAAGGTATGGCTTAATTGGATTAACAGAACAGTATATATGGTTGTTTTACTGTGCTGCTATTTTTATGCTCGCAAGGGATTTCAGATTACTTATTTTTATTTTTGCACATGAGTTTTATTGGATATCAGAAGGTCATCATGACAAGTAAACTCACTCAAAAGAAGGTGCAAGCTACCCCTTTTGTGCCCCTAGTTGATACTTTCTTAAGGGGGGTAGCCAAGACAAAGAATTTGGTTATCTCATGGGTTGAGTTTCCTCGTATCTCTCTTGCTTATCGATCCTACCTTGTCAATTCATGAGTATATATTTGAAGAAGCTATGAATGGATAAACTCTAATGCATATGTGCTGGAAACAGATGGTTACTACCAGGAGAGGTGCTTCACGTGATGCCAGAGGGAATGCCCAGAATTCTAATCCACTGCCAGCAACAAATCCTTCAGCTATTGAACAAGCTTTGACAACACAGACTCTACTGTTGCAGACTCTCGTACAACATGTAGTGAACAACCAACATCATGCACCACCTATTAGCAAGTATGGTGAATTTATGATGGGACAACCATCAACATTCTCTCATGCAAGTGATCCACTAGAAGTAGATGACTGGCTTAGAGCAGTGGAACGACATCTTGACGTAGCTCAGTGTGATGACCATCAGAAGGTCTTTATGCTTCTGGACAACTTCATGGTGCAGCTCAAACTTGGTGGAAATCTTATCAGTCTGCACGCCCCAATAATGCTCCTGCGATCACCTGGCAAGATTTTGTGAAGGACTTCAAAGCACATCACATTCTAGAGGGCATAGTAGAAGTTAAGCAAGAGGAGTTTAGGTCTCTCACAATGGGCTCTATGACTGCTAGTGAATATCATGACAAATTTGTCCAGTTATCTCGTTATGCTCCCAATGAGGTGAGGGAGGATGCTGACAAGCAACGTCTTTTTCTCAAGGGTATTTATTATGATCTCAGGCTACAGTTGACTGGTAAAACTTACCCTAATTTCCAAGCATTGGTGAATTGCGCTATTGTGCTTGACAATATGCGCAAGAAGCAGGATAGGAAGAGAAGGAAGATGCAACATCAATCTATAGGTACCAACACTTGTCTCGGTTTTGCTGCACAACCAGATCAATATCAGTCACACTCTATGGATCTACCTGGTTGTACAGATCGGGATCAATACCTGTTTCAACAAACCAATGATGAAGTGCAATATTTTAGCTCTCAAGAGCCAGGGTTGCCACCGTCTACTATCACCTGGATGAAGAATAATACTCCTACCAGTGAAGAAGATTACGGTTGTGGTGAGATGGAGAAATGTGAGAATGATTGTCTAGAGAAGCTTACTGAGAGTAACCTCAGCCAGGGTCAAGCACAACAGGAACCAGAATGGAATGTCTATAACAAGGAGGTGCAAAGAAGTGAATTAAAGCAAAAATATATCCGAGGAATGTTGAACAATGTAGATCTGATTACCAATTATGGAGATAAAAAGGTCGTTTATGGTTTGATTGGAGTAAGCTCGGACACTGCCATGGTTTTGTTCGACCCCAAGGCTTCACATTCATTCATATCTAGAAAATATGTAGAAGATCATAAGATGACTATGCTTCCATTGAGGAAACCAATCATGGTTAACTCTCAAGAAGGAGAAAAGAAGGCAAACCACATATGTCCAAAAGTTGGTCTTGACATAAAGGGTGTGAGCTTCATGGCGAAACTAATTGTTTTAGAGTTAATAGAAGTAGATGTTATCCTTAGAAAAGGGTGGTTATATGCTTGTAAAGGAGTGATCAACCCAACGTTCGGTGCTATTAAGAACACCATCCAGAGAAAGAGTTGAGTATGTTGGTATTCAACCTGCACCTGAGGATGAAGACCCATTTGAATGTGTGAACACCAAGGATAGAAAAGTGGATTGTGAGTTTTCGGAAATAAGTGAAGAGAAACAAACGGGTCTCGAGGAGCTCGATACAAGAGACGGTCACATTCATGTAGATTGGCTAGCCAAGGTCGTTGAATCCTCCTGATGACTCTCGATGAAAAAGGAAAGTGTGTAATGTGGAGGATTCAACGAGATTCTCGGGACGAGATTCATCTTAAGGGGGGTAGAATTGTAACACCCCAAAATTTGCATAATTTTTGAAAGAGTCAAATTGATTTAATTTTAGCATTTGGGGGCATTTAACATAGGTAAAATAAATATTTTAATAAAGTAAAAATATATCGAGCTAGATACATGTATGAGCATACATGCCGCTGCACAAATTTTTGATGGTTGTTTGAACTTGTTGCCTAACTTTTGCTCCCTAGAGGACCCTGGCCACCCCTAGCCCCTTCTGGCCAAGTATGGCCAACCCTGGCCACCAGTGGCCACCTCCAGCCGGCCTTGGCCAAGGCAACGGCAGCAGCGGCCGGCCACAGCGGCCAGCTCTGGCCACCGGCGGCCACAGGCTAGCCAGGCAGCCAGCCGCGCGCCAGGCCGCGAGCCCGCCAACCAGCCCACCAAGCACACCGCGCGCCTGCCGCCATCTTGGGCCGAGCGGCCCAGCTGGCTAGCAGCAGCCGCCGTCGCTCGATCTTCTTGGGCCGCATGCCGCAGCCCAGCAAGCTGCCGCTCCGTCGTGCTCGGACGCCGATAGGTGGGTCCCACCACCCAGCCCCACGCGTCAGCCTCTTCCTTCTCCTCTGCTCT
This sequence comes from Bothriochloa decipiens, assembly GCA_023333625.1. Taxonomy (NCBI): domain Eukaryota; kingdom Viridiplantae; phylum Streptophyta; class Magnoliopsida; order Poales; family Poaceae; genus Bothriochloa; species Bothriochloa decipiens. The sequence continues at coordinate 39,145,794 of CM041645.1, forward strand.
GCGTCGGGCGCGCTGCCGCCCGAGTCCCCCTCGGATACGCGCAACCCGAGGATGGCCGACCTATAAAGGGCCTTGCCCTGCGCTCCGCCGCCCTTGAAAACCCTAGCTTGAGCCACTGCCACCCTATGCCCTAGCTCGCGCGTGCAGCCGCCATGGCCGCCGCGCTCGAGCTCGGGTGCGCCGCGTCGATCTCCGCCGTCACGGTGTCTCTGTCGACGAAAACCGGCCATGAGCTCCGCCCGAGGGTGATGAAGACGCCGGTACCCCTCTCATTCTCCCTCTCTGTCTCGCGTATCTGTATGCCGTCGTGGTAGCGCTGCCGCCGTCCGCCGTCGACCTCAATTAGCCGCTTTCGTCCACCTCGAGCATCATCTTCACCGCCGATAAGGTCGCCATGACCTCCTCTGTCGTTGGTACCTGTTCCTAATGGAGTAGTGACCCGTAGTGTAACACCTCTGGTGTTATATTAACTAAAACCTTCCATGTCGTCATATGCACGCAGAGCATTCATGATTAGGTCAACCTTGATGTGCATTAACTAAAACAAGTTTACATTTCATAAGTTGATTGTGTTTCTGGAATGTTTTGTCACATGAAATAATAAAACCCTACTTTCGAATGTCATCTCAAATACTTAGTTTATATTCTATGTACTTGAGGTGTAAACCGTGTTTACACTAGTGTCAAGCATAGTGTATAAATCTAAGTCGAACCCTAAAAATGATTTCCATATTTGAAGTTGAATTTGGATTTCAAAGTTTATTCCCAAGTCTTGCAATTCAAATTTAAATTCAAATTGGAAAGCTATAAAATGTTTTTCAAAAGCCAACTTGGTCAACCAAGGGTACTATTAGGTCATTGACCTAAAAATGTCCTTAGATGATGTATGTGATTACTAATAACCAACCAATTAAATTAGAAACCAAATCGAGTTTGAATTCGGTTTTAAAAACCCTTTATTTCAAAACATAGTTTTATCCCCTTTTTTGTAATTCAAAATCTAAAAATAATTTGGAGATACTCTAAAAAGATAGTTTGTAGATCTTGGCAAGAGCTACAAAGTTGGTATTCAAAGTTTTTAAAGTTTACAAAAAGAATTTCAAATGAATTTGAAAATACAGTTTTTCAATATTTGTCCCCTTTTGATTTTAAAACCATAATTCAAAAATTATGCATAATTTGAGAAAACTTTATATATGAAAAAGGTTTGGTTTGAAAATTTAAACATTTCATAGTTTTAAAGATTTTCAAATTTTATTGAAAAATCAAAAGTAATTTCAAATGTTTGTTTCTAGGTTTTATTCCCCTTTTGAGTTTGAATTCATATTTCAAAATCCAAACAGAATTTGAGGATGCCAGTTAAATGAAATGTGTAGCTCTTGAAAAGTTATACAATGATATATTTGGAGATTTTCAAGTTCTTATATAAATTTTGGAGCAATTTGTAATTTCAAACGAGTGGCATTTCTGTAATTTGCTTGAACAGCACCGAGACCTATCGTCGGCCGCCATCACCGGCTTCTCAAGCCGCGCCGCCGTCCATCGCCGCACATGCCACGGCCGCCAGCGTGCTCCTGGACGCGCGAAGCTTCATCGTCGTCGTGTCGCCCGTCCATACCTCGCCCCTGCCCTATAAATAGGTCGGCTGCCGCCTCTTTTCTTCTTCTTTTCCCCCCACCGCCGCCGCCGACGACCTCGCTCTGCCGCTTCAATTCGCCGCCGTCGCTCCACCGTTGCTCAATTGCTCTTGCCATAAGCTCCGCCTTCACCTTACGCTTCCTCTAAGCCAGTTCGTGCCCGCTCTCGCCGTCTGAGCTGCCCGCACGACGTCGTCTTCCTCAGGACCGGTCGCCGAGCCGCCGCGAGCTTCCTCGTCGTCCACCGCCACCAAGGTAGAAAACATATTTCCTTTAACCCTCTCATCATGCTCTCCGTGCTATCCTGATCCTCATGCGCACCGTGGTTCGCTCTCTGGTACACAGGACACGCCGTGACGCCGTCTTTGCCACCGGAGCGCCGCCGTCCACAGCTCGACTTAGCCACTCCGAGCCTTCATCAACGTGCGCACCATGCCATGGTGAGCTCCTGTATCTGTTGGTGCCCTTAATTTCTTGTATTCCACGCCATAATCGCCGGTCACCGTGCGTCGCCGTCGGCGCGACCTTGCCAGCGCCACCGCGCGCGTAGCCGTCTGAGTTAGAAGCCAGGGATAGCTTCATTTTCTGTCCCAGCGTGTTCGCGTTGATGTCTTGCACATTTCCGTGCACTCGTCGTCACCGGAAATCGCTCCGGTGAGCTTTGCCGTCGCGTCCGAGCTCCGCCGTGCCACCATGGCCGCCGGCGAGCCTGCTGCCACTGCTCCATCACTTCATTAGCTAGATAATCATGTTCGCCGAGTCGAGTTGAGCACGTAGGACCAAACCTCGTCGCCGGAGACCTCGCCGTCGGCGAGAAATCACCGGTCAAAACTCGGCCGCCGCCGGTCAACGTCGGGAGGAATTTCTTTTTCCTTTTTCTTTTTCCAGAAAATGTTTTAAATGCTGTTTTCTTTAGAAATTCATAATAATTCATGTATAGCTTCAAAAATTCTGAAAATTTTTGTGTATGTTCTTTATGATGTCATCTACCTAGAAAAAATATGAAATGCTAAATTTGAATACTTTTTGCACAAGTTAAAAT